>MNCI01034224.1:693698-771786 GCA_015680685.1 Gnetum montanum | reverse complement strand
AAGTGTTGTTCATGGGTTGCGGTGGTACAAACATCTTAGGAACAGTTGGTGGCACTGTGGAAGGAGGGAAAGGATAATAATGTTGAAAGTTAGGAGGAGTATAAGGTGCACAAGGTGGTGGTTGTGTTGGAGGTATGGGCTGATGGTATTGTGGTGAGATAGACTATGGTGGCCCAAATGAAGAAATAGGATGTTGAACATGGTAAGCATTTGAGTTTGGAAAATGTGAAGGGTGCCTCCAATCTATGGGTGGTTTCCCCCATGACTGGGATTGTTGCCACTGTGGTTGAACATAGTATCCATGTACAAACTCTGGATGTAATGTATTTCCCCAATGCTCATGTAGATGTAACAATATTGGGCATTGGCCCTTGGGGTGATCGTACAGGCATATGTTGCATTCATAAGTAGGGTTGGCAGTTGAGCACTTATTCCCTTTATTCTTCTTTTCCAAATGTCTATTGTTTTATCCTGCTTCTTGGGTGGTCAAAACTCTATCTCCAATGGTGTTGATATATTCTCCATACTTTTGATACATCCATTCCAACATCTTATTGATCTTTGTCTCGGCTTCTTCTAATGATTGTTGTTTTGGCAAAGATGATGTTTCCACCTTGAGATTTGTTGATTTCTCCTTGTTATGATTAGGGACCTTTGTTAAGTTGAAGTTTTGGTCCCGTTGATGTTTTTCAACATTCTCCCATCTAGCTAATTCTCCTTCTTCTTTTGATACCCTTTGAATAAGCTCTTGAATTTGATGGGTTCGTAGTTCATATTGTTGACCTTGGGCATACGTTCCTAAGGTCTCTCTTGTTTCATTACGTAGCCCATCAATGATATGGTACATTAGACTTTCCTCAGAAAACCCATGGCCTGGAAAATTGTTCAATAGTGAATAATATCTCTCTAAGGCCATGTCCAAGGGTTCATTTTGTGCTTGTTTCCATCCTTGGATTTGCTTCCTCAAGGCTGACACTCTAGCATAGGTTTGATATTTTTCATTAAAGACTTCTACCATTGTTGACCAGTGTCATATTGAATTTGGTTTTAACAATCTATACCATACTTTAGATTGGTCAAAAAGTGTCATAGGGAAGAGCTTAATTTTTTGACAACTGTTATCAATGTTATTCCATGTGTAGGCATCATAGAAGGCTAGTAAATGTTGATGCAGATCTAAGTCATAGCCTCCTGAAAATGTAGTAAAGTTGTTTAAATCGAGCTTGGGTAGTCAGCTCTCTTTACGATGCCTACGTGAGATTCGAATAACCTCTTGTATTTGCATTAGGCTTGTAGTGGCCAATGGGGGTTCATCGTCATCTAGTAAGTTATGTTTTCGTGTGTTGCGATGATGTTGTTTTTGTTCATGCTTATAGGAAACTCCCACTTTAGGTTGCATACTCCAATCTTCATCGTCATATAGTTCATTGGTTCTCCAATGAACTTCCTCACTAAGTGTGGCATTTTTATTATCTTGTAGGAGAGGCATTGTTGTGTGTGAATTTATGTGACTTTTTATAATTGTTATTTTCTGAAAGATATATCGTTAAGTTTTTTACAGCAACCTTGTATGATATAACTAATCTAGATAACTAGCAACCATCCCTGATAACGGTGCCAATGATGAGTGGTAGAGGTACCACTACACTCAACCATACGAAACAAGCGTAGCACGTGTGATCTAGTCGAACTCCATAGACAGACTAGTTGTGGCACCTAGATTCTTAACCTTAGGTCATAATTCACTGTCTTCCCACCTAGACTAGTATTTATATTTGTCATGTATGGTTTAGTCCAGAGTGAGGTGTATGATGTGTTCCTAATTATAATGCTGCTCCTGCAATGGAAAAGAATATTAACTAAGCTAAGCTAGGAGAAAAAGGGTAAGAGAATCTAATCTAGCCTAAGTGCGACGAGCAACCGATTCCTTGATCAACCATACACATCTTAGACCTTGTGCATGACTACCACTGGGACTACTAAGCGTAGATCCTAGGTACACCACTATGATTACCAAGTGCAGATCCCAAATATGCCACTGGGTTGCCAAGTGTAGATCCTAGCTACACCACTGGGCTACCAAGTAGTCACACTTAAATGCTCGTAATCAAGTTGTACTCGTTCCATGTTCTAGGAGTTTAAGGGTGAGAGAGGGAAAATAGTAAATAACATTAAATAAATAAATAGATAAATAAATAACAAAGTGAATGCTGCAATGATGAAGTAATCTCGATCTTTATTGTCGGTCATGTGCGTGTCCAAGTATGGCACACTCGAATAAAGACACCATACAATTACATTCACCACACTGCGGGTAGACATGGGAAAAAATCTAACTCTAGAGGGATCAAACTGTCATAGCTTCACTACCTCTATTCTGGGATAAGAAACAAGGGAGAGTTGCCTCTTATTTATAGATATGGTTGCGGACTACAATATCGCATATGCGATATCATAGGGAAGACGCGATATCGCGTACGCGATATCGCTGGGGATACGATATCGTGGCGGACGCAATATCACGGCCTATGTGAAATGCATCTCGTCAACAAGTAACGGAAATGTTCACTTCACAAGGTAGCCAAGGGAAAATATGTACAAACCATGTAGATGGAAGAGACATCAAGCCAAGCTCTTCAAAGAGGTAATCCTAATTCTCCAAAAATTGAGGATGTTTCTAAATTAAATTCTTCTGCATTCATGTGGAATGTAAATAGAGGAGATCATCCTAATAGGAAATTGCTATTTTGGATTGGGACTAGTTGTTTGCTTATTGGAAAATGGATTCATGCTTTTATTGATGGGGGAGCCTAGGAAAATGTTATTTCTTCTAGGGCACTTTCTAGATTGGGTTTGGTAACTAGTCCTCATCTTAGACTCTATAAGGTGCATTGGTTATCTAAAGATTTTCCCTAATAGGTGACAAAATAATGCACCTTGAAATTTAAAATTGAAATTTTCAATGACATTGTGAAATACGATGTGCTTTTGATAAATTATTTTGATGTAATTCTTGGTAGAACTTGGAATTTTAACAATAGTTCTTAGTTTGATGGAGTAAGAAATGTGTGGAGTGTTGTTAGACTTGATGGAATTCATGATTTGATTCCTATGATAGCTAAACAAGTGAGGTAGCAATGCTCACTTAATGCTTTCTTAATCCTTCTAGGAGAGAGAAAATATATTAAGGAACATGATGAAACTAATTATGGTTTTGTTGTTATGATAAAAGTTTCTACTAACCATGATGTATAGGTTAAACTACCTATAGGTGTGTTAGCCTTGAAGGAGAAATTTTCAAAGGTATTCAAGAAAGACTATGAAAGGTATCGTGAAGTAGATATCAATGAGAAAAGACATTTTTAAACATCTCTTATTGAGTAAGGGAGTGCTCAATACTCAAAAGTTTCAGAAGAGGAAACCAAAAGCTTCATAAAAAAAAACCAAGAAATCTTCATAGCCCAAGATGGTGTATGTGGCTAATCAACAAGAGTTCTTACATCATAAGTCATGGAAGGTAAAATATTAAGGTCAAAGACGTGGTGAGGATCAAGGGACTTCATCAAGAAGGATTAAGAGCATCACTATAGGGTATGATACTCATTCTTTGTGAAATTGTTCTACATCTTGTGATAAGAAGAAGAAAATTCTTTGCCAAGTTGAGGCTATCTCATGGGAGAGAGGTGAGTCTTCTAGTCAAGATATGTGAAAGAGTGATTACTTGGATGATGAATTTGATGTTCAAGCCATGGAGGAGAATTTACCTATTGACTTGGTATCTATAAAGTGGTTTGTAGAAGTTGTTGATGATTCCTTGAAAAAGGAGAAACCATTAGAGTTGGAGACTTCTATGTGGAATATTGAAGCTTTAAGTTTTGATGAGAGTAAACAACTACATGTTAAAGATTAATTTTAACAAAATATGAATAAGATAATCCATGAAGAGATAAGTGAGTCTAAGCTTTACCTTGCAAATGGTAGTAATGTCTCTTATGTGGAACTTTGTATGTTGGATTCTAGTTTTTTACTTTAACTTGGTAGTGGTTTGTTCCATTATGATGATGAATATCATGATCATTGTATTGATTGTGATGAAGTTTTAAGTTATGTTCTGCATGATGAAAGTAATGTAACTTTTGATACCATTGTTGTTAGGATCAAGACTAATAATCATAATTTTCTTGATGATTATGGCTATAGTAGTAGCCATTATGAGAAGATCATTATTAATGTTGATGTGGACATTGATAGTGATGAAATTGATTTTCTTGGCTATGAAATGGATGGATAGCATGAAGGTAATCTACATTATGATTTTGATGATGAAAAAAGAGTAAGAAACTTTCCAACACCAAGATGAAGATTGTTGAGTTTTTGTATGATAAGGATTTTCATGTTGCTATTGGAAAAAGCCCATTTGAGGTAGGGTTTTGTTGAAAGATGGTGGATACTTTGAAGAGCTTTAATGGTGAAGTTCAACTTAGCACTAATTTTGTGCAAGAGATGAGAAATCTTCATGTACAAGTAAAATCATATCTTAAGAAGAAGGTTGAAGAGAGAGTCCTTAAGAGGAAGGAGGATTAATAGAAGCCTAATTTTGCTATTGGTAATTTGGTTTGGATGCACTTCAAAAAAAAAAGCATTTGAGAGGTGTTAACTTCTTCAAATTGAAAGCCAAGAAGATGGGGCCTTTTAAAATCAAGGCTAAGATTAATGATAATTCTTTTGAGATTGATTTACCAAATGATGCTGGTATGTATTTTGTATTTAATGTTTTAGATCTTATGCACTATCATGGATTAGCTAATGAGAAGACTATATAGGATAGCATTGATGAGTTAAAGAGGATAATTAATCAATTTAAGCCATCAATGAAGAGGAAGGAAATTGTACTCAAGTAAAGAAAAGCTTTTAGCAGTTAGAAAGTTAAGAAGCATGAATATGTCATCCATTGGAAGGATTAATTTGCTGAAAATGTTTTATGGGTCCATGAGACCAAACTTTTTGAGTGGGGGATCACTTCAACCCATACTCTTTTATACACATGAGTTTACTTTTTGAAGTGTGGAAGAGTTGGCATGAGAATACCTTTTTTGATTTCCTTGCACTTTGTTTTAAAATTTATTTTTGCATGTTTCATATATGAAGAAGACTTAGATGAGTGTGTCTACTTGTGTTGATTTTATTAATGATGATTATTAGATGTTTTGGGTGTTTTAGACTCATTTTGATGAGTCTAGTGGGTTCTAGGATCTATGGGAACTTATTTGGAGGGATCCAGAGGTTCTAGGCATCAAAATGAGCATTTTTATGTTTAGCACCTATAGGTGAGATATCTCACTAGAAAGTGAGATGTGTCAACTAAGACATCTCATCATAATTTGAGATATCTTAGAACTAGATGAGATGTCTTAGAAAAAATAGTAGATGTTTACTTGAAAGCTATGTTTTTGTAGTAGATGTCCTAGAAAAGCCAGAGACATCTTAGATGATCAGGAAAAAGCTTCAACATGGTAGTTTCAATGAGGAAACATCCAAAAGACTCTAGATCCTTGTGAGAAACCTCTAAGTAGGAGAATAGAAAGATTCCTAAGGTTTTGCATCTCTATAATATGTATGTATTCATCCATGAAGAGGAAGAAGAGTGGATCTATGCAAGAAAGTTAGAGAAAATACTCTCAAGAGTGGAGAGCTGAATAAGAGAGAGAGGGTGAGTTCATTGGGTGAATATAATTGGTAATTGTAGCTACAAGATCATCTTGTTATGTGTTGGTCTATGTGTTATATTCTCTTGTATCTCACTTGTGAGTTGAGATATTAGTTCTAAGTCGTGGGAGAGATTTCAATTGGTTGTGTCTTGCATTGAGAATAGTCATTGTGTAATTATAGAGCCTCATGCTTTACAATATCGTTTGAGTGTAACAAATTTTGGATGTTATGGATTTTAGAATCCCTATTGTAATATTCTAGTAAATTAATTCAAGATAGGTAGTTTTATCTTTCCATACAATTTGAATTTAGTGCATTGAAGATGATTTAATTATTGGAGTGAACCTAGTCTAGTATTCATTTGATAGTGTTTCATTTTTAAATGAAAATTTGAGTATTTATGTCCAAATTTACCACAATAATAGCACTTAATTTTTCTTACTTGGGAAAGATGATCAAACCTTCGAGTATACTAGTATTTGGATGAAGTGCTTGAGGAAGTCTCAATGTGTTACCTCCTAATATAATTTTTTCATGTGGATCTCTTTGTTATCCTAAAACTATTCAAAGAGTCTCCTTTGCTTTGAGAAGTATCTCATTTATAAGATTTGTATTTGCAAGCTCTTTTCCAATCTACTCACATGAGGACATTAGTTTTTGATTCTTAGCCCTTAGGTCTAAGTTTTCTTTTGAGAGATTCAAGTATTTTTGATTGAGTTTGGATAACTCTAAATATTTATGATTTAAGAACTTTTTCAATTTAATTCAAAAACTTTGAAAAGATATAATTTCATTTTGTAGTAAGTCATATCTTTCTTTAATAGTTCCTTAGGAATTCGTAGTTTCCATCATTGAATCTTCATCAGTAAGAGCCATATAGATGAGATGTGATCATGAGGGGGTGTCATCCATTTCATCTTCACTTTGTTCATCATCCTAGAACATATAAAAATTTTTATTTTTCATATCAACTTCAGATTAGTCAATCTTTGGAAACCTACCAACACTCATTTGGAGTCTACAAGGCCTCTACCACCAAAAACCCAACATTCTATGAAGGATGCATCATGATCTTTGATGCCAGATTGGCTGAAGTCCTTATCTTTTCTTGGAAGTAATCTTTGAACTCTTATAAACAAGAGAGATAATTCATCTTCACTATTTGCTTTATGTTTAGGTGGCTCCTTCTCCTTTGATGAACTTGTAAGAGGAATAGGATTTTCTTTGATAGTACCTTCACTAATGAGGTTTATCTCATAAGCAATAAGTGTAGTTTTAAGCTATTTAAATTTAAGAATTGAGAGTTCTTTGATATTCTTCATCATTGTAACTTTTGGCCTACAAATTTCTAATTATTCTAACAATCACATCACTTTCTGTTAAGTATTTTTTTGTTCCATGAATGGCTATAACTAAATCATTTGCTCTAGAAAAATAATCTTTTATTTTCTCTCCTTTTTTAATTTTAAGTTTATCATACTTTACAAATTGAAACTAAGTATGATCTCAACATCATTCCAAAATGGTTTAAACATCAAACATTCAAAATATAGCATCAGAAGACATACTTCCAACTCCTAGAGATTTCCAAAATCCATTTGGATTCATAATATAGCTTGTTGATTTTATTCTTGGTGATCCTAAAAATACTCTAAAATCAGAATTTTCCAAGTATTGAAGTTGATGTGTATCATAGAGTTGATGTCGATTTTGCATCTTGTTGAATTCCAAACAACACATATTAAGCTCACATAACATCATAAGGTTTGAATTTGACAAACTTTAGAGTTTGACCCTAGGATCCTCTAGTCAAATTATCAAATTTATCAAACTATTGCATTCTAACTCCAATTGCAGGCACTTAGAAAAATATTCTAACTCTCAAATTTGAAAACTACAAGAGCTCTTCTACAACTATGACTTGACTTCCCATAAACATGGTTCATGAGTGTGTATTGATAAGCTTTAATGTGGACCTACATTGGTGGGGCCTCATAAATGCAACAAATGTTTTGTCAACGTGGCCCCATTGATGGGGGCAACTTCATGTGGATGGGGCCACATCAATGGGGACTTGTTGACAAGGCCATGTCAAAGGGGGCTCATCGACACAACACTTTGACACTTCATCATTTGGGTCAAAATTTTTCTAAGTATTGGAGGCAAGACACATTTCAAATCAATCTTTGTTTAACACCACAACAAAAAATGTGTTAAAAACAACCTCTCAAGATATTTTTTTGGCCTTTGGAGATCTTTGGAAATTATTCAGGATCATATCCCAACATTTTCGTATCAATTCCTATAAGTTTGAAAAAATTCTAGAAAAAGTCTAAACTTTTTTCTAAGTGTTGTAGATGTTGATGCTACATTAGTGTCAGCACTAGATCACCATCCTTGGGGCTCTTAAATCTCGTCAAAACCATGTTCTAACATGAGCAATATCTATAGTATGAAATTCCTTAAAGACAATATTGTAATATATATTTTCAGCCTTTGGATAACTTTGGGGTTATTTGGAGTCATATCATAACTTTTTGACATCAATTTTAGAAACTTTACAAGAATTCTAGAAAAAGCTTAAAAATTTTTATAAGTATTATTGATGCTTACATTACATTGGCATTAGCACTAGGATCACCATTGTTGAGGCTCCTGAATCTCATCAAAACTTCATTCTTACATGTGTAATGACCTATTAAGGTTATTAAGAATCATTATCAATAGTTTTAACATTCTAGGCCTTTGAAATCGACACTTTTTCACCAGTTTTCTGATACTTAGAAAATGGACATTTTTGGCTAATTATGAGATACTAGCACATTCAAAAATTATTTTGATACCTCCAAATTATCTCATACCTCCATAGTATTTTCAGCCTTGGAGTTAGAAAAATGGAAAAAACTTTTCTATAAAAAATGATACATTTTTAGCCTCCATGACTAAGAGCTTACCTTTGGGAGCTATAGGGTCAAAGAATGAAGTGATTTGGATAAATGGTTAGAAAGTTATGGGCTCTCCAAGGTTCTGGGCTTTGAAAATTTTAAAAAAATCCTTTGTCATTTGTGAGAAAATGTGAAAATTTCTATTATAGCATTTTTGTGCTATGTCAATGGGGCTGCATATACAGGGCCTCATATATGCATGGGCTCCATAAACAGAATTTTCAATTTTGAATATTTTGAAAAGTACAAGGAATTTTAAAATGAATTTAGAGTCCATGGAGTTCAAAAAAAAGCCAAGAATATGATAAAATCATTGAAGAGGATCTTTAAAACCTCAAAAATTCAAAAATTTGATGGAGAATGTCTGAATTAAGGAAAATATGTAGAGGAGCACATGGTCGAGTGTAGAAGATGGATGTATGAAAGATTCTGATTATAAGAATGCCTAAGGATAAGGTGCTTAATGAACCCAACCAAGAAATATGCAAGTGGGACCTTCCCATAGCAGGCACATGCCTTGTTTGTCCTTGCATAAGCTCAACCTAAGGAGTTTGTGGGCCCCATAGGTGATTAATGGTTGATGGAAGTTAAGGACCAAAACCCAAAAGATTCTATCAAGGAATTCGAGTACATTAGATAAACCAACCAAACAAGAACATGGACATTGGTAGTGAGGTGAGTTACAAGCAGAATGAAAGATGATGAAGAAGGTGGAATGGAATTCTGAATTGAGGTCATAAGAAGTCTCTTATGGATTTGTGTTTAAGTGACCTGAGAAGATTCATTCTTAGTCCAAAAAAAAAACCAATTACTTTTAGTGACTTCGCATTACTACTTCAAGACTGATCCAACCCCTTAAGACACAAGAGTGCTCCCATAGAACAACCATCATTCCTTAAGAAGAAGAAAAGAGAAGTAGGAAGTGAGAGAGGGTCTTAGTTAGAGGGGACCTTTAAGCATAGGTAACATGTCTTTCTAGTCGAATAACTAGTGCTTGTAGCTTGTTTATTTGTCTAAGAGATATGATTTAAATTTCCATCATGTTTTTTTAAATATTTTCTTTTTTTTGAAATTTTTGTATGGAAACCACACCATGCAAAGACTTATTCATCTTCCTATGATTTTTTGACATGGAATGGTAAGAATTTAATGAAAACACTCATGCACCTGAGTAAGTAGAAGAGTACAAAGAGTATTGAGTCTCCTTGAAGTCACACCATGTGGAAAGCTTTGAATCCTTCCCAATTTTGAAAACTACCAAGGTCATAAAGTTATGAAAATTTTATTTAATGAAAGGGACCTCATACTTCCAAAACAAGAAAAACCATAGATTTTGTGGATGAGTGGATGTTGTGGACTCACTACCTATTCCATGAAAAAGAAACCATGCCTTAGCCATTGGTACAAAAGTTCTTAAATAGAAACTAGACATTAGCAAACAAAACATTAAGCATAAACCACCATTAGCAACAATTATAGCACCACTATATCCTTGTGACACAAAGAATTTTTATTAATAAAAATTAGAAAATCACACTAAAATAAGTAAAAAATATAAGAATGTGTAAAATGCTGAAGAAAAATTTAAATGTACTAACAATGATTCAAAACAAAAAATGATGTAAAATACAAAAAAAGTTTCAAAATAAAAAAGGTGTAAAATAAATAATTTTCAAAAATAAAAATGTGTAAAATAAAAAATTAGAAAAACTAAGGAGCCACATATATGATTTGCATGGATGACCATCTCCTCCATGACTGATGGGATGTGATATCGCATAGGCCGCGATATCGCATCTTCCCCTGCAATATCGTGTCTTCCCCTGCGATATCGCGTACGCAATATCACAGTGCACTGTCAAATCTATAAATAAGAGGTATTTCTCCCTTGTTTCTCATTCTAGGCCTAGACTGTAGCAAATCTCTAGCATTTTTATCTCTCCAAAGTTAGAATAATTTCCATGTGCCCGCAGTAGGAGCTCCAAAGTGAACAGATNGTTTGGTAATCCTAGAAGGTTTCATTGGTTCAAGGTGTGAATGGTAAGTGGGAATGGATACTAATGCTAGGTTAATTAAGGCTTAGTTAGTTATTTAAAGTTAGTTAATTAGTCTCTTCACCCTTCACCTCATTAGCATAGGAGATAAAACAGAAAAGACATAAAAATCATATAACTCAAACTTACTTAACCATACAACTGTGAAAAATACAAGTAAGTTTGGGAAGACAACGAATGATTAACCTTAAGTCTTCCATGAGGCATGTAGGCACTTAGTCTGCAAAGTTTGACCGAATCACACATATAACGCTCATATTCGTATGGTTGAGTGTAGGGGTACCTCGCCACTCATCATTGGCACCGTTCCTAGGGACTAAGTTGTTTGTGCGCTAAGTAGAACATAGGAAATTATCCACATCATTGAGAGCTTAAACAAACCCTTAGGATTAATTAAAAAAGATTATATAACGGTTAATCAACACATCGAATAAGAAACAACGTCTTCTTCTTCTAACAAAAGCACTTCACCACCTAGGGATCACACTATAGACAGCTGGTGGCACCAAACACATAATCAAAAACTACCAGTTCCTCAAGAGTATCATGTAGTGTATACTCATCACGATGAGTATATACTTGATTTTACTTTTATCCTTCATTAGGATGAACAGCTGCGCTGGAGAGACTTGCAAGGTAACATAGTGTTACCTCCAGATCGGGTAGTCCCTAACATGCTTCTTCATGATCTTGCACAAATAGGCATGATGGAATTATATGCTGAATATGTTGTGAAAGATTATGACATAAGGGATTACCATCCCATAGTAGTGCAATGTCTAAGGGACTCACGGCAGGAGAGCCACCATACATTGTTGAAGGGAAAAGGGGTCCCACAAGTCCTAAGTGAAATTGGAGATGGTGAACCACTTATAAAAGGTTCTTCATCAAATGATGTTCCCCCTCCTACCAATAGTGAGGAAGTGGGGTATCAGAACCTATGCTCCATGATACACAACCCTAGTTTTGATCCCCATGAATGCCAACTGTTCACTGAGGGAACAAAAACACATGACAAGGATGGGCATTCTGATTTTCATCACGATTGGGGCAGGGAATACCAAAGAGAAGGTAGGAGACATCGTCATGGTGATGACTCTCCTTCTTCTTCCCCTTCATCACATCATTCACCCTCTCCTTCCATGTCAGGACACAGTTACCAAGAGCATAACGGTAAGGATAAGGATAAGAGAGATGAGAGACCTCGACGAGAGAGTTGAGAAAGAGGACGAGGGCACTCTAGAGAGTCAAGGCATAGAAGGGAAATTAGGGAACCATGGAGGCATCATAGATGTCATGAGAGAGATGATCATGATGAACCCCTACTTGCCACCCAAAGTATGTTAGATATTACAGAGGTAGTGAAAATACCTACAAGGCATCAAAAAGATAGCAGGATCAAGAGATTAGACATGAATAATATCCCACGCTTTGAAGGGGGATACAATGCTAATCTAAAAAATCATTTATAGGAATTCCACGATGCTTGCACCTTGAAAAACATAGAAAATGAGTGGAAGAAATTAAAGTTATTTCCTAGGACATTCATAAAAGAAGCAGAGAGTTGGTACCGGTCCTTAGAACTGGAAACTATTAGGAGGTGGAGTACCATGTTAGAACTCTTCAACGATAAATACCAAATGTACTCTAGAGTGTCTAACTTGCATAAGTAGATCCAAGGATGGAAGCAGGGTACTCATGAACCCTTGGATGCTACCATGGGCTAATATTATGCATTGTTACATCGTTTCTCGGGCCATGCTTATGCACAACGGGATCAACTCTGCCACCTCGTAGATGGGCTAAGACATGAAATCAAGAGAACCCTTGGGACATATGCCCAAGGAAGATTATCTAAACTTAGATCCCATGAAGTTCATAGATTGTTGGAGCAAGTAGCTAAAGAAGAAGGGAAGCTACGAAAAAAAGAAAGCATGGAAGAATATAACCGCGATCCTTCCCTCCGAAAGAAGGGAGTAAGATTCTACGATGAAGAGGATGAGTCATCACTTGAAGATTTTGTGAATAGAAAAACCTTAATGCTTCAAAAGTTAACAATGGAAGTATCAACTAAGGCAGATCAAATGTGGGACTCCTTGGATAGTAGATTTAAAACTATTTTAATAGTCGTAGAGGAGTCTAAGGAATGAAGTAGTGACCATGATAAGAAAAAGTGGAGAGATTCAGGCCATGCACGTGACAAGGGTAAGGGAAAAATGACTATCACTGATGAGGTTGTGTATTTTGACATAGAAAATGATAGTGGATGTGAGATCTATCAATATGACCATCCTAAGGGATGTTATCTAATAATCTCACATTTGCAAGAGTCTGGGGTGTATGCACTCAACCCAAGACTTAATAGACGACAAGCACCCCGAAGGTTACCTTATCCTCAAGATAACCCAAGGCAGTTCCACCAACTGTTAATGTATTATCCAATTGGAACTCCACCACAACCTATCAGGCAACATCAGTAGTGGCAACACCCACATTCATGGGGGATGCCACCGCCTAGGCAAAAATACCCTTACCAGCAACCAGACCCATATGGATACTACGTGCAGTAGCCAGTTTCTCCAAGTGACTCTATGGGTCATGCAACATAACAACATCACTACCAAGTTCAGGAGTATTTTAGAAGGAATCCTTCTCCTCCGGGAGATGCACTACATGCCTACCATCCTCTGAATCCATTCACCTCTCTTACGTCAGTAGTTCTACTACCTCCCGCTCCAACAATGCAAGGGGAACTCCCCACTCAACCATAGCAATGTAATGCTATGAGAGCTGTAAACCTTCAACCCACTACTAGTTCTAGCAACCATAAGAACTAAGACCTTTCTTCAGAATCAAAAGGCCAAACAAGCTCTCACAACCACAAGCGATTGAGTTTGTGTATGCTCCTCCAACACATAAGGCTTCGGAGCTCTCTTCAACCCAACAATAGAGCTCAACACATACAGTTATGTTAACAAATACCATTACCAACTGGATCAAGGTAGGCTACCTTCCCAGAAAACTCTCTAACCCTGGAAGTTCCTTAATCTACCTCCAAGTCACTAGGAACGAACCTCATAAGGCTCTTCTTGACTCAGGTTCTGGAGTCAACTTAATCTCACAAGATATGTATAAAGCCTGGAACCTGCCTCCACTTAAGAAGAGAAACATTCAACTAGAGTTGGCTGACCAGTCCATCACCATTCCCTTGGGATTGGTGGAGGACATCATTACCACTGTGTGTGGTTGGTCATACCTAGCTGATTTCCTGGTGATAGAAGTCAACAACAACAGAGGGGACTTTCCAATTATAATGGGAAGGGCATGGCTAAGTACAATAGATGCATGCCTAGGAATTCGTGACATTTCCTTGGAAATATCTAAGGTAAAAATTTATGGAAAGATCAAGAAGAAGAAATTTCCATGCATCACATATAGTGACTCATCGGGTGATGACATGGAGGAATGCTTAGCATCTCCTACATGCAACTGGTGTGCCCAAGAAACTCTGATACAAAGGTGCCTGTATGTAGCAACTAAACAACAAGAGGACACCCTGTGGTTGATAGCTAATCAAAAGAGCAACCCACCAACATGCATGAAACTAACTGGGGGAACAACTCATGCCCGCAACAAAGGCATAGATACATTGGAGTATGAGCGTCGCTGACTTCCACCCCTTAACCTGAAAACATCAATTAGGAGAAGTTGGACACTTCTAAGAAATTCAAACAGGCACTCATTATTTTGGATCTCTCCCTTTCCATTCAGTCATGGGGGAGATGGCCACCTATGCTATTCATTTGAGGCCCTCAATTCTTTTTAAGTTTTTGTTTTACACATTTTTGTTTTACAAATTTCTTTAACTTTTCTTGTTTTTGTTTTACAACATCATTCATACTTTTTCATTTTGTGTGTGTGTGACTTATCCATTTTGTTAATTTTTTCACCCAATAAGTGTTCTTAATGATGGTATGAATTGTTTTCCTATTAATTGCTAATGTTTGATTTTTACCTTTAAGTTATGATGTTGACACAAAGGTATGGTTATTTTGATATAGTAGGCAATGAGTTCACTTCATTCATACATCCATAAATTTCTATGGTCTCTCTTGGATTGGAAATGTACTGTCCCTTTCTAATTAAGAACTATCAACAAATCAGTAACTAGGCATTTCTCAAACTAAGGAAGGAATCAAGGATTGAAAAGGGTGTGGCTTCAAGGGAACTTGATGAATTTGTGTTGGCCATTCTCTTGGGTGCTTGGATGTTTTCTTCTTGATTTTTCTTACCGTTTTAACATTACTTAATCATCGGGAAGCTGAGCTCATAAAAATAACAAAGTCCTTGCATGGTGTGGTTCTCACGTATAAACACATAAAACAACAACAAAAAAGCAAGTGAGAATTCAAAGCACACTCCTTAGATGAAATAATCATTTGGGCTACAAGCACTAGTTATGGAACTAAAATAAAAATGTTCCCTCTAACTACAGCCCTTCTCGCTTCCCATTCTCTTCTCCTTCGTTTGGTTGGAATGGTGGTGGCTCTTGGGTGAAGGCATTCTTGTTACTTCAAGGGGATGGATTGGCTGAATGCATTAATGCGAAGTCATTTGATGTGGTTTGTTTGAGGCCAGACTTGGAATGGGATCTGCTAAGTCACATTAACCATGAAATACACAAGGGGCTGTACACCACCTTGTTCTTGAGATTCCATTCCATTCTCTTCTCTCCATCCTTCTCTCCATTATTCACCTCATTGCCAGTTGTATCATTAGTGTATATTTTGGTTGATGCATTGTTTTCTTTTTAGTAAATTCTTGTGGTTAAGACTTTAACTCTTGTTCCAAATGACATTCCTAGGGCCTATGGACTCTTTAAATGTGGGTTTGTCAGGGCATTAAAGGCATGATCTTGCTTTGGAGAGGATCCACTGGCATTCCTATTTGGTGCATCAGTTAAATTCTTTCCCTTAAACATTTGTGCAATCAACTTTATTTGTTCATTTCCATCTTGACATCCATTTTGTCGATGTTATAGTTGTCTCCTTTTCTCCCTCTTTCTTATTCTTTATTCTTTCTCCATTCTATCGCTACCCACAGTTTGCTCTTAGTCATGGGGGTCCGGAGCCAAATTTTTTTGATTTCCTCCTAACCCATACACCTTTGGTAGTCACCATGAATATATCTCCAGATCCGTATCAGCCATACCACAACTCAGCCAATGGACCTTTCACCGAAGCAAGGTATCAATTGCATTATGATTCATTTACCCTTGCTAATATAAAGACTGTGTTGTGTGTGTAGATGGCAATCATGCAACAATGGTTTGGATCTAGAAGGAACATTTGAAATGGAGCAGTACTAAAGCAGCTCTGCAAGGAACGAGATGTATGGTGCACTTATTGATGGACAATGAAAGGTGCAATCTTGGTGTTGGTAGCAACAAAACTTCTTTCTCTCTCTCTCTCTCTTTCTCAGCTACCAAATAAGGCCTGATGTCAAATGTATAAGGTGTTCACTCTTGTTGTCGTGAACACCAGTTTTGTCTTGTTCTGTAATGATGGTCCATTCACATGCCATCCCATTCACCATTAGTTTCATTTGAGTCAATAATCCCATACCTTTCCAATATTTTGTAAGGAACTCAAGGACAAGTTTTTATTTAGTTATGGGGGTATGATGGGACGTGATATCGTGTACGCGATATCATAGTGTGCCATCAAATCTATAAATAAGAGGTGGCTCTCCCTTGTTTCTCATTCTAGGACTAGACCGTAGCAAAAATCTTGCAGTTTTACCTCTTTAGAGATAGAATAATTTCCATGTGCCCGTAGTAGGAGCTCCAAAGTGAACGGATCTTTATTCAAGCAAATATTGTACCTGAACACATGTTTGTGTACAGAAATAAAGAAGAATTTCTTGGATAAACCTTGTAGTGCATGGAATAGGCTAAATAGGATTTTATTTATTGTTATTTATTATTTAACATTTAAATGCTTTATTAGTTCATTAAATCTCTCTCAACCCTTCTCTCCTAGTTAAGTGCATTCAATACAACTGCTTCGAGCACGTGCATTATGCTTAGTGATCCCAGTAACAAATAGCATTTCGTAACCAAGGTTGCATTGGTTCAGGGTGTGAACGGTAAGTGGGAACGAATACTGCTGCTAGGTGAATTAAGGTTTAGTTAGTTAGTTAAAGTTAGTTAATTAGTCTCTTCACCCTTCACCTCATTAGCATAGGAGATAAAACAGAAAAGACATAAAGATCATATACCTTAGACTTACTTAACCATACAACCATGACAAATACAAGTAAGTCTGTGAAGACAATGAATGATGAACCTTAAGTGTTCCATGAGGCGTGTAGGCACTTAGTCTGCAGAGTTCTACCGGATCACATGTGTAACACTCGTATTCGTATGGTTGAGTGTAGGGGTACCTCGCCACTCATCAATGACTAAGTTGGAAGGAGGAGATCCAAAGAATTGAGCACGGTTGTCCATCCATTGAGGTATTTATTACACTGGCTTGCTTGGGCTTATGGAAAGGCTTTATCTATTGGATGTTGACCAACTACTTCCTATTTGGGCTTTTAAGTTTGTATATGATCATGGTCCCAAAAGGAAAGGTTTCACTAACTATATAAGGCTCCTCCCACAATGTTTAGAATTTGGTTTTTTGAAAACCTTATCTCCTGGTTGGAATTTCTCTTTTCATATGCTTAGGTCATGTCATTGTTTGTTGAATGCCTTGTGCACTTCTATCAAGAATAAGGCTACTAATTAATTTTCATCTATCCCATTTAAGTTGATTAATCTTTATTTTTGTGCTAGACTTAGATCAAGGTCTAGGTCATAGGCTATTGACAGTGTACGAAGCTTTGGATTGAATTGGGGGCATTGGAAGTTTTCTGTACACCAACTCATTGGGAGAGTAGCTAATAAGGAGTTTCCATGTTGAGTGGTAGGCCCAAAGGGCATCGTTGGATTTTGTGCTCTAGTCTCTTCAATGTTTGCTAATAGTTCTTGTTAGAATCTTTGCAATCTCCCTATTAGTCACCTCCACTTGACTATTGGCTTGGGGGTGATAGGGTGTTGTTAATTTATTTTCAATGACCAACTATTACATGAGTTTTCAAAAAGTAGCACTTGTAAAATGGGTTTTGTTGTCAGAAATCAGTACATGTGGTACCACAAATCTATTCACAACATTTTGTTATACAAATCAAGCAACAGTGGTTGATGTATATTTGGTGATGGCTATTACTTCTACCCATTTGGTATAGTAGTCAATGATGACAATTATATATGCCTTTTCATTTGACATGTGTATGATGGAACCCATGAAATCTATGCCCCATATTTTAAAGGGTTCTAATGGTTGAATCCATTGTTGAGGATCCTCCATTCATGTGGTTATCCTACCATCTCATTAACAACACTCACAAGATCAAACAAATTGGTGGGAATCCATAAATATTATGGGCCAATAGTATCGTATCTTTATGATTTTCATGGCCATGCATCTCCCAACATAGTAGACCCCACAAGGACCCTCATGAGTATCCTAGATAATGCATAATTGATTTGTGTTAAGGACACACCAATGAATGAGGTCATCGGTGCATACCTTATAAAGGTATCCATTGATTTCCATGAAGTGCTTGGCTTGATGAATAAATTTTGGTTTCTTCTTATGGTCTAGATCTTGTGGCATCTCTTGAGTAAGAAGATAAGTTAGGATTCCATCATACCATTTCGGTTCTATGTGTATTTGGTTGTTAATTACACCAGCAAAGAGAAGTTCATCAAGAAATAGATCAGATAGTGGGCTTTCCTCCTCTTTGTTATCCCATTGTAACTAAGACAAGTGGTTTGCAACCACATTCCCTTTTGATCTATCATTGTGACATTGAATTCTTGTAAGACCACTAGCCACCATATAACATGAGGAATCATTGTTGGCTTGTTCATGAGGAAGCAAATGACATTGTTATTCATGTGCACAAACACTTTATATCCAAGCACATAGTGCCTAAACTTTTTCAGAGAAAACATCATTGCCATCAATTCTTTTTTTGTGGTGGTATAGTTTAGTTGTGCACCCACAATGCTTCAAATTATGTAGTGGATGTAATATGAACATTTCTTATCATCCAACTACATAATCACAACTCTCAAGGTGTAGTTAGATGCATCCATCATGATATGGAATGGTCTGGACCAATCAGATGCTCATAGAATTGGAGTCTCTATGAGCTTCTACTTGAGGCTTTGGAATTCATTTTCACATTTCTTGGTCTAGATGAATGAAGAAACTTTCTTTGTTAGCTCAACCAATGGTTTCACAATCTTAGAGAAATTCTCTATAAATCATTGGTAGTAGCTAATGTGACCAAGGAATGACTGAACATCTTTTACAATTTCTAGTTGATGGATGATTTCTTGGATGATCCTTATCTTTTTAGGGTCTACCTCAATCCCTTCCTATGAAACTCTATATCCTAATATAATGCCTTCTTGGACCATGAGATCACTCTTTTGCCAATTGAGCTATAGGTTTTTCCAAACATTTTTTTAGTACTTGCTCAAGGTAGTTCAAGGCTTGATTGAATGTAGAACCATAAGTGGAGAAGTCATCCATAAAGATATCCAATCCACTATTGATCTTCTACTAAAAGATGCTTAAGAACAAATGTTGGAGAGTGGCAGGAGCATTGCACAAACCAAAATGCATCTTGCAATATGCAAAGATCCCCCAGTGAATCATGAATATTATTTTGGCTTGATCCTCTTACACAATTTGGATTTGGTTATAGTTGCTATAACCATCTAGAAGATTGTAATAGCAATGCTCAGATATGGTATCCAAAACTTGATCAAAAAATGAAAATGGAAAATTATCTTTGAATATTACCATGTTTAATAGCCTGAAGTTGATATAGACCTACCATTTACCACCTCTCTTTGGCACTATCATGAGTGGACTGACCTACTTACTATCTGCAATGGGGTAGATGAACCCTACATTAAGGAGTTGCTCAATCTCCTCTTTGATGATTTGCTTCAATTTTGGATTCAACCATCATTGTGGTTGCCTCTTGGGATTCATGGATGAATCTATGTAGATGTAGTGCTAACATATCTATGGATTAATTTTGGTGAGTTTAGGATATGACCAAGCATAGGTTGTTGGCCATTTGTTGGCCACTTTCAATTGTTTTGCTTTCTACTTAGGAGCAAGTTTGATATTAAGAATGACTAGCTTGCCAATTTTCAAGAATGCATATTCTAGGCTAATAGGTAGAGTTTTCAATTCTAGGGGTTCTTCTTTGAAATTTTTAGGGATCTCCAACTCTCCCCAATTGATATCATTTTTTTCATTATCAAAGAGTTGGTGATGAACTTGCTCTAGTTCATCCATGGCTGTGACATAAGTGCATGTCAAGCTCTCAATAGGTTCCATGCACATTATGCTATTGTTAGAATCAGCGGTTAGCCACTGGGTGCCCTCTTGTTTTGTGGTTTTTACATATAGACACCTTTGAATATCTACCTTATGTGCACATTGCCGACATGTATAAATAGATGCTCATTTCACAAACTAAAGTTTCTGCATGAAATTGCACCTAGTGTCACTGTACGTGATGCATAGAACTCATCTCTTTTTGATATTTCCAAATGTATTTTCCTTGGATATCTCTAGGGAAAGATCTTTGATGCTCATTCTTGCATCAACAGTGCTTAGCCATGCCCATTCCATAATGATTGGAAAGTTCCCTTTATAGTTCTTAACCTTAATTACTAGGAAATTAGCAAGATAAGGACATCCATAGATAATGGTCACAATTTCTTCAACTGGTCCCAATCAAACAACGATGGATTGGTTTACCAATTTTAATTTGATATTGCTCTTCTTGAGAGGTGATAAGTTCTAGGCAATATACATCTCATGAAAAATCAAGTACACACTAGAACCTGAATCAAGAAGAGCTTTACATGGTTCATTCCCAGAAATCTATAAATAGATAAGATGACTCCCAAGATTACCTAATTTCCTAATAAGGTTTACAGCTTATATCCAATTAGATACAACATGAGTGAGCATAAAAATATGGATTTTGAGCAACATTTGGTTTGATGGGGATCCAATGGGATGGTTTATAGAGGATGATGTAGGAGTAGGATTACTAGCCACTTGAGTCTATGAGGGCTTAATTGGGCTATTGGTTTGGAAGAATGGTCTTTTATGAGCATGAGGTTTTGAACACCTTAGGTGATGTATCAATTATTGATTGATGGCTCTGGTAGTGTTGCATTGCTATGGCTAGGCTGGAAGTTCACCCTGCATGGATGGAGTAGGTGGTAGTTATGTTGAGGATGGAGGAATAGGTTCAAGAATAGGAGGAGGATAAGGATAAAATGTGGAATCCCTCTTGGAATATGGAGAATGAGCTTTGTAGTATTTAGGAGTGTGGTAGTAATGTTGAAAATGAGAAACATGATTGGAAGAGTCATGTGGAGATAGGGGTTGCTGAATGTAATACCCATATGGGTCTGGTTGCGTATAAGGGTACTATTTCCTTGGTGGTGATATCCCCTATGACTGTGGTTTGTGCCACTATTTATATTGCTCATAAAATTGTAGTGAAGTTCTAGTTAGATAATATTGTTGTTGCTAATGGAACTATCTGGGATTACCTTAAGGATAAGATAATCTTCTTGGTGTTTATCTTTTTGCTAGTCATGGATTCAGAGCATACACCCCAGACTCTTGTAAGTGTGACATGATGTGGAGCCATCCCTTAGGATATTCATATTGGTAGATGTCACATCCACCATCATCATCTAATTTAGTTTCTACAATGCCCTCTACTGCAACTATCTTACCCTTACCCTTTTGGTAGGCACATTCAACTTCTTTTTTCCTCTTGCAATGATGATCACTACTCTGCTCTCTTGATTCTTCAATAATTTCTAGAGTAGTTTGGAATTTTTCATTCAATAAATCCTACATTTTATCTACCTTGGCCAAAATTTTAGACATATATTTTTAAATTGGTAGGATCTTTCTATTCACCACCTGATCAAGTGATGACTCTTCTTCTCTGTCATAAAATCGAACCTCCCTCTTTCTAATGAAGGGATCCCTATTGTATTCTTCAACACTTTCCCATTTTCTTAACTCTTCTTCTTATTTTACTACCTACTCAATTAGCCTTTGAATCTGATGGACTTTGAGTTTTGATAGTCTCCCTTTAGCATAGATCCCAAGAGTTCTTCTTGTTTTTGATCTAAGTCCATCTATTATATGGTGAAGTTGTTTCTACTGAGAATAACCATGGCTAGGACACTGGTGTATGATAAAATAGTATCTACATATGGTGATGCTTAAAGGTTCATGGTTTTCTTACATCAATCCTTGGATCTACCTTCTCAAATTAGACACTCTAGAGTATGTTTGATACTTATCATTAAATAACTCTTGCATTGTACTCCACCTGTGGATGGATTCTAGCTCTAAGGACCGTTACCAGATTTTTGCTTCTTTGATGAGTGTCCTAGGAAATAGCTTTAATTTCTATGAATCATTTTGAATATTTTGTAAGGCACAGACATTGTGAAAAGCTTAAAGATGTATTTATGGATCAAATTTATATTCCCCTTCAAATATGGAAATACTATTCATATCAAGTCATCTAATCTGACTATCCTTCATATGTTTGGTTAGAATTTTTATGGCCTCTACAATATTTAGCATGATTCAAGTTGCTAACAAAGCTTCTTCATCATCATTATTTTGATGATGTTGATGATGTCCTCTACTACCCCTTTGTTTATGTTGGGCCCTGTGATCATCATTGCTATCCCACTGTTTCCCTTTATTATGATTGTTCTTTTTGTGGTGTTTGTTAGAACTATAAGAGGATGAAAAGGATGTAGATGAAGAGGGTGAAGAGGAAGGAGGATTGCCACTACCATGGTGTCTTCAAACTCCTCTACAATTATCACAACCACATTCATTAGTTTTCTTATCTTGTTGACGCTTGTCCAAGCCCCTACCTTGACTTCTATTTTTACCTACACTTGGATTGTTGATAGTGGACTACGAACTTAGGGTCATACCCCCATCATCAATAATAAGGGGTGAAGAATCTTCATGTTGAGAACCCCCATAGGGAAGGTCTTCATTGTCATTCTGGTTAAGTAGGAACAAGGGATTGGTGAACTATTTCTCCATCATAATCTCATGGTGTTTCTCTTTGTGTTAATCGATCCTATGTTGTGTTTTAGTGGTACAGTAGTCTTGGTAGTCATAATCATGCAC
Organism: Gnetum montanum; assembly: GCA_015680685.1. Taxonomy (NCBI): domain Eukaryota; kingdom Viridiplantae; phylum Streptophyta; class Gnetopsida; order Gnetales; family Gnetaceae; genus Gnetum; species Gnetum montanum. The sequence continues at coordinate 748,746 of MNCI01034224.1, read as the reverse complement.
AACGTACTCTTGAAGATCTTGGATGCCCAACATCCTAAGATTTTGAAGTAACATCACAAACATAGATCAATTAGGAGGCATTACAATGTTGCCTTCTATGTCTCTTTATCATAATTGTTCATCTTGATGTAGGATGAAGGTGAAATCTGGCACATACTCATCTAGATGAGTATACATGACCTTATATTCTTAAGGGACTAGTGGTTTAGTATCATCACACTTATGAGAAGAAGACATTTTATAATAAAAATAATATATCTGTGTGCTTATGTAATTATATTTGTTGTGAGAATGATTTTGACCTTAGAGTTCATCCAATGATGTTAATGATGTTGACTAAACCTAGATAGCACACATTCAAATGAAAAGAGTCCCCAACAATGGCACCAATGATGAGTGGCAAAGTACCCCTCACTTAACCATACGAATCACTAAGTGTTCACGCAAAATTTGATCAAATTCCAAGAACTCTGTATCTTCATGTACACTAGCCTCTAGGAAATGAACTTGCCCTATCAGTCATTTGTTGTCTTCCCAATTACACTTGCGATGTACAAAGATATGGTTAAGTGTAATGGAGGCATATGATTTTTATTATTTTATGTTTTATATTCTTGGTGCTTTAAAATAGCGAAATGAAGTAATTTAATAGCTAATTTAATCTAAATAATTAATTAATCAGTAACTAATCCTAACATAAGTTTCTGGTCTCACTTTCCATACACATCTTGAACACATACAACATTGTTGGGATACCAAGTGTTAACTACTGCTAGGATTACCAAGTGCTATATGTTATGCTTGAAGAAGTTGTACTTATGTGTTTAATCTATTTAGCTTAATTACTTAATTAATTAATTGAAGTCTAGTTTAGCTTAATTAATTTCATAATTAATGAAAATAGTAAATGCAGAAATAAATCATTAATCTATTCTAAGTACTCCAATGTTTGATTAAAAGGCTCATCTTTATTGCCATTCACACTGGTGTGCTTAAGTACATCACTGCTCAAATAAAGATATATACACTTTTTAACTCTTGTTGCAAGCACTTAGAGAAATGTTTTAACTCTTAAATGAAAAAATTACAATAGCTTTGCTATAACTATGACTTGACTTCCCATAAACATAGTTGGTAAGAACATATTTATAGACTTTATTATGAAGCTACATTGATGGGAACCTATAAACGTAGCAAATGCTATGTCAACACAGCCTCATTGATGGGGATCTATTAATGGGGGCCTGTTGACACAACACTTTGATGCTTCATCATCTGGGTCAAAATTTTTCTAAGTATTTAAGGTAACATAAATTTTAAATCAATATTTTTTTAATACCACAACATGAAATTCCTCAAAAACAACCTCTTAAGATATATTTTTGGCCTTTGGAGATCTTTGGAAATCATTTAGGATCATATCCAAACTTTTGTGTATCAATTCCTGTAACTTTGAAAAAATTATAGAAAAAGTCTAAACGTTTTTCTAAGTGTTGTAGATGTTGATGCTACATTAGTGTCAAGACTAGATCACTATCCTTGGGACTTCTAAATCTCACCAAAACTATGTTCTGACATGAGAAATATCTATAGTATGAAATTCCTTAAAAATAATATTGTAATATACATTTTCAGCCTTTGGATAACCTTGGGGGTTATTTGGAATCATATCACAACCCTTTGACATCAATTTTAGAAACTTTACAAGAATTCTTAAAAAAGTTTGAAACTTTTTATAAGTATTATTGATGTTGATGTTGCATTGGCATTAGCACTAGGATCACCATTGTTGAGGCTCCTGAATCTCATCAAAAATTCATTCTTACATGTGTAATGACCTCTCAAGGTTAGGAAGAATCATTATCAATATCTTTAACATTCTAGGCCTTTGAAATTGAAATTTTTTAACTAGTTTTCTAATACTTATAAAATGAGCCTTTTTGGCTAATTATGAGATACTAGCACATTCAAAACTTATTTTGATACCTCCAAAATTATCTCATACACTAAGTTCATAGCATTCCATAGGGTTACACATCTCTTAGTTCTCATTCCAACCCATTTTGGGGTTAGTTTTAGGCTTTTCAAAGTTCTAATTTTTAGTGGGGAAAAATGATACAAATTTTTCTATCTCTAGGAGCTAATGTTAATGTTGTGTCAACATCAATGTTGATGAGACCCTATCAACAATAATAACCTACATCAACAAAATTTTGAAATATTTGACCTTTGCTGTAGTAGTCTTTGACGATAGTATGAGACTCAAATAGGATTCCTAGGATCTCCAAAATCTAACTTAGATGAAGCATTTTGACATTTTACTAAGTATAATCTTAACAAATTTTATGAATTATTAGATGAGATCATCAACCACATCAATTAGTACTTTGGCCTATTCCTAAATTTTTTGCATTCCTTAGCATCACCTTGACATCATCCTATGATGATGACATCACCCAGTTCATTTCTAAGCCTCAACATGTTTGTACATAGATTTGTATGTATTATGATGTCTATATTTTTGTGTTTTTTGATTTATGATGATTACAAGGTACTTAATATATTTCAAGGTTATTTTGAGCTATTCTAGGACTTGATGGAGACTTGTTAAAGGTGTGGGAGGTCCAAGATCTTAAGATGAATATTTTTATTTGGATCTTGGAAAATGGGATGCCTCAACATTGTTCTATATATCTCATACTTCTTGTAGCTCAGACAAGACATCTTAGAAGAGAGTAAGATGTATCTATAGAAGGAAAGGTATCTTTTGCAAGACATCTCTTAGTATCTTAAGACATCTCCTATAAGCTCAAGACATCTCCTTCCAAGTTAAGACATCTTCTCTATTAACAACAACTTTCAAGAAAGATGTCACATTCTCCTCCAAGACATCTCATATAGACATCACACACTTTTCTATGGATTTTGAAATATTTAAAATTTTAATTTAAGAGGAAAGATGAAGAGATAAGGGGGAGGTATAAATAGTCCTCAAAAGCCTTCATTTTTGTTAAGAGAGTCTAGGAAGAGAATAGGTGAGTTGAGAAGAGAGTAGAGAGCTAGAGACTTAGCTTAGTACCTTGATTTTCCTATTTGTATGTAAGATCTCTTTGTTTCACTATGATTTGAGAATTGGATTGAATCTTTTATCTATACTTGGGAATATCTACCATTTTTATGCTATAGATTCTCCATTTAAGAAAGAATAAAATTTTTAATTTTCTTTTCTTATTTAAATTTGTTATTTTGTGACATTTAGATCTCTTGAATTGTGAAATCCATAGGAGCTCCTCATCAGATTTGTATTATAGTATCTTTGCATTAAAGACAATTACATTCAAGTAGATAATTCTCATCTTAATTACAAAGACTCACTTTAAATTTTCAAGCTTGGATGAATTCTCTCTTTCCACTTGTTCCACTCATCCTAGGATTTGAAAATTTTCCTTTGATTCCTTAGTTTATCATATATTTCAAGAATTGGAAGAAAATTATGGAATTATATACCCATCAGGTTATACTAGCTAGGGTTTGAAGATCTTGTACTCATTTCTCTTAAGATTTGAGTATTTCTTGTCTCATTCTTTGAAAAGTCTTGAAAATTTCATCTTTTCTTCTAGTATTTTATGAAAATTACCTTTTAGATTAATTTCTATCATGCCTCCCAAGAAAAAAAATAGTTCATGCTTTGTTAAGAGATATGAATAACATGAAAAATGATTTTAAACTCATTTTTGAAAACCTTGAAAAGCTTGAAGAGAATAAAGGACATACTACCTCTTCAAAAGCATCCAAGTAAGGATACAATTTATGTAATTGTTTACCAAGACCTTCTTGAAGATATTCCTTAATGCCATTCATTGAATATGGTATTCCTTTTAAACATTAGTACCTTGGAAAAGATGAAGATCAATATAATGCCTTTCTTCATTCTTCTAGTGCTAAGAATAAGTCTCAAGGATTTCTATTTTCAAAGAAATAGAAGAAAGAACTTTCTTCTAAGCCTCAATGAAAGTAAGGTAAAGGAATTAAAGTCACTCTTGAAAAAGATTTCATACATGCTTCAAAGATGCCTCATGTGGAAGTCAAATCCTTTAATAGCATGAAAGGAATTGAATCTTTTCTCTCTTGGTTGAAAATGATTAACAAGTACTTTGAAATTGAAGATGTGGAAAATCATCAAAAGATATCATATGTTGAAACCAAATTGGAATTCATGGAACTTGTATTATGTAACAAGGAAAGTCATCCTTACAAGGTGAATAATGACAAACCCATCAAGGATTAGTCTTTAATGTAGTTCATGCTCAAGTAAAAATTTGAGAAGACTCATCTTAGATAAGAGACCATGAAAAAATTGAAATACCTAAGACAAGATAATAAGAGTGTGAATGATTACTACATGGATTTTTGCAAGGCTTTCTAGCTTGCAAAAGCTCAATGGAATGACCATGAGCAAGGATCCAAATTTCAAGGAGAACTCAAAAGCGAGTATCAACAAGAGCTAATCTTTTATGAGTCATAAACATTGGATGAGGCTTTTTGAATTGGCTCTTAAGGCTAACATAAAAATCCAAGGCTACAATAGAGGTCCCATATCTTGCAAGGGAAAAGACTTCAAAGCTTCTATAGGCAATAAAGAAGCCAAGGAGAAGGAAAATGTTAAAGAAAATACAAACGATAAGAAAGAGAATTACAAGGAGGGTAAATATTTCAAAAAAGACTACTTCAAGAATGGAAAGGATCAAGAGAATGGCTATGCATCCAAACTTTAATGCTTTAATTGTAATGAAAAAGGACATAAGAAATGAAAGTGTAAAAATCCAAATATCTTAAAGGATAAGGAACCTTAAACCTTGGAGAGGCCAGAATATTCCAATGAAGGTAATCCTCATGCATCAATGATTAAGGATATTACTAAAATTAATTCTTAAACTTTAATGAAAAATATGAATGTGAATGAAGCTCATAGAAGAAATATGCTTTTTAGGATTGAAGCTAGCCATATGGATAGTGGTAAATGAATATATATTTTGATTGATGATTATGCTAAAGATATGATTTCTTCATAGGCTATTTCTAATCTTTCTTTAAGACATCTCTACATCCTAGTCCCTCTAGAGTTCATTGTCTTTCCAAGAACCATTTCCAAGAGGTAAAGGAGAAGTGTATTATATCTTTCAAAATTGGTTCTTTTAAAGACAAGGTACATTGCGACATCCTCCCTATTAATTATGTTGATGTTATTTTGGAAAGACCTTGGAAATTTGACAACAAATTTTTTTTTATTGTGGTGAAAGAAATGTTTGGTTTGTGTCAAGAGAAGATGGGATACATGAACTCATTCCTATGACTTGGAAGTAGTTGCAAGGAAAATGTCCCTATTAATGCTACATTAATCTTGCTTAGTGAGCAAGAGTACCTACAAGCACATGAAGAGGCTATGCATGGTTTTGTCATTATGTCAACACTTGCAACAAATGAAGAAGAGCATCCAAATGAACTTCCTCTAGTCATATAATCTTTGACATTGAAATTTATTTATGTTTTCAAAGGAAAATTAGGAGGGCTTCTACTAATGAGATCCATTCAATATCAAATAGACTTCATATGAGAAGCTACAATTCCAAATGAAAGAGCCTATTACATGACTTCAAATTAGAGAGAAATATTAAGCAAGTAAGTGAATTGCTATCTAATGATTTTATTGAGAAATCCATCTCTGCTTGTGTTGTTCTAGCTACATTAGTTCCAAAGAAAGATTTCAATGAATTAAGAATATGTAGAGATTCTAGGGCTAGTAATAGAATTTCTATCAAGTATAGATTTTGTATTCTGAGGATGGATGACATTCTTGATGCACTTGCCAATATTGAGATTTTTTCTTTGATTTAAAAAGTGGTTATTATCAAATAAGGATTAGATTGGGAGATGAATGGAAAACAACCTTTAAAATACTGGATGGCTTGTATGAGTGGTAATTCATGCTTTTTGGGCTAACCAATGCTCCAACCACATTTATGAGGCTCATGCATGAGGTTCTAAGTGATTTTATTGGTAAATGTTACATTTTTTTATTGATGAAATTCTTGTGTATTGTTCTAAAGAATAGGACCATGTGCAACATTTGAGGATGGTATGTTCCAACTTATAATAGGAAAAACTGGCAATCAATGCCAATAAATGCCACTTTATAAAGAGAAAAATTATGTACTTAGGTTATGTTCTCTCTAAGAAGCAAGTTAAGATGGAATCAAGTAAGATCAAGGTAATCAAGGAATGGCCTTCACCTAGAGATGTGGAAGAGGTGAGATATTTTCTCATTTTAGCTAGCTTTTATAGGAGATTTATTAGGAATCTCAACCCTATTACATGGCATATGATCTATTATTTGAAGAAAATTTAGCCTTTGTGTGGAATAATAAGAAAAAACTCCTTTCAATGATTAGTAAAGAAAATTTGTAGTTCTCTGATTTTGGTAATTTCAAATTTCTTAAAACTTTTTTAATGAGAAGTAAATGCAAGAGGGCTTGCTCTTAGAGATGTGTTTTCTTAAGAGGGTAAGCCAATTGCATTCTTTTTCAAAAAATTAAAGTGAATCTAAACAAAATTATAGTGTGTATGATAAGGAATTATATGCTATACTTCAAGCCATTAAACATTGGAGACATTACATGCTAGGATCAAAGTTTCTTTTATTTATTGATCATAGAGCATTTCAATTTTTGAATTTTCAAAATAATTTGAGTGCCAAGCATATGAAATGGGTAGAATAATTACAATAATTTAATTTTATTTTGAAACATAGAAGTGACAATTCTAATGTTGTGGTTGATACTTTGTCTAGATTTTATATTATTTCTTAAGATGTGGAAGTTCAAGGTTTTGACTCTTTTGCTTTATTATATCATAATAACAAGGATTTTGGTGCAATTTGGAAGGAGTTATCTTCCCCATTGTTAGGATGGACTGATCAATGAAAATCTTATTATGTGAAGAATGGGATTTTGTTTAAGGATAGAAAAATTTATGTTCCAAAGTATGAATTTAGGTATAAACTCTTTAAAGAGAAATACCAAAGTGACATTGTTACACATACAAACAAGATTAATACATTGGAATTGATGCACAAAAATTAATTTTTGCTAGGTATGTATAGTGATTTGTTTAAATTTATAAAAGAATGCTATATTTGTTAAAAATTTAATGGGGGAAAAGATGTAGATGGTCATTATCTATCTTTGCCAATCTTAAATGCTCCTTGGGAAAGTATTGCTTTGGATGTTTTGGAATTTCTAAGATAAGATCTAGTCATGATTATATACTTGTTGTAGTACATAGATTCACTATGATGGCTCATTTTATTTTATGTAACAAAAGTAGTAATTCTTTCCATGTTACACATATATTCTTTCAGCATGTTATTTCCTTGAATATTGTGAGTGATAGGAGTGTCAATTTTACTAGCCATTTTTGGATATCACTTTGGAAACTACTTGGAACCAAGTTGTCATTTTTCATAGCTTATCATCCCCAAAGTAATGGGAAAATTGAAGTTGTTAATAGATCTCTATTGAAGTTATTGAGGTGTTTGTGTGAGGATCAGTCACAACAATGGAAAAACATGTTAGCCCCATATTGAATTCTCATATAATAATTCTTTCCATTCCAACATTAGTAAGAGTTCGTTTATGGAAAATTATGGATTTTCACCAAGAATGATAGATGAGTTGAGGAAATTTGAAGATTGTATCTCTTTGAGGTTAAACTTTGTTAAGTAAATGAGAGAATTTCATTAGCAAGTTAAATCTCAGTTGAAGAAAAAGACAAAGATTATGTTTTTCAAGGACAATGAGAGTAAAAGGATAATTAATTTCTATATTAGTAATTATGTTTAAATTTACTTAAGCAAGGAAAGACAAAATAATATGTACTTCTACAAGCTCAAGTCAAGGAGAATTAGTCCATTTTAGTCAAGCTAAAAATAGCCCATTAGGTGAGTCGATATCATAGAATTAGTCCATTTTTAATGTTTTAGATTTGAGCCTATACTAGGGGAATGTAATTGCATCAGACTTGAGGAATAGCCTTGAGATCCTCAAAGATGTACTTGAAGACTCAAGCTTAGCAAAGCCACCCAAGAAAGTAATTGTGCGACAAGAAAGGGAGGCTATAAGCATAAGAGAAAAAAAAATGCATGAACACTTGAATGATGAAAGGTCTAAAATTTTCATTTGGATCCCTGAGAAAGAATTTTTTTGTGGGAATTAATGCTATCTCAAGTGTGTAGTCAACTTGAGGATAAGTTTAGTTTCTTAAGGGTGGAAGATATGATGAGGATATCACCCAATCCATGTATAATACTCAACATGTTTGTATATAGATTTGGGTGTGTTTTTATGTCTATCATTTTGTGTTATTTGGTTTATGATGATTACAAGGTACTTGATATGTTTGGAGGTGCTTTTGGCCTATTTTGGGACTTGATGGATACTTCTTGAAGGTGTGGAAGGTTCAAGATCTTAAGATGAACCTATTTCTTTAGAGCATGACAAATGGGCTATATTAGCCTTATTCTAGACGTATGAGACATCTCCCAAATATCTCTACTATTTTCCTGATATCTTGGCCAAGATGTCTTAAAAGAGAGTAAGATGTCTCAGATGAGAGTAAGATATCTCTACATAAGATAAGACATCTCCTAGTATCTCAAGACATCTCTTATTAGCTTAAGATGTCTCCATCCAAGTTAAGACATCTCCTCTATTAACAACAAGTTTTTGGCAAGAGATTCCATTATCCTCCAACATGTCTCATATAGAAATTAGATACTTTTCTATGGATTTTTAAAGATTTAAATTTTGGATTTAAGAGGAAAGATGAAGAGATAGGGGGAGGTATAAATAAACCTCTTAAGCCTTCATTTTGGTTAAGATAGTCTAGGAATAGTAGAGATAAATTAAGAAGAGAGTGAAGAGCTAGAGACTTAGCTAAGTATCTTAATTTTCATCCTTGTGTATGTGATCTCTTTGTTTGCGTGTGGCATGAGAATTGGATAGAATCTCTTGTTTGTTATTGGGAATGTATGCTTCATTTATGTTGTAAATTATCCATTTGTATAAGAATAAAACTTTTTCTTTTAGTTTTTCTTAGTCAAATTTTCTATTTTATGACAATGAGAGCTCTTAGACTATGAAATCCTTGGGAGCTCCTCACCATCTTGGTTCATTCTAACAATAGTTTGGGTACCTCTAAAGTCATGCAATAAAAATTGAAAAAAATTTTAAGAAATTTCTAAGTACCATGACCGATGTTGACACTGCATCAATGTTATAATAAGCATAAGTACTTCTAGCATTGATGCTATCCATTACTAATATTTCATCTTGGCCTTGAAGACCTCTTAGCAATGTTTCGATAGCTTTTGGTATCAATTCAAGGATAAAACGAGGCCTCGGTAGCTTAAAATAATAACTTTAATAATAATATTAAAATTTTATCTAAGCATTATTAATTTTGATGCTACATCAATATCAAAATCCTTAATGCTACTAACATTTTTGTAACATGACCAAATTCAATGTTCAACATCATTTCCTTATCTTTCAAATTTTTCAACATCATCTTGATATCTTAAAGCATAAATTTAAAGGTCAAATAGAGCATTGTATTTTTTTTTCAATACTTTAGTAAATTTACGAAAATTTTTCCAAGTACTAGTGACACTGACACTTAGTGTCACCTCGGAAGGTTACCATATTTGTTAAGACCAAAGACTAGAATTGCTCTTTTTGAACTTAACAAGAAGTTATACTTAACTATAAGTTCAATTTTAGTAATTCTAAGTTACATTTGATAACTTCAGTCCTATAAATACAAGCTCAAAACATAGATTTCAAGTCAAATCTTTTAAGATTTGAAAGCACTTTTTAGATTTTGAAAGATTAAGAGCATGAGAGTTTGCCATTTATTGTAGCATCCACTTGCATCTTATCCATTGTTATCATCTTTAGCATCTTCAACATTGCTTTCAAAGATAGAATTTTATGCTTTCATAGTAATTTCTAGAGTTATAATTTTTTCATCTATAGTGTCAATGATGGGAACCTTGGTTGAAATAGCCTTGTTTTAGCCCAGAATTCATTCTAGATCACTTCTATAGATTTCCCATCCATAACCTAATCCTACAATTATTCTATTCCACTCTCTAAATCCTTATTTTGTTCAATATTTAAGATTCTTTTATCAATTTTATCATACTTAGATTTTTCTTCCACTGTTTGTAGTTTGACCCTTCATAGGAGATGAATACTTTGGAATTCATTAATAAAGCATTTTATTGTTTGGTAAAGAATATGATACTTTTTCCCTACATTGCAACATCTTATTTTTGCTATTTTACATCTATTTATTTGTTTTTTACACTTATAATTTATTCTATCTTCTACATTGCATTTCATACTTAGAGTCAAATTTTTAGCATTTTTATACTTAACCATTTTTTCACATAAAAATCTTACTTTTAGAGAAGGGTTTTGAGCATGTTTTTTCTACATAATAATATTATTATTTTAATACATACTAATACTTAGTTTTGTTCTACTGCTTATATCCCATTTCACACATAGTTTATTTTCTGATAGTCTATACTTAGTTGTTCTACTAGTGATTTATACTTAACCATTTTTAACATTAAAATTTACTTTTTTATCATTATATACTATTCTTAGTTCATGTGCAGTAGGCTAAGTCCATATTTAATTGGAGGTTTTATGCTTATTCATTTTATAATCATTAATATATCAAGGATTATATCAATTTGAAGACTAGTTATGGTTTCACATTAAGTTTTTCTAATACTTAGTTCATGGAGGTGTTTTTGTAGGAACAAAAGGAACATTTATGCAAGAATATTTTTGGTTCTAGAAAAAGGATCTATAGGATTTCTAGTATCCTAAACTTGTCATTTAGCAACCTTCAGGTCCTTTATAGCACTTAAAAGATTTCTTGCTTTGAGTATTTTTAGTTATTTTTATTGATTTTTTTCTTTTATGCTTGATTCTTATTTTTTTCTAAGTGTGTTTAGAAGACTCTCTTTGACATCATGATAGGACAAGAATTAGTGTAGGAAAATATCTTCTGATTTCCTTGTGTTCTTTTCTATTATGGATTTTGTAGGTTTCACGCTTTATGAAGACATCTTGAAAATCAAGAAGATGTCTTGCCTAAGATCTCGACTTTTAGAGGAGGTTTTTAGGAAATTCTAGAGACATATAGACTATGCTAGAAAAGTTCTAGGTAAGACATCCTAGTTTTGATAAGATGTCCCAGATCATAGTTGGGACATCCCATAGTTTACAAGATGTCCTATTCGAGACATCCCACAATTTGATGAGACATCTGATCTTTTATGGAGACATTTCATATCCATGTGAGATGTAGCACTTGCTGGCTAGAGTTGATAGTGAGAGAATATAGAATGATCAGAGATGACCCTAAAAAGTAGGGAAACTTCTAAAATTTTCATTCCAATTTCAAAAATATTTGGGAAAAGATGGAAATAATTGAATATTCTCAAGTTGATTTAGGGAAAGATTTCTAGGTTTCTTGTTTTGTCTTTATCAATAAATATTGACGTATTTCTTCATGAGAATTAAATTTTATGTCATAAGACAAGTGTGATCATTAATGAGAGAATTGATGTATGTGACAAGAGTATGAAAGAGCACCTAGAGTGAGGGTATGTATGATTGTAACTACAAAGTTAATTGTGTGCTATATTACCTAGTGTATTCTTATGTCTACTTTATGAGTAAAGGTCTTAGTCCCAAGTTGCAGAAAAGATCTCATTTAGTCGTCTTACATTGAGAGAAATTTTTGTGTGGTTGTAGAGCCTCATACTTTGCAACATCGTTTGGGTATTTTAAGTATGCTTGAATGATGTTGTGGGGTGGAACCTTGTTGTAATCTTATTTTCAATAATTGAAGATAGCTAGTTTTCCTATTTTCTAGCATACCGATTTCTCTTTTCATGATATATGGCTTTAGTGGATTTAAAGATTATTTTTTATTAGAGTAAACCTTCTCCAATGTGTTTTGATATCAAAGCTTTAGATTGATTATTACATGAAAATTGGTTACAAATTTTTGTCAAATTCATATGGTACCTAAGAAGAAATAGGTACAAGCCCTAAATAGAGACATGGAGAGCATGAAGTCTACCTTCCAACTAATGGTTGTTTGGTGGGATGACATTAGTGAAAAGGTAAATAGGAATGTGGATCCTAGTCATATTCAAATACATAGAGGTGATGAGTCATGTTTGAATGGTGATGAATAATTTTTACAACTAGGTGGAAGGAATGATAAGGAAGAATAATCTTGCTATGAAGGTATTAGAATCCATTAGACAATGATTCCAAGGCAAGGAAATTCTATTCATTAGATGAGAATTCTAAGAGCTCCATTTTTTCTACCTACTTCTTCCCATGGAAAGCTTGATGAGGAGAATAAAGTAAGGCTTACTAGAGCATTCTATAATGCTATAAGACTTATGTATCTTTAGTTTAAGACTTTCAATGATGTAGATGATACCAATGCTTTTTCAGGATGGCCAAAAGTGCTTGACAAGCACTTTGTCTTAGAAGAAATATCAAATTAGTTAAGGGTATCTATTGTTGAATCTAGATTAGAAGGTATGGCTTCTACTTGGTGGGAAAATGAGTTTAAGGTTATGAAAGACAAAATGGTTAACTCATTAGATATTGGAATTTGATAAAATAAAAGTTAAGAAGAAAATTTTAATAGTTTTGTTAGAGACAAGAGATCATTATGAAGGTAAAATTTCTAAGGCAAGGTAACAAAGACATTAAGGATTTTTACATTAAATTTTGTGAACTATTCTATAAAGTTAAGGTAAACTAGGAGTATAAATAAGCTTAAAACGTTTTAGAAGATCTTAAAATGATGTACTAATAGAAGTTGTCTTTTTATGAGCCAAAAATTATTGAAAAGACTTATGATTTGACACTCAAGAAAGAAAAGAAACTAAGTGAATTCAAAAAAAAGAAGTAAAAAAACTTTTGAGAGGAAGGATAAGGGATCAAAATTAGAGAAGGAATCCAAGTCCAAATGTAAAGACAAAGATGACAACCATGAAAAGGAGATAGAGAAGGATAATAATATGGACAAAGCAAAGAAGAACCTAGGTAATGGAGGCACGGATCAAGGCAGTACTTCAACAAAGATCTAATGCTTCAAATGTGTAGAATGGGAACATAAGCAATGAGAATGTTCACTTCACAAGATAGCCAAGGACAAAGATGTGTAAATGATAGAGCTAGAGGAGACATCAAGATAATCTATTCAGAAAGGTAGTCCTAATGCTTCCAAGATTTAGGAAGTTTCTAAATTAAATTCTTTTCTATTCATGGGAAATGTGAATAGAGGAGATGATCTTTATTGAAAATTATTATTTGAGATTAGGGCTAGATGTTTATTTAGTTTGGAATGAATTCATGTTTTGATTAATGGGGAATTACAAGAAATGTTATCTCTTCTTGGGTAGTTACTAGATTGGGTTTGGTAACTAATCCTCATCATAGAGCCTACAAGATGCATTGGTTTAGTATTTTCTATCAAGAGGTGAGAGAATAATGTACTCTAAAATTTAAAATTGAAAGGATTTAGGATGTTGTGAAGTGTGATATACTTCCAATTGATTTTACTGATGTAATTTTGGATAGGCATTGAAATTTTGACATTGATGATAAAGTTCATGGAGTAAGAAATATATGAAGTGTAGCTAGATCTAATGAAATCCATGGGTTAATTTTTATGATGGCTAAATAAGTGAGGCAGTAAAGCTTACTTAATGCTTCATTAATTCTTCTAGAAGAGATAAAATATATTAAGGAGCATGATGAGGTTTATTTTGTTTATGTTGATTATGATGTGTAGATTGAACTTTCTACATATGTGCTAGGCTTGAAGGAAAAAATTTTCAAGATGTTTAAGGTAAATTAGATAAATTTATACTAATGAGGAATGCATAGCATTAGATTAATTTCATTGCTTATGCTACCATTTCAAATAATAGAGAATATTGGATGGTACCAAGTTAGTAAGAAGAATTGCAAAGGTAAGTAGAGCAATTACTTGTAAATGGATTCGTTAGGAAATCTAGTTCAACTTGTGCAATTTTAACAATTCTTATGTCAAAGGAAGAGCACAAAAGTGAAAAGGCCAATGTGGTACCTAATGCATTGTCTAGAATGTATGTGATAAACTTTAGCATACCTCATGTGAAAGGTATGAATGATTTTACTAATTTTTGTAAACCTGATATGAATCTTTTGAAGAGAAGGAATAATTGAGATTGGCGACTCCTATGTGGAATCTTGAAGCTCTAAGCTTTGATAAGATTTATAGCTAGCTACTAAACAGATAATTGAATAAAGGTTGGATGGGAGAAGCCAGGAAGAGGTAAGGATGAGCTTTACCTTATTGATGGCAATAATATCTCTCATGAGGAAGCTAGTGTGTTGGAAGAGTAATTGTGATGAATTTATAAGTTATGTTATGAACTATGGAAGAAATGTAACTTTTGATGCCATTTTTAGTATAAGAAATAATAATATTGGTAGCATGTATGATTTTGTATTTGATAATGATGGATATAATAGTAGTCAATAAAAGGAGATCATTATTGATGTTGATTTGGACATTGATAGTGATGAAATTGATTATATTGGCTATGAAATAAATGAAAAATGTAAATACAATCTACATTATAATTTTTATTGTGAAGAAAGGATGAGTGAGAGACTTTCAAACTCTAAGAAGAAGAGGATGACTAAATTTTCTTGCAGTAATGCTTTTCATGTTGCCATTAGTAAAAGACCATTTGAGGCTAACTATGATTTTTATACAAAGTTGATGACAAATTTAAAAATGTTTGATGCTAAAGTGGAACTTAGTGCTAATTTTGTGTAAGAGATGAACAATCTTCATGAAAAAGTAAAATCAAGTGTTGAGAGGAAGACTAAAGAGAGAGTCCTTAAGAGGAATGAGAGAAAATGAAAGCTAAATTTTGATATTAATGGTTTAGTCTAGATTCACTTGAAGAAGAAGAGATTGAGAGGTATCAATTTCTCCAAGTTGAAAGCTAAGAAGATGGCCCTTTTTGAATCAGGGCCAAAATTAATGATAATGCTTTTGAGATTCACTTACCAAATGATGTTGGTTTATATATATTTTTAATGTTTTAGATCTTGTGCATTATCATGGATTGGTTGATGATGAGACTAGATGGGGTAACATTGATAAGTTGAAGGGGATTATTGAATAGTCCAAGCCTTCAATGAAGAGAAAGGAAATTGTACTCAAGTGGAGGGAAGCTTCTAGAATTTGTGGTATGAAGAGAGATAAGTACATAATCCATTGGAAGGATAAATTTGTAGATGATGCTATATGATTCATGAGACCAAACTTCATAAGTGGGGGATCACTACTAGTCCTACTTTCTTGTTTTAATGAGTTTACTTCTTGAAGGATGAGAGAGTTACTATAGGGATACCTCTTTGGATCCCCTTGTGTTTTTTTCCTATAGTGATTTTTGTAGGTTTTGGAATTTATGAAGACATATTAGATGTTAAGGAGATGTCTTGTTTAAGATCTAGGCTCTCAAAGGAGACATCTAGAAATTTCTAGAGACATCTAGACTATGTTAGGGAAGTCTTAGATGAGATGTCCCAATTTATGTGAGATTTTCCAAATCATAGTTTAGGAGATGTCATAGCTGAGACCTCTCAGCTATTGTGGAGACATCTTACATCTATGTGAAACATCCCATCTACTAGTCAAGGATGATAGTGAGACAAACTAGAGAGACCAAAGATAATTCAGATGAGTAGGGAAACTTTCAAAATTACTGTTTCAATTTGGAAAAAAAACTAGGAGAAGCTAAAAAAAGGTGGAAACATCTAAATATTCTTAAGCTAAGCTGGGAGAATATTTCTAGATTTCTTATCTTCTCTTTATCAATAAATATGAATGTATTTCTTTATGAATATTGATCTATATATCATGAGATGGGTGAGATTATGAATGAGAGAATTAATGTGTGGCAAGAATGTGGAAGAGCACTTAGAGGAAGTGCATGTGTGGTTGTAGCTACAAGGTCAATTATGTAATTTATTGGCTAGTGCATTCTTGTGTCTTGCTTACGAGTTGAGGTCTTAGTCCCACATTGTAGAAGATATCTCATTTAGTTTTGTCTTACATGAGAGCAATCATGGTGTGGATGTAGAGCCTTATGTTTTGCAACATTATTTAAGTATTATAATTGTGTTTGTATGATGTTGTAGTTCATGGAACTCTATTGTAACCTTATTTATAATAATTTTAGATAGATAGTTTTCTCATTTTCTAGAAATTTGATTTGTCTTTTCATGCATAGATTTAGTGTATTTGAAGGTTATTTTCAATTAGAGTGAATCTACATCAAGGATCTGACTCCTCCCAAGGCTTTCACATCTATATGCTAATGGAAATGTGGAAAGCTTAGGTACTTACAACATCCATGACACATCATGACTATAAATTTACAAGCATAAAAAGGTAACTAAGCATTTCTCTACCTAGGAATGAACTAAGAAGGATGGTTGATTATAAGGTGGCTAATAGATTAGATTCTTTCCTACCCACTTTAGGTTAACCTATTGAGTTGACCTTGTTTGAATAGGCTATACTTGTAAAATACTTTCTTGCTAGGGATGAAATACAAGCCATGGAAAGTGGTATTAAGAAACATCTTAGTGAAAATCCTAACATCAATATTAGTATCTAGAATTTCAAATTTCAAGATGAATAAAGTAAGCAAAGTGGAGATGTCAGTGTTAATGATGATGATGAGAAGAAGGATCCCAATGTTACTCTTTTCTTGGATATTTATTCATCTACCAAATAGCGCTAGCATATAGTGCATGAATATCATTAGTTCATAAAATCCCTTTTTAGTTCTAAATCTACAAAAAGCTTTTATCTTACTACCCACTTTAATTAACCTTGTTATCATAATGCCATCAACAAGTAACTAATACGTCACATACATCCAGTCTTTTCCCAAATATTATTGTTGTCAATTCACGATCCCAACTTCCAAATCCCAATTTAATGCTAAATCCTTTCCAACCAATACCACATATGTCATAAAATTAATTTATCTAAGTGTAACATGAACCCTAGTATAGAGAAACTTAAATTTCCATGCCAAGAATTATATCACTATGAACATATCTACCCAAAATTCTAATATGAGAAATCCCACTACTTTTTTAATTTCTAATGTTCTACATAAATTAATGCTCTTTCTACAAGACTCACATTTAGGTGTTGCAGTAGGAATTATCATAAAATAAGATCTAATACAACCTAACATGAAATTAAACTAGGAAATTTCATATCTACCAAGTAGTCTAGAAAAACTAATTTTTCAAAATTTCCCTCAAATCAAAAGGGTACTTATAGATCATGGGAAAAATTTAACAATTTGAGTTAAAATGTTTTACCAAACATTAGTTGGTATCAAATGAAAAAATAAACATGCATGCATGGAATAGATAATAGAAAATGACCAAAGATCATATGTAGATCCATATAAAATGAAATGTATCATGTGGGTTCTAGATAAGAGAAGTTGGAAATGAGATGTGAAGTGAAATAGAACTAATTTGTTAGGAAATTAAATCAAGAAAAATGTGAGGAAATAGAAACTATATTCATAGCAAATCTGGATACTACCAAAGATAGAAAACCAAAAAGGTAACATCCAAATTATACTAGAAATAAAAAACCAAGAACCTACAAGACGATATTCCAAAACATGTACTAGGGATTAGAGGTTTTTGATAAAGAGATATATTATTCTATTCTATTTTCAATGCATGCATTTGATGTAGATCTGATAGAAACACACGTAGATCCAATAGTTGATGAACTAAAGAAAAGTATAAGATTAGTGTATTGACTAGATTTCAAGCAGTTTCTCCATATGTGAGGAGGACAACAACAAGAGGATACAGTATGTTAGTAGGGAAATGGGGAGAGAGATGAAGAGGGTAGTTATTATATAGAGAGGTAGAGTCTTTAGAAAGAGGTTTTCAAATTACTAATCACAAAGAATGGTAACTGTGTTGAGTAGTAGGGATAGTTAGAAACATTGAGAAAAACTTCAAAAGACAAAGGAAGGAAATGATAACCAACTTTTTGAAAGAATAATCATTTGTTATGGGTATCCTCCTATTATAGGTTGAAAATGCCTTGTAGATCATGAAGAAATAACACATTGGTTTCCAAAGAATCTTCTAGAAGATTCTAAAAGGTTTTGGATATGAGAATCAACATGTGGATGTGAAAACTAATATTAGACATCAAATAAAAGATTGATGCTAGACATCAAAGAGTTGGTATATTACAAAAATGAGATTTAATAATGGACATCAAAGGTTGATATAATGTGGGATGTTAAAATATGGAGATAGAATTAAAGCTATAATTAATATTAGACATTAAAAGTAGAAGCTATAGAAGATGAACCAAAATGATACTACTGGTGGCACAAAGCATTATTTTTGATAAGAGAAAGATAAAAATCTAGAAACTACATTGCAATTGATGTAGAATGTAAAGTCTAGACTACTAAAGATGAATTTAATAATGAAAAGCTATAGAATGTACCTAGGACTCTAACTTATGAAAAAAAGCCAAAGCGGTCTAACATTATTCCATCTTGAAGAATATTACTAAAAAGCTAAAGATGAACCTATAAAGAAAAGACACATGATAGTAGGTATCTATAAGAGGATTAAATGAAGTAAGATGAGAAATTCTAGGATATTTCCAATAGAATACCTATAGAAGAAACTTGATAAAAAATATCATGACTCACTCATAGAAGAAAATATAAGTTCCTTAGCCATTGATAGCTAAGAAAATAAGTAGGAAGCTTTGCAATCATAGTCATTATTAACTTGATTTATGATGAGATAAGAGTCATTGTAAATAATAATAGTTTTGACTTGATTTTTCAAAGCTAGCAAGAGACCTTATATTAAAGCCTCATATTTAGCTATGTTGTTGGTGTAGGAGAAATTAATCTTGTAAGCTTGATAAAGAGCTTATTAGAAAGAATAAGGATGTATATTGCACTATATCTAAAGAAAGTGTGTGTTCCATCAAAGTAAAGAACAACATCTGAATTCTTAGCATCAATATGTAATCTATGAACAATGCTGGTTGTTTCAGAGAAAGAGATAAGATCAACTATAGCTTGATCTTTAATTGAGTGTTGAGATAAAAAATAAAGATCAAACTCAATGAGGAAAGTCTTCCAATGAGCTAAGTAATGATTATTAGAAGGATTGTTGGTAATGAATATAAGGATGTTATCTTTGTAGATAACAAAGAAATTAGTGTTGAGAAGATAATGTCTTCACTTTTTGAGGGCAAATACAAGACTTAGTTAAGACTTTTTGATATTAGAGTATCTACTCTCACACTTTGAGAAAGGATGAGATATGTAGCATACTGAAAGATCAACCTGATCTTCTCATCTTTTAGAGAGCATGGTAGATATGGAATGATTAGATTTAGAAAGATAGAGGAAGAAATATTGATTGAATTTTAGAGGATCAAGAATGAGAAGAGTGATTAAGGATTTTTTTTAATGGAATCAAAGCCTTGTTGGCACTACTTGTCTTAGATGAAGGAAATGTATTTATGAACTAAATGGATTAAAGGACAAAGAAAATCAATGAGGTTGAAAATGAATTGGTAGATTAACTAAAGAAGATCTTTAGAATACACATATCTCAAATATATTTAACCTTGTCAAGCTTAATAACTATGCATTCTTGAGAAATAAGGTAACCTAGTATCTTACCCATAATGACCCAATAATGTAGGTATTGGGATTAAGATGTAGGTTAAAATTGTGACAATAAGTTAGAACTTTATCTAAGTTAGAAGCATGATCATTTGCTAAGGTGGATTTAATGGCCAAATGGCCAATATATTTGTTAATTATTTTGAACATTATGTCATTGAAAATAAAGGTTATAGCTTGTTGATAAGTAGCTCTAGCATTGTTGAGTCCAATGGACATTTTAATGTAACAAAATATTTTCTATAGAGTCATGAACATGATATATTACTCATGCTCTAGATTTGATTATAACTAAAAAATCCATCCATGAAGAATAGAAGACCATGACCAGCTATATAGTCAATAATTTGATGGATGTTTGATAAAGAAAAGTCATTCTTGAGAGTGATCTTGTTAAGATCTTAAAATTCAATGCATATGCAAATGTTACCATTCTTTTTGGAAACTACAACCATGTTAGATATCCAATTAGAATAGTTGATAAGATGGATAAATCTAGGATTGTAGATTTTAGTAATCTCTTCTTTAATAGTGAGAGCTATAGTAGGATAAATATGGATCATTGAACTTAGAAGGATGGGGATGAATAAGTTCCCCAATTTCAAAATCTTTGAACAAAGCACACACACCAAATTTAATGTGGTTCTCTAACTTGGATAGTATGCACTCAAAGGGTAGATTGCAAGCACACCTCTAGACTTTTTTGCTCTCAAATGTGATTTGAGGGGTACCATATCATGTACAATCTCTAAGCCTTGCTTCTGAGTGTTGTGATGCTGCACCAACAACTTAATCTCAAGAGTCCCATCAAGCTTAGAATATGGTTTCCAAGCTTCCACAAAATTTACAATCTTGTGCTCTAATCTAGAGTGTTATGCTGCAACACCAACCACTCAATCCTGTAGGATCCCAACAAGATCAAGTAAGATGGCTTCTTGCAAGAAGTACATCAACCCTACAAGATCCAAGGGAGAACACCAATTACAAGGGATGAAAGAAAATTAGTTTGATGATCCTTGCACTTTGATGTACAACACACTTTATAATGGAAAAATGATAATACAATGAGGAGCAATAGTGATTACAATGGTTAAAAAATGATTATACAATGATTGTACAAGAGCTTGCACATTTCGCAATGAGAGTGATGTCTTCTTATAGTTATCATGTTTCTAAATCCATCTTGGAACTTGTGCAATAGCTCACTAATGATCATGGAAGACATATTCTTCATGCCTGAGACATCTTTCTATATTTGCCTTCATTCTGGGAAGACACCTTTGTTTGAGGAAATATGTCATTCTAAAATCCCTATCTATTCTAGGAATATGTCTTTGTTTGGTAAAGACATCTTTGCCTAATGAAAGATGTTTACTATTTCTTGGAGATGTCTTTGTCTATGCATCCTTCAATTCTACCAAGAGAT
The DNA here is from genome assembly GCA_015680685.1 of Gnetum montanum. Classification (NCBI taxonomy): domain Eukaryota; kingdom Viridiplantae; phylum Streptophyta; class Gnetopsida; order Gnetales; family Gnetaceae; genus Gnetum; species Gnetum montanum. Next base: position 727,375 of record MNCI01034224.1, on the reverse strand, counting down.
CTATTGATTCTCAAAGATGTCTTTATTTACCTTCCTTTGCATGATGAATTCTTCATTCCTTATTCATAGTCTTGCACTTCTACATGCTTCAATGATGATAACTTTGTTTATGAGTTATTTGGTTCTTGTCCATGTTTTTGAATTATTACATGTTTTCTTGGGATCCTATGGATGACCACCTCCTTTGAGCTCTAAACTAGTTTGTTTTTTGTTATCAATGTAGGCTTTATCTCATCTTAGTTTCCCAAGTACATTGTCCTAAAAAAATAACAATCACACAACCATACACACAACCTTTATCTCCATTTTACTTAACATTTTGACATATACAAAGGTCCAAAATCTTTCCATTTTTGTGATGTTCAAAGCTTAAGAAAATGGGTTAGTAGATAAGCAAACAACTCCAAATACAACATACCTACTCTTCCTCTTTTTGAACAATAGTAACAAGGATAAGGCACACAAACTAGTTAAAGAGACATCATAAAGATGAAATATCATATATTATGTATAATTAACAACATGTGATAATCCAAAGGAGATAAATACATTGAGTAAAAGAGTGCACATCTTTTATCATTGGGTTTCATGAAGAGATGCCCCTAATTTGTCAAGAACTAATCCAAGTCTTTCAGGTGATATTCAAACTTAAAGCTTGAAGAGAAGTATAATCCTTGAAGATCAAGTAGCCTATCTCTAAGCCAATAAGTCATTAGTAGTTCATGTAACATGGTTCATTAATATTTTTCATCTTTGAAAAACATCAACAAAAGAATAGGGCATATCTTTTATGATAGCAATAAAACTTCACAATTTGAAACCAGCCATGCCAAATTTAAAATTTGTGAACTAGGAAGTACATCTCAAGACAAAATATTCAAGGGATGTTTCAATCAAAACCATGGGTACTTTGCCATAAATAGAATGATCATGTTCTTTCTCATATTACTATAAGGAATAATATCAACTATTTTCTTTCTTTCATAAAAGTATAGGTACTTATTACTTCAGCTTATGCTTGAATATCGAATAGGTGGGCTGATGATACATTGAGACTTGATTCTTTTAGTGAAAAACAAGGAGCTACAACCAAACCAAAAAGGACCAACAACACAATTTGATGCTAAAGAGCAAAGATAGATAATGTAGGAACAAGCAACCTATCTAGTTGAAATAATGATATCATTAAAACTTGTATCTCTATGAAATTTGGAAAGCATCAATACAAGGATATGGAAGCCATGAGAGAAACATGCATATTTCACTTTTTGTACAAGGCAATGCAACAAACATAACCATTTATCAAAAAGAAATCATGCTAATTGAGAAATATGTATATATTCATATACCTTATTTTCAGCAAAGGATATCAAGAATTTAAATTCAAGACATAGACATCCTCTTAAAAGAAAAATACCTCTTGATGTTCTTATCTTGCTCATTTTGGAATATCTTGATGTTTCAGTGTTTCTTGGCTGAAGTCTCCAAAGATGTTCCCTACATTAGTAATCTCAAATATGATGATGGATAATGAGGAATAGGCTCCCCCTACACACTTGTTGCTTATCTTGGGGTTTTAAGATCATTTTGTAAATGTTGTAAATTACCAAGAAACTACAACTATAGGTTAACATTAAGATCAAATGTGGAGACTAAGGTTTCCAATCATTAATACTGATAGAATTTTCATCTTATCTCATAAATAAGAAAAGTATTTCAAAGGATATGAGCCTGGAAATAGATCATCACAAGAAGTTCAAATTAAGCAAGATCAAACTAAAATTAATACAAGATGAAGGTCCAAGGAAAATTATTATAAGTGCTACACTAAATATTTTCATAAAATCAGTTGTACCAAGCTCAAGGATAAATGTAAGAGGTGGTTTAAATAATCATTCTGACACTTTTTTTATCTATATAAGACACAAATAATTTTGGAATACTCAACTCATATTCTTATTAACTAGCAAGAAAAGAGATAGAAACTTACGTTGACTTACCTTACTTGCTGGTAAGAAGAGAAGATTAATGGAGTTTGAGATGAGGTCCCTTATCCTAAAGTACATCATCATCTTTAGGTTCTCTTTCATTAGATCATGCATGTGATCTTTCCATTTGTTTATGTTCCTTATCATAAAATCCTTAATCACTTATTGCATTTCCACTTCCTTCATTCTCACTTATTGGTACCTACACAATTTCCTTACCAAAGCCTTTTTGACAAGACCAAGCATTAATATTGTTTTGATCATCATGAGTAAAGTTAAGAGTTTGCTTACAACAATAATTTTTACAAACAAATAAAGGATTATCCTCATGATTAAAAATATCAAACTTGAATATGATTAAGCCAAAATTTTCATGTGTATCTTCCTCTAAATTCTTTGGCTTTTTTCTCAAAAGTCTCCTCTTCTTAAACCTTGCAAAAATCCTTATTAAAAGAGGTTAGTTGTTGAATCTCAACTTTAATGTTTGAGATATCTTCTTTTACTTTAGCATGGATAGCATTCAACTTAGAAATTACAAATTTCTTTTCCTTCCTAATCAAATGATCTAAAAGAAAAATTTCTTCTTTAAATTCACTATACCTTTTGTCACACTTACCATCTTGTTCAGCCACATGTGAGGAATTTTCGTTTGTAAGCTCCATGCATATGAGATGTGAATCTTTGGAAGAATTGCATGCTTCTTCTTCACTTTTCTTACCATCATCCTAACTTGTATAAAACTTGGTCTTTTTCAATTCCTTATCATTAGATTTATTCTTTGGTTGCACCTTGTTATCACTAGGATATTCAAAGGCCATATGGCCTCTTTCTTCACAAACCCAACATTCTATAGAAGACAAATCTAGGTTATAATTCAAATTTTTTTACCTCTTTCTCTACCTTTAAGAAGATTGGATATTTGTGGAAATGTCCCCTTATTTCTTCTTATCAACAATAATTGTAGCTTCCTTGAGAGAAAGGCAATCTCATCTTTGCTACCTTCATCATGATCATTGGACTCCTTCTCCTTGGAGGAAGTCTTTAGACCTATAGGTCTTTCTTGGATTGCTCCTTTGCTTATGAGACTCATTTCATAAGCAATGAGATCACTCTAAAGTTTTTCAAATTTTAAAGTTGAGAAATTTTTTATTTCCTCCATAGCCATGACCTTTAGTTTGAACTTGAGTTATAAAGTTCTAATCATTTTGATGATGGCATTGCTTTTAGGAAAATCTTTACTTGTTCCTCTAATAGCTACAACAAGATTATTGGCTCTAGAGAAATAATATTTTATTTTCTTACCTTCGCTCATTTTGAGCTTATCATATTCACTTTATAAAAGTAATAATTTTGATTGCTGAACAATAGAAGTTCCTTCACAAGTAGCTTCTAAAGTTTTCCAAAATTCTTTGGCCATTTTACATCTTACTACCCTATTAAACCTAGCTTTATTTAAAGTGCAATATAAACAATTATTTTCTTTTGAATCAAACATGAACTTATCATTCCTCTCTTGTGGACATTTGTTGCAAGGCTTGATGATGCCGGTTGGAGTTATCAATAGATGGACCGTAGCCTTCAAGAATTGACTCCCACACTTCAAATTCCATAGATTCAAAGAACCCTTACATTCTAGCTTTCTAATAGGTGAAGTCAAATCGATTGAACATGGGTGGATTTTTGTAAGATGTCTCCTTTATTATTCACTCTTGAAGTTGATGATGACAAAGAAGAGTACTAGGCTTCAATACCACTTTTGGATCATTAAACGTAGAAGGTAGGTGGGGGTATGAATAAGTTCCCCAAATTCAAATTATTTTAACAAAGCACAAACACCAAATTTAACATGGTTTCCCAACTTGGGTAGTCCACACTCAGAGGGTAGATCACAAGCACACCTCTAGACTGTGTTGCTCTCAAATGTGATTTTAAGGGTACAACATCTTGTACAATCTCTAGGCCCTACTCTAGATGTAGTGATGCTACACCAACCACTCAATGCAACAAAGTCATGTCAAGCTTAGAATGTGGTTTCTAGGCTTTCATAACCTTTACAATCTTGAGCTCTACTCTAGAGTGTTATGCCACAACACCAACCACTTAATCCCATAGGATCTTAACAAGCTCAAGTAAGATGCTTTCTTGCAAGAAGCACATCAATTGTACAGGGTCCAAGGGAGAACAAAAATTACAAGGGATGAATGCAACTTAGTTTGCTGATCCTTGCAGTTTAAGATACAACACACATTACATTTAAAAATATGATAATACAATGAGGAGAAATAGTGATTACAAAAATTAACAAATGATTGTACAAGAGCTTGCACATTTCTCAATGATAGTGATGTCTTCTTATAGTTACCATGTTTTCAAATCCATCTTGGAACTCATGCAATAGTTAGCTAATGGTAGCTAATGGTCATGAAAGACATCTTCATGCCTAAGATGTATTTCTATATTTGCCTCCATTCTAGAGAGATGTTTTTTTCTAAGGAAAGACACCTTTTTGAAACTACTCTCTATTTTGGGAAGATGTCTTTGTTTGGTAAAGATGTCTTCGCATGATGAAACAGGTCTACTATTTCTTGGAGGCATCTTTTTCTATGCATCCTTCAATTCTGCCAAGACATTTGCTATTTCTTAGAGACATCTTTCTTCACCTTCCTTTGCATAATCGATTCTTCATTCCTTGTTCATAGTTTTGCACTTCAAGATGTTTCAATGATGAAAACTTTGCTTATGAGTTATTTGGTCCTTGTTCATGTTATTGAATTCTTGCATGTTCACTTGAGACCTTGTGGATGACCTTCTCCTTTGAGCTCTAAACTAGTTCGTTCCTTGTCATCAATGTGGGCTTTATCGTATCTTATTTTTCCAAGTACATTGTCCTACAAACACAACAACCATAGAACCATACACACAACATTCATCTCCATTTTACTTAATGTTTTGACACACGAAAAGGTCCACAATAAATTTTCCTAAACTAATGCTTAATAGGTTTGGAACCTTCTTCCAAGAGGATATTGTATTAAACTAGCTTTGAGTTTAGGTTGGTCATGTTACTATATCTTCAAGCAAAAGCAATTTAATGCTTTTGTAAGATTTCTAGGATGGACTATCCAAGGTCTTAGGAAAGAAGAGCACTAAGTTGAAGAGTCTTTTGTTACCCTTATGACTTAGTATTTAGACATTGATTAGTTGGTCATTTATTAGAAGAGGCTTTCAATCAAGAAAGGAGAGGTCTAACTAAGATATAAGTTCATCCTCTATAACATCTAAATAGGACACACAAGAAACTAGATTTGATGTCAAGTTGATAAAAGAAGGATTTAAAGTTCTACATACCTAGCTTGTAAGGTAAATCAAGATTAGAGGTTGAAGTAGAGAGTTTGGGTAGGAAACCATGTTTACTTGGGCTAAAATCAAGAGTTTAGATTTACCATTTGATAGAAAACATTAAAATTTAATCTAAGAAACTCCAAAAGCTATTAGACATCAAAATTCCTATGCTGCACATCATTTCTAGGATATAAATGTGATGGAAAAAAGAAATTTAGACATGAAAGCTTTTATTTTCATTAAGAGCACTAAAGAATTTACACACAAATAAGTAAAAGTGTCAGCAAAGAAAACTTCTAAGAATAGCATGATTATTGGTAGTATTAGTAGGTAGGGGGACCAAGGATGGATTCCCTAGTAGTAGAAGATTACCTCAATTCAAATCACTACCTTCCAAAGCTCAAATGTAACTTATCTAAATCCTAGTTAGGAATTTTTACCAAGTTTTACTATTATTGTTATTTTCTACCATGATGGCCATGCTTGAATTTTCAATTTTGGAAATATTTTGCTAGCTACATGAAATGCTAGACTTAAATTTAATATCATGTAGTGATTTAGATAAGTTTTTAATGTTTAGATTAAGGTTTTAATTTGATTTTATTGTAGGGATCAAGAACCCCATTGTATAGTTTAAGTTTTTCAGAGGTTTAAGGATTTTTGAGGTTTGCCACTAGAAATTAAATGCATACATTTATTTTGAAGTTTATCTTTTTGATATACTAAAAACATGTTGAAATATAGGTTTTTTTTAGCAAATTCGCATGATGAAATGGAGTGAAATCATGAATTTGATGTCACTACTATAGTGTATCAAGGAGAGGTGTAGCTAAAGTAAAGAATTTTTTATTTTTATTTTATTATAAGTAAATCTATTCAATGCATTAGATAGTGTAGGTAAACAAGAAGAGAAACTGATATTTTAATTAGCAAATTTAGAATAATTTTTTAAAAATATTAAGAAAATGTGATTTTTCAAGATTTTTTCCATGAATAAAATGATGTGGATAGAACATGATGTGAGGCTTTAATGCAAGAGTGCTTTTGCCAAGAGTTTAAGTGTTGAAAAAGGATAAGATGATGTTGTGCATTAAAATTTCTTTTCAACATGGAAAGTGAAATATTTTAACATGTAGACATGATATTGTTTTCTAAAAATCACATAGAAAACTATGTGATGCTCTATGTTAAGAGAAATGACATAAAATGTTACTTGTATTTATTTTTGCCAAACACCTTATTTAAAATTTGATATTTTATGTTAATTTTCATTAGTGTGAACTATAAAAACTATGTTACATAGTAAAATAAATTTTGTTGAGATAGATGTCTTTGCCAAAAACCTAAGAATTAGAATTGTGATGTCCTACATCAAAGTTGTGTTTTCAACATAACATGTCAAACCCATGAGCTAGAAGTTGACATATCATGTAGAAACATTTAGACAGTTTCGATGTGAGAATGATGTGATTTAAAGATGTTTTGATGTTTAGTGAATTTTTTAACATGAGACTATATTTTTGATGCTAAAATTGTGTGTTTGTTATTTTAGTGATACTATAGTACCTAGGATTCTTATGATCAAGCCTATGTACTTCTTCCTTGTTGATGAAAGAAGCATTCTAGGAAATAACTAGAGGAAGACATGATCAATTCTTAGCTAGCTTTCTTTTAATGATAACATGCTAGTTTTGCCTAAGCTATGGTCAAGGAAGAAATCCATTGAATTTTTAAATTTTTTCATTACTCACTTTCATGTGATGAATTGGACTAGGCTAGGTGAAGAAGTAATTTTGTGAGCTCTAGAGATAATCCTTTTAGGATTCTTTGTTGAGATCATAGATATATGTTTTCAGATATGCTCAAATATTAAAGAGTTATCCAAGAATATCCTAGTCTACAAGAAATGCATGGATAGTCTATGGAAGTGGAGAGAATATTAGAAATTTAGTTCCTATACCACCTTGCTACTAGAAAGCTAGATTTCTAAGGTAATGTCCAACCTACTAGACTCTCATATATTTATTAAGAGGTGAGTTAGAAGTTCAATAGTTATGAAAATCTAGATATTTATTTCATAAAAGAAATTACCCTTAAAGTTGAATTATGTAGATTCAATGATCTTGACATCTAGAGTCCTGACCTTTTATCACTTATGTAGAACTTATTGTAGGACCTCTCCCAACATTAGAATTGGAGAACTTAGGTGATGTATTATATTGATATGTAGTACAAGTGCTTGATAATATACAAGTTTCAAAATGAGTACAATAATCAAGGATGGCTTCAATCATTATGAAATAATGTCCACGGTGAGAATGTAGAGTGGTCAAAGAGGTCAAAGATCATCTTCAAACAAAAAGATAATATAAAGTTAGTTCATTGTTATGTATTTTTGTTGTTTTTAGAGGTTAGAAGTTAGAATTAGCTAATGGTAATTTATACTTACTTGCAACTCAAATAAGCATTGATAATATTAAATTGATTAATGTCATGGAAGTGGTTAAAGAATTTAAGATGAGATCCACTAGTGAGGCACAAAGCATTCCAAAAGTAGCTATTTGGAAATGAAGGGGTGAGATATTTTGAAGATTTTGATAGGATGAAAATTTTGTGTGCTTTAGGACTAAAGCATCCCTACCCTAGTATGACAAAATTTGTAAGCTTGATCAAGAGTTATTTGGCAATGAAAGTAGTTTTTGTAAAATGTAGAGACCAAAATAGTTGATCATCAATTGGGATTTAAATACCTTGAGATATTAGTTAGGGTTCCTAAAGTAGGGAATAAAAATTGATAGTTCAAAGTTGAATTGAATGGAATTAGTAGTTATGAAGGAATAAACTGGTTCATAGAAGAGGAACATCATTAACATCCATAAAAGGATCAATGAAGACTTGAAGAAGTTGTTCCTTTTATTCATTGAAAGACTCTTCTATAATAAGATAGGATAGAAATGGAGGTTGGCCCTCATGCAATTGTATAGACTATATGGGATAATGGCCCAAGTGAGGGTAGTTGACTAGGCATTAGTAATCTATCAAGGGGTAGTAGAAAAAATGAAAAAGTTACCTACGAGAAGAGTAAAGGCAAGATGAAGACAATGAGCAAGTGGCTCAACTTTTAGATCTATTGTGAGATAATAAAGGTACTGACAACATCAATTATCCATGGAGGAGAGAGGCAAGCTAATGTTACTTTAGAGATAGAATTCAAACCCACATTATAGAAATACATAGAAAGTTTGATGTAAGCCTATAGCATCAGAGATGGTAATCCTTTGACATTAGCATCAAATCCTAAAGAAGAGGTTGAGTTCTTAGTGTTTGATAGTATTAAGAATTCTAGAAGAATATAAGTGGTGATGCAAAAATAAAGAAGGAGGGGATTTTGAAAAGCACCTTTGGAACTATGAAAAAGGGATGACTGTTATGAAAGTAAAAATATCTTTGTGAGGAGGAAATCTCCTCCAAGACTCTAGAACTTAAAGTCTTCCAAGAGTAATTAAAGTTATGAATAAGTAAGTATTTTAGGTGCTTTATAATTTTTTCACTAAGTATCTTTGACGCAACGTAGTTTTTGGTTTTGATGTTACTAGAAAATGACGTGATGCTAATACTTAGCTATTTTTCCTATGAATGTTTTCTAAGATAGAAGAGAACTGGGACATGAAGTAAAAAGGCTATGTTTCAGCCTTTCTTTCATTCTCAAATGTCAAAAGGAATGTATGAGTTAGGAGGAAAAAATTTTCTTACATGACTTGTTTTCATTAGAGGAAAATGAAGGAAATGGAGAAAGTATGCCTTTTTATAATCTCTTTGATTTAAACCTTGATGAAACAAGTTAAGAAGAATAAAAGGGGGGAGATAGAGAAAGAGATGAATTGTTAGAGTTTAAGATCCCTCCACATCTAGAAGATGTTATTCCACTAGCAAGGAAGTTAATTTTAAATGATGTAGAGATTTGTAAGTGGATTAAGGAGGTGACAAGTTCTAAACTTTTCACATCATATGGTAAGTGTGATTGATGTTACATCTAAAGTTGATATAGTAATTGTAATAACATTGAAAATACTTAGCCACTTTCTTCTCTTTACCATAGATGAAAAGAAAAATTTAGGTTTATGTGAAGGAATGTTTGTTAGAAGATATTAAGACAAAGTTAAAGCTAATATCTTTAGAAGAAGGTAAGTTAGGAACATTATTACTGTAGAATAATTTTTACTATTAGAGGTATCTGAAATTCTCTTATTTACCATGTAGAATGAAGATAAAGTTAGATGAGAATCATGTCAGTTTCCATGATCTAGCAATAAATGTAGATGTAGTAGTAGAAGAGTTTGCTACTAATAAAATAAGTGCTTCTCTAAGCTATGCTAAGGATATGGGAGTATTAGCCATGGAACACATTAACACCAATGTCATATTTCTAGATTTTTTGAAGCAATCATGTAAAGGTAAAGAGAAATATAAGCATTAAATAAGAATGCTATCTCAACAAGTAGTTCTATGAGAAGAAGAAATTAGAGGTAGCAACATTATTAAATATAATCCTCCTCCCTATCCATATTAAAGAGAAAGGAATTGTAATGATGAAAAAATTCAATGCTAGAAAAACTGAAAGACCATGTATGAAATATTTTAAACCTATAATCCATGGGCCTCAGAAGGATTTGAAGTGCCTTAAACAGTCTTGTTGATTGCTTGAGGACTTAAAAATATTTTACTAGATGAAAATAACCGAGAATGAGAAACTGTAAAAATAATGGATAAAATATGATCAAAACTAAATACAAACTTTTATATTGATATCAATGAGAATACAAAGTAAGCAAATACAAATTTGCAAATGTTGTACAAGTAACTCATTGAGAATCAAAAGCAAAAATGGGTGGTGTATGTCTCGTAGTTATTCTAGGCACTTGTAGCTTGCATGAACTATCTTAAAGCAATGGCTACAATAGGTTTTTCAAGATCTCATTGATCTACACTAAGGAGAAGAAGGCTGTGGACTCTCAGATATTACTCAACTCTAAAAGTCTCAAGTTATTCTAAATGAAAAAATGATCCAAAAAGTCCTTAAAATGATGAAGATTTTGGTTTAAATAGATCATAAATTTAATGATTATTTGTTAACTTTATTTTCACTAATCTTTGACATTTCTTGCAACATTTTTGATGCTTTTGATGGCCAAAGTTTGCAATGTGTGGCATACCAATATTTTTTTACTTTTTGGGCCTTAAATAACAATGAATATGACACATTTCACCATTCAAAATTATAATGTATGGGTGACCAACATGTGAAGGTTTTCTTGCCAAATTTGGTATCATATTTGGGCTATTTTCATGGTACAAATTCCAATGTGTGGGCTACTAATGTTTTTTGCTTTTGCCACAAAATTTAGCAATGTATTTAACATTTTGGCCTCCACATGTTGGCATAAATAAAATTCATAGCTTGTGGGCTATAAATTTCACTTTAAACATAAAACATTATTTGAAACTTTGCTAGAACAAGACCACATGATAGGATTTTTGATGGGAAAATAAGGTAATTATTTTTATCATTAAAAATACATCAAATTACAATGTAAACTTTGGCTTCAAGGCTTCTCATGCATAACAAAAATTTTCTTCGAGGTGTTTCATTGGGCCCTCTTTGTTGATGGTTTGAGGATTGACTTGAGAGACATCAACAAAAAATATGAAACACTATTGAAAATGCATTAGCAATGCTCCATCTCCACACTAAATTAGGTAGTTGTTGAATCATGCCAAGGAGTGCTCATGAAGGTGAAATAATGTCAAAATAGGATGTTGAGAGTTTGGGATGAGATAATGGCTACACTAGTTATTAGATTATGATTACATGGGCTAACAAATAATTTCAAATATTAACATCATGGCTATGGTATGATGTTGAAAGGCTTGTTTCAGGCTTCTTCCTTGAACTATTGGTTACTCAATGACAACTTAGAAGAAATAGAACTCTATTCTTTATCTTCTTTAACCACTCAGCTCCTCCTTATTTTTGTTTGGAGCCATTTTTTTACCTTAGGCTAAATTGGCCTCTTGGCTTTCTTAGCATTTTATTCCTCCTTTTTCTTTCTTTCTTTCTTTCTTTTGATAGGGATGAAGCCTTCTTTGGGCTTCTATGCTAAGGTCACATTTTACTTTATTTTCTCATTGAATGAGATGTGTTATATTTAGTGAACTTGATCAATGGATCTTGTAGAGGAGGATGTCATAGGCCACAATGCATGAATGTCAAAAATTTGCTAGGTAAGGAAGGCTATAGCTTATATATGGGGTTATGGCTTAGAAGGGACAATGGGGATGATGTGAGTCAAGCATTCTTGGCATAATTAGATAATCTCATCAAATCTCATGCATAAAAATCACATGGTGACTCATTTTTGCAATGAATCATACCTCTACGGTGGCTCTGGGCTCATCCTACAAACAAAAATCCAAGAGGATATGACAAAAAGTCAAAGAGTTCATGTAATTATAAGAGATTGCATAAGGCCACATGAGACAATAGGTAGATATAGGCCACCATTGATTAAAACTAGTTGAAAATGAGAGATATGTATCTTGTTTAATAGATTTATATAAATTTTGTAGTGCTTTGAAGTGCTAAATAAAGATATGAGATCATGCAGGATTGTTATAGGCTACAAGGTCCACCAATGTTACATTCTCATTAAAACCTACAAACAAATGTCCAATCATACTAAAAGCATATATGTTAACATTAGATGTAATTAAGGTTATGTGAGGGCTTTAATTTTTTCTTGTAGAGGTTTGATGTTGTCTTGAGCAAACTTAAGTTTAGGTGAGGAACTTAGTTTCAATTTTTTTTTCTCAACATCATGAAAGAAAATGGGGAATCTAACCAAGAAATCCTATGTCATGTTTGAACTCTCAGGGTCAAGAGTAGTTAGGCCATTGCATGAAATTAAGGCTAGATGGTTAAAGCTTTACAAGATCTTAGTTTAGGCATTCAAGATTAACTTGGTTAAACAAAATTACAAGAATGATCTACTTAGGCTCCAAGGTTAACTGAATTGCTTCCTCATCTTCCTAGCTTAATCTTGCATGATAACATAAGCACATCAAGTAGAATATGTATTATAAAATTGTTAAATAATGTTAAAATAATTGTAATAAGAGAGAAAAATAAGGTAACATAAGGTCAAACCATTGTAAAACAAGGTTAAATAAGGCAAACGTAAGGTCACTACAAGTCAAAGAAAGGTAAAACTAGGTAAAAAAAAAAAAGTAAAATAAGGCTACAACGAGGCAAAATATGGCTAAACTAGGTTAAAACATGGTCAAAAAAAGATAAAATTAAAGCTAAATAAGGTAGATTAAGGTGAAGCAAGGTAAAATAAGGTTGATAATCATACTACTTTTTTTTTCAATTATTTCATCCTTAAAATAAATAATAATCTAAAGAAAATAAGTTATAAGTTGTCAAAATTAGTAAAAATCTAGTGCAAACTAGATGTAAATTGCTAAAACAAATGAAAATCAAAAGAAAATAGGTTGTAAACTATTAAAGTAAATAAAAAATATAACAAAAATTGTTAAAATAAGAGAAAGTTTATAAAAATAGAGAAAATCTCATAAAAATAGATTATAAACTACTAGAATAGTGTTTTTTCTTGTCAAAATAATTAAAAAATTTAAAATTAATATTCTAAATGTGTGGACACTAAATCCTCAATGTGTAAGGTTCATTTGATGGATTTTTACTACTTAGAAATTTTGGTAAGTTTTTCAATGTTTAGTGGGACTTGATGGATAATGTATGGTCAATTTTAGCAATGTATGGACAACGTATGCTAACACAATGTGTGAAGCTCATATGGTTAATGTGTGATAAAGAACCCAAGCTCTATACATTGATCGACATGTTGACACATTGTGTGGGACTTGACCTTTAACATATGGTTAAATTTAGCATGGAAAATTTCTTGATCTACCTTCCACATAGTGGCTGACATCCTACCACATTGTGTGAGGCTTGACCTTCAATGTTTGGTCAAATATGGAATGAAAAGTTACTTTTTCTACCTTCCACACATTGGTCCACATGCTACTAGATCATGTGAGGCTTATTTCTCTTTCTATTTTCAATGTGTGAGGTTTATCTTGGCTATTGAAATATTTTAAGGGATGTTAGGGCAAGTGAGGTATAGCATGTAGCTATGGCAAGTAGAGGTGTGACCAATCAGATAGTAGCTAAAGTAGGAACAACTGTAGATGTGAATGGTGTGAAGGAGAGAGCAATGCACAATAGTGTAGGACCAACACCACCCTAAACAGGTCTTCATAGCCAAATTTAGGGATATGTGGTCCTAAATGGGCCAACATGACCTCATGAGGGCCTTGGGCCATTTCAATTTTTTTGAAGCTGCAAATGTTTTGTATTAATTTCTAGTTCTAGTAATAGTTTTAACATACATATTTATTATGGTTTCCCACTACTATTTAAGGCTATTTAACAATTACATAAACAAAGGTAAACAATGTGAAAAAAAGTCTATAATGCAGTAGTATCAACCAGAGAGAAATAGAGCAGATAAACAATCCCATAATGTAAATTCATATTGATGTCCGGACAATAGTAGAGGCTTCCTTCTTTAATTCTAAAGGTAAAATGATATAAACTACTAGGTATAGGTTCTAAGCCTAAACAACATCGATACATAGGTTACCATTATGGCATAGGTCTAGATTTTTGTTGAGCCTTTTGATGAACTTAGAGGAAAATGGAACACTACCTATTAGCCCATTGTTGCCAAGGTTCAAGTGATACATGTGGCTGAGATTGTCGATCCCCATAGGAATTGTTCCCCCAATTCTGTTATTCTCCAATGAAAGCAAGCCTAGATTGTTGAGGCCTACATAAGACCAGGGAATGCTTCTAGTATACTAGTCTATTGAGAGCTTGTTATAGTTGAGATCCAAGCCCACCAGTCTGTTATGGTGGTCAAGGCTCATTAGAATGTGGCCTTGCATCAAGTTGAAGCTAAGATCAAGGAATACTTCTAGTGTATCCAGAATTCACAAGCCTTAGCTCAACAAGGCATTTTAGGTTTTCCAGGTGAACAGAAAAGTTTGTAAAAATGGGGTTGTTTCTCATGTTTAGGTACTATAGATTTGAAAGGTTTGCCATGATCCTAGTAGAGCTCTATGTAGATGCTTGTTGCTAAACATCATGAAGACGAAGTTTCCCATGTGGCCAAGCTTCTTAAGGATGCATCTAGAGAGGTTAGGGGAGATGAGATTGAGCTTCTATAGCATGTACAAGGCTCCCAAGAATACTAGAACAACATTGGAGAGCTTGTTATGGTTGAGATCTAAGCCCACTAATCTATTGACGTGGTCGAGGCTGATTAGAACCTAGCCTTGCATCGAGTTGAAGCTAAGACTAGGAAATACTTCTACTGTACCTAGAATTTACTAGCCTCAACTCAACTAGGCATTATAGGTTTTCTAGTCAAATAGAAAGGTTTGTGAAAATGGGGTTTTTTCTCATGTTTATGTATTGTAGATTCAAAAGGTTTGCTACAATCCATGTAGAGCTCCATGTAGATTCTTGTTGCTAAGCACTATGAATACCAAGTTGTCCATGTGGCCAAGCCTCTCAAGGAATCATCTAGAGAGGTCACTAGAGCTAAGATCAAGCTTCTATAACATGCACAAGGCTCCCAGGGATGCTGGAATGACATTAGAAAGTTTGTTATACTTGAAATCCAAGCCCACTAGTCTATTGAGGTGGTCGAGGCTCATTGGAATGTGGCATTGTATTGAATTGAAGCTAAGATCTAGATGCACTAGTGATTCTAGATTACTGAGCTTCATGGGAATGATGTTGATCAAGTTATTTTGCAATGAACCTAGTACTAGAGAGATTGTGGAGTTTAGCAAGGTTAGGTAGGGTTATTCCGGTAAGTCCAGCTTTGGCAGTGAAGATGAGTTGTAGTAGCGAGGAGGTGAGGGGGTGAAGTTGGTAGGAACAGAGGTAGGGTAATAATGAAGGCACAATGAAAGAGATCTAGTAAGAGTAGGTCTTATCTAGGTAACGTGTAGTGAAATCTAAGATGGTAAATTTCTTATTCCAACCCCTACATGTTAGTCCACATATTGGAACTCTCGTGGCCAAGGTATGGGTAAGGCCTTAGATTCTACGCATTGGCTCACACATTGAGCTAGAAAATATAATGGGTAAGGTTAGAATTTAGAAATTTGCAATAAAAAACCAACTTATAAGGTTTGTCTTCCTTCCTACTTCTTCTAGGCAACATGTATACTAAATTGTGAGTTTTTTTAAGTTCTTGGACAAGTTTTGTGAGGTCCAAAAATGATAAAAGTTTTCTTAATTGACAATGTTGGATCTAGAAAGGTGGAAACTGTTAAAAAAATCCAACGTGTGTATCTAATCTCTTGATTTATTTTCCAACTCCAATGTGTGGACAGTATTCCTTATCTTTAGTGTTTAAGCTTTATGTAAGTGTAGTTGTATTATGAACTTTGGCTAACTCTTATCTTGATTTCTCTTTTCAAAGTTAAATTTTTATGTTTTATTGGCTTTAATACTAATACATGATCTAATGGTTTAATTTTTTTGTTCTTAACAAGCTTCAGGTATTGACAATGATGAAGTTGGTGACAATGCTGATGATGATCCTTCTCCTCTTATGGATTAGTTTTTTGCCACTGGTGGACATGTTATGTATTTGTTTTTATCATTTTATTATATTTATCTTTGACTATCATAGCCCTATAGACCATATATTATTTTTGTGGTTGTATGTTGTACAATGCAACTATGGCTATGGAAATGCATTTTTTTTTGCTATTATCATAGAGTGTAACTATGGCTATTGTTTTGGTTTTAAATTTTTATGTTTTATATGTTTTAAATTTTTCTATATTTTATATTTTATGCAAATTTAAATAGTAAAATAAGGCCATGAGCTAAGGCAAAAATAAAAGATATGATCACAAAGTAAAACTGATGCAATAAAGTCATAACAGAAAGGCATAAACATTAAAGTAAAACTATAAACATTATCACAAGGTAAACATGTCATAATGTATAAATAATAAAAGGAATAAAAGGCCACATATTTATTAATTTTAGACCTTGGTAGGCCATGGTGCTGCTAGTTTTAGGCCTTGGTAGGTCATTGTGTTGTTATTTTTAGATCTTGGCATGTTATGGTTTTCCTAGTTTTAGGCCTCGATGGGCCATGGTGACACTTGTCTAGTAAGTATGGGATAGGCTTGAAAGAGCATATAAAGGATAAAATAAATAATGAAACATGACACAAGGCTACAAATGTAGGCAAATGGTTATTGATAAAAGAGGGGATAAGATGGTTAAGATGGATCTATCTCTTGATCTCTGATAGATTAAGGTGTCTTTCATGCATGATCTTAGTTTCACCCTTCCTCTTATTTGATTTGAAAAGTGGTAGATTTTCTCATTTACCATTTAACATTTTAGAGTTGGTGTTGTTAAAATTGTTATTGTTGGCCCTAACTTGTGTGTTGAAAATTTCATCTTAAAACATTTAGTTTCATCTTAAAACTTCACCTCTAAACCATGGTTAATGTTGTTATTATTGAATGATGATGAACAATTGTTACCCCCATGAAGCATAATTTTACCACCTTGATATAGTAAATGAGTCTCCTAGTGTATAAGAGATGAGATCACTTGAATCTTATCCAACCATGATCTTCCTAGAATCAAGTTAAAACGTAGTGTCTATTCAACTACTAGGAAGTTGATGGATGTGGGAAACTATTTCTTGGCTATACAATCCAAGGAGATAAAGACTCATATTACTACTCACAATCTATTGAATGACTTAATTGTAGAGGTAGAGGTTTCTTAAATGTTTTTAGTTAGGCCTAGTTTCTCAACAATGGTAAATGGTATCTCATTGGTTGTCATTCCATCATCAACATGAACACAATGAACCTTATACCTACCAATACATATGGTAATAAGGAGAGGTGCAGATAGTACTTATCCATTTTGCAAGTTAATCTTTACCTCACTATCAAAACATTTATGCTTGGAATGATGTTTATTTTTCCTAAGAAAGGTGCTTTCAATGATAGAGGGAATGGATTCCTTGTTGGTAAACATGTCTCTGCTCATAGGAATAGAGATTAACATTTGAGCTTGTGCATCTCTATGAGCCGAAGAAGTCATGACTAGGTTGTATAGAGTCAATGATGTATTCTTTTGCTTTAATAACCATTTGGCTTGTTCAATTATTGCAAGGAAATTATTTTCCTTGGCATGGGATTTTTCAGCCTTGGTAACCTTAACTTCCTCCATTCTTCCTATAATTTTTGGCTCATTTCTTGACATATGTGGCTTGGGATCCTCGCTCCTACTTGGATTGTGATTCTTTCTTCATCTACTGGTTGATGTAGTTTCATCAATGGGGTTTATAGGTAGGGCTATTCTTGATATAGGTTTCGGTGGGTTAACTTATTTTTAGGCCTTTTATTATTGGCTACCTTTAGTGGGCTTAGTTATTAGTTTGATGACATGTTGTTTTTATCATCTTTACAGTGATGATTTCTTGTTAACTATTGCACTATTGGCTAGAATGTGTAAGCATTGATAATAGGTTATCATACATTTACTTGTAGGTGGCAAAGGGATCCTAATAATGAAAGGTTCCCTTACCTTAAGGGGATTGGGTTATGGTGTTGATGCCATTGAAGATGGAACATGTTTGATGAAAGGCTTCTTAAGGGCTGGAGATGGTGAAACAAAGGGTGCTCTAGGCTTTAGCTTTTGAGGTTGAGTACTAGTTGGTGATACCTTGATGATAAATGGTTCTTTAGGAGGGTTAGAGCTTTTAGTTTTTGTGAATGAGGCTATGTTATAAGAGTTATTATTAATGTTTGGAGAGTTGGACTTGTTCAAAACTAGCTCTCTAGAGTTGATCATCTTTTGGAGATTGTCTTTAAGGACTATGCAAAAATTGGTATCATAACTAGCCAGTTGATGATAGTGACAAAATCTAAAGTACTTCAGTAGTTTCAAACCATCTTTGATTACTACATTAGATCTTTGGCTATCTCACAAAGATTATTATACCTCTTACAAGCTTCCTCAAAAAGTTACTTAAGTTGAATATGGTTACTTCTAAGAAACTATTCTAGAAGCTTAGAGGACTTCATAGATAACTTAGCATACCTGTATTTATCCTTGTGCTCAAAGTTTGGTCTTGGTTAGTTGGGAGCATAGGAGGTAAATGAATGGGATGGATCATAAGACATGTTGCATGGTAATGATTTCTACCTTTCTACTTGCTTTGTATCTATGGATACTGCAACCATAGTTATATGTGCTTATTTGATCTTATCCTTGTTCTTTCTAGTGTATTAGTTATTGTAGGTTACATAGGCTAGATAGTCACTAGCCTCAGACACCTCCTTGATGTTCTTGATTTTGGAAAATGTTTGGCTTAATGATTAGAGTTCTAAGTAGTAGAGCTTTGACTTGATATAGTCATTGACTACATCCTTGAAGATGGCTAGTAGGTGGATTTTAGAGATCGACTTTGGAATCTCATTGAGCATTGCATTCCATTTGTAAATGAACCTTTGGGTAGGTTCAAGTAGCTCCTACCTTACTTTCATGAGTTGGTCCAATGTTATATTAGGCTTCAAGTTGTATCTAAAGTGATTGAAGAATTGGGGTTTCAAGTCTTAAAAGAAAAAAGAAATAGAACCTCTAGTTAAGACTCAATATTAATCCAAAGCCTTTTATTTTAAGGACATATGAAAAATTTGTCGGATTTTGTGAGGTTACTCTTACAATAGGAGGCACTGAAACCAAAATGTGAGAAGGTGTACATTAGGATCTCCTTCATCATTGTATTTGGTGAAGTTTGGTATAGGCATTCCTATAAGTAATCTAATTTGAGGAATGCTAGAACTAATAGAATAATCCTGGTAGAAGTTCGTAACCTCTACCTTTTGATTTGTACTAGCTTTAAGCTATTGCAACTCATCAGTAAGGTCCTAGATCATTTGGAAGGCTTGATCTAAGCCTTGTGGTGCTCTTGAGGGTTGCACTAGTTGTTGCATAGTTTTTGTTAAAAATAAAGTCAACAATATAGTTTGTAGAGGTAAGAAAAATTTGAACTAGCATATATGGAACAAAAGGGATATTGGGAATAAACAAGTTGTGAGGGATGTGTAGCATTTATACTCTAGAAGAAGGACTAGCCAAAACTGTAAAAGGTTAAGGCATGGATGTGACTGTTGGTAGCGGTTAAGGCATAGTATTAAAAGGTGCCAAGGTGAACAAAAAAATAAACATTGAAGTAGGTTGAGAACTCAAGCTTATGGAGGAGGACTTTGGTGTACCACCAAAGTAGGAGGTACAAAGTTGAACTTGGTCATCTCTTAGAAATATCATTACAAAAGGTCCTCTAAAAATATATCTAGCTTGCACTTGGCTCTAAAATCATCCTGACCCTCTAAGTGAGATCCTAAACTGGCCTTTTCACTCATTTCTTTATCCTCATCTGCACATTCCAATTTTGTCAATAAGTGCATGTAAAATTTGGATAATTCAATGTTGTCAGATGGTCAAGTGATGTATTCCTTCTTATCCTTGTAGGTCAACTTGTAGTGATGGTTAGAATCAAACTCTTTATGTGGGATGTACAAATCAACTTGGATTTTCATGCATATGAAGTTGTAGCATTACTTGTCAATGTTTACTTGAACTAGGCTAAGTTCTAATCATATAAGAAACTACCTATGCTTCACTATAGCTAGGTTCTTGGGGTTGTATACATAAGTAGATTCTTGGTTCAAGGCCATGACAACTATGTTGTGTGGTAGAAGGGTAAAAAAAAAATCATAAAATGTAAGGGGTTAATTAAATTGGTTAGGTATGGAAAATTCTTTTTTCTATTTTTGTTGTTTTGTTTTTTCTAAACATGCTTTAGCTTTTGGTGTGTGAGGCTTCAGCGTGTGAAGCTATAGCTTGTGAGGCTTCAACATGTGAAGCTTTAGCTTATGAAGCTTCAATGTATGAAGCTTCAGCTTGTGAGGCTTCAATGTTTGTAGCTTTAGCTTATGAGGCTTTAATGTGTGAAAGTTATAATATGTGGAATATGCATCTTGTGAAGCTATATCTTGTGAGAGCTCTAACATGCAAAGATCCAATGTGTTAACTGTAATTGTAATGAAAAAAGTTTCAAAAAAATTTTCTAATGTGTGTAACAATGCTGGGGAAAATAGAAATGGACTTTAATGTATATAGTGAAACATAGAAAAATTGCAAACTACAAGTATAGGAAATAAGAAAACTAGCACACACTACAATTGAAAAATTACAAATCCCAAGAATAGAGGCAAAACCATGCATTGCAACTGTAAATGTAGCAATGAAAAATTTTAAGGCTAAAACTAGCTATGGTCTCATATATTGGGTTTTAATAAAAATTAAAAAAAAATTTACAAAGTAGAAATAGATAGTAAAATATTTATGGAAATAGGTTTTAGCAAAGAATTTAGGTGGAGGTTGTCATTCTAGCATTAGAAACGATAATGATAGCAAAATTTGCTACTAGAAAAACCAAAAGATATGTATGAAACAATTTAACTTCAGAATCCACGAGTCTCGAAAGGAGCCAGAGTATCTCAAATAGTTTTACCAATTGCTTGAGGACTTAAAAAGTTTGTTACTAGATGAAAATAAACAAAAATGAGAAACTATAAATATAACAGATAAAATATGGCTAAAACAAGTTGAAAACTTTTATATTGATATCAATGAGAATACAAAGTGAGGAAATATAGATCTACAAATGTTGTACAAGTAACTATTGAGGATTTGAAGTGTGGATGGGTGGTTTGTGTCTCACAGTCATTCTAGGTACTTCTAGCTTGCACAATTTGCCTCAAAGAAATGGTTGTAGTAGGTTCTTCAAACTCTCAATGATTTACATTAAGGGAAAGAAGGCTATGAACTCTCAGATCTTTCTCTACTTTGAAAGTCTTAAGTTAGAATAAATGCAAAAATCATCCAAAAAGTCCTTAAAATGATGAATATTTTAATTTAAATATGTTATGAATTTGTTTATTATTTTCAAAATTGATTCTAGGTTATTTCTAACATTCCCTATACCAATTGTGATGCTTTCGGTGGCTCAAATATGCAACATGTGACATACCAAAGTTTTTGACTTTCTGGGCCTAAAATACAAATATATATGACACTTTTCACCATCCAAAACTACAACATATGGACCATCAACATGTGAAGCTTTTCCTTTCCAAATTTAATGGCATATTTGGGATATTTTCATGGTCCAAATTTGAATGTTTGGACCATGAATATTGGCTTTTTCTACCAAATTTTTCAATGTATTTAATATTTTGGCCTTCACACATTAGCATAAATGAAGTTCATAGCTTGTGGATTGTAAATTTTATTTTACACATAAAAAATTACCCAAACCTTTGCCAAAACAACATCATGGGGTAGGATTTTTGATGGGAAAATAAGGAAATTATTTCTACATTCAAATTGTTATCAAATTACAATGTAAACTTTTGTTTTAAGGATTTTATGCATAACAAAAATTTTGTTTAACGTGTTTCAATAATTAAGGTGTGAATTTTCACAAGACACTAATGAGAAGAAAGTGGTCAACCTTGACTATGATAAACTCTATGACTAGTTTAAGGAACTCAACAACAATATGGAAGATTAGGGATAGGAAGCACCAAACCAAGAAGTGGTGGTACAAAAGAGAGTACTACAAATTATTGAATGAGAATATAAATTTATACATGCATAAATAAATAAGAAAATTTTTCATTAGAAAACTAAGCTAGAGGAATTGTTTGAATATTTTTCAAATAGTGTGATGATTACCATGTCAAAGGAGGAATAGAGAGGCTCTAAAGAAGAACATACAGTAGGAAGAGGATGATGATGATATCTCCCCAGAAGAGATAAAGGCCAATGAGAAAGAGTAGAAAATCATTTTATCAAAGATTTCAAGCTCAACATTTAACATGTTGAATACAACCAACCTAAGCTTAGAGGAGATAGAATAGTGGATATTAGAAATATACAAAGAGACCTAAGGTAAGTGTTAGAACATTAGGTGATTATTTTATTTTATTTCATTTGAATGATAAAATAACATAAAACAAACCTATGTTTCTTAACTTTTATGTGTAGACATTGGGAAAAGCAACTAGAGATTAGTAGAAGCGCCTACCTTGACATAGGTTGATGAAGAAGTAGTTGCGAAAGCTCCTGAGGATAAATAAGACTATTGAGCACCATTTTAAATATTATTTCTACATCATTTGTGTGTGATGCAAGGAGTTATATAAAATGTCAAACGTATTTGACATAGGCATGAGATGTCATGTCAAAAGTCATGACATGCATCAGTTGTACAAAAGTTTGAGAAAATGAAAAGTTCATTTTCATGTCAAATTTGACTTAGTCATCTTTTCTGCAATGATAGCTAGATTTAATGTGATGCATCAAAGCAAACAATCACTTATTAACTTAATGTTTCCTGCAAATAATAAGTGATTAAGAGAGAAATTTCAAGTAAAAAGGTAATATCAAATTTTTTCGCTAACCATCATTTCCTAACAATAGAAAATAATAGAAAAATAGTTAAAGGACAATCCTAATAGGTGATAGTAGATGTCTATCACTTAGTTGTAAATAAGAAATAGGAAAAAGCTTATGCATCTAAGGTTATTGCATTTGCAATGAATTTCTAATTATTTAAATAAGAAGGATGGAGGAATTCTTTTTCTTAGGTGAGGATATGTCTAGTTCTCTAAAGCCCAAGTTAATGAACTCAATGTCAAAATTAGACTCATTATCCAAGTCTATTAGATTTGCCATAATCTTAAATTTTTTAGAAGAGTAAGCGACTATAGCTTGTCTACAAGTTCAAGTTTAATATCAGCTAATTTCCCACTAAGTTGATAAGATTTTTCTTCTTGGTCTAGATAAGAAACACTTGGGATTTGTTTGTTCATAGAGATAACTATTGTATGATTTTGAGCAAGGATATGTATCTCTTGGTATATTGGAAAAGATACAACTTGGTTTTGTGCTAGCCAAGATTATTCTAGTATATTGTAGACACCAGGACACATGTATTATCATAAAAATGGCTTTAGATTAAACATCATCAACTACCATGAAAGGTAATCTAATGGAACCTATAACATCTTCTTATGTATCGTTAAATAAAATAAGGTTAACATAGATTTCACTAAAAGTTACTTGAACATTGAGATCAAGATTTGATAATAGTTCATATGGTCATGGTCGATTCAACACCATCAACAACATGTATTAGTAGAACTAGAACTTCTAGATACACTTTGATGATGATATAGAAAGCTAGCTAACAGATACCTTTGGTCTTAAAATTATTCTTTATTTTCTTACCATAGAATTTTGGTCTATTTGATCCATAGTAAGGAACTTGAAGAAAGGAGGATATGACTTTCTTTCAAGAAAGAATGTTACTTGAAACCATGATTCTCTTAAGGATATCATATAGTGCAATGTGATGTTCTTTAGAGGTTTCCATGAGGTCATACAAGAATAAGTTGGTATGTTTAGAATGGATAACAGTGATAATCTACTATAAGATCTTATTGTTCATAGGCTAAGGTGTTTGTTAAGTAGGTGCTACTATAAGTAGCTATATAAGATCAGAAGAAGGTAGGAGACCACATGAGGAAATAGTCTCCTATTAATACTGAAAAGAAATCTTCCTTGTTATTGTAAAAGATTGCTTTTATGTATTAGTAGCCTTCTCCTTTTTATTAGCCAAATGTGAATCATTGATATGCTAATTGTGGGTAAGGATTTTCATGTGAGATGAGGGAAAGAATTAGAAAGTATTTGAGATGTACTAGATGGAGGAGCATTCTAGGGTTTAGCATGAGATGGAATAGAGTAAGAAGTGGATGGATGCATAGTTTGAGTTAGAGTAGAATGACAAGAATTAGTACTATGAATGTGAGAAGGACATGAAGAAGAATGATTTGATATTGATGATGTAGTAGTGTAGTCAAACTAATAGATTACATAATGTTTCTTAGGCTATAATAGTGACTATCTGAGCTATTTGTAATCAGACTAGTTGTAGTTCTAAGGTTTCTTAGATGGAGACTTACAAGTTTTATATTTAGGCTTGAAAGCTAAAATTGTTTCTTCAACTTCCATTAAATTTTCAAATCCCTCAAGCTATTGATTAACCATATACATAGTGGATGGTTCATTCTTCATGACTATCTTGCCATTATCAGTAAGATCCTAAATGTCATCCTTTAGATTCTTGTAATTGTCTATATCATGTTTAGTAGTCTCATGATAGTAGTAGTATTTTTTATAGTCATATTACTTAGACACTTCAAGGTCATCCTCTTGTCTTGGAGAAGGATCCATAGCTATCAGTTGTATGTGATGGTAAAATCCTTTTTCTTAATTAGAGACCTACTTCTTCTTAAGGTGGCCATTCCTAAGAAGAGTTTCTAGAAGTAGAGAGTACCTCATAGGTATCTTAGTGTACTAGTCTCTATTCTTTGAAGGACTATGTTACTAAGTGGAATAGAAAGCAGTTGAGGAAGTGTTATTTTGCCCATTGATTAAATAAGAAATACTTGTAGAAGTTGGTTATTCCTTCTCTTATTTAGTAGTCTTTTTAGTCTTGTTCTGGATTAACATGAATTTCTAGTCAGTATGTTGAATAGCTACTTCTTCAATACATTTTGTGGCTAGGAAAGCATCATTCAGAGAGTAAGGCTTAAGATAAGCCATCTTGTTCTAAATGTAGTTAATCATTGTAGCTTCAAGAAATGTCTTGTAAGTGATATTCCTCAAAATGATAAGGTAGTATTGTTAATGTTGCTATCCATTAAGAAATGAATTTATAAATGGGCTTATTTGAAGCTTATTTAATGCCAACAAAAGACATTACACTTGTGCAATGAATTTAAAACATTCAAAAAAGGCTACAAGTGTCTAGAGGTAATGGATTCATTTGCTAGGGACCTATACCATTACAAAGCTCTAAAAAACGTCTCAGCATAATATTTAGGTAAGGAGCCATAAGCATGTATTCATTCCTAAATATGATCATATGATTCATGGGGCCTCCTATTTCATCATTGTACTCAGTGAAAGTAGGTAGTGAAACTTCCTTAGGAAAGATTAACAAAGGAAATGTAGACCTTGTGGGATTACTTAAGATCTTATATGAGAAAATAGAATATTTTTCTTAAATGCTAACTACCTTTGCTATTTTTTCATCATTATTTTAAAGAGAGCACATCATGTCATTAAGTAATTAAAGCAATTATGGAATAGTTCTAGGAGAATTGATAATTGATGAAATTGTAGTAGGGGATGAGAATTTTAATTAACAAAGCACATAAAGAATGGATCCAAAGGATGTAGAAGTAGGTATACCAAAAAAGACTAGATTGGATAGGTATGGGGGAAAGGATAATATGATACTAGCTTAGGGAATTCTAAATGGCAATGGAGTAGAAGTAAAAAATGAAAAAGGCTAAAATGAAGATATGGTAGGTTGTGGTTGAGGAATAGAATGGGTAGTTTCAAAGTATGAAATAAAGGATTAAAAAATGAAGTATGGATTACTAATGTTGTTAATTGAAAATAGTTGATATGGTGAAAAAGGAGATATAGGAAGGCTAAAAGGTTCAGTAGTAAGTGGAACAAATAATGCATTTTTTGTTCTGCAAATAGGCTAAAAGATTAGAAGCTCTAGTTTCAATAAGATGTGACATTAGTGTATCAACATGGCATAGTAGAAACACTTAGAAATAATTGAGTAAAATATGAAAATGAAAATAGAGAGGAGATCCTAAAAATAATGCTTAGTCTCATGAAGGCCATCTATCTAGCACCAAAAAGATGTTATGGTAGGAATTATTGTAATAATGAGATTCAATACAACCTAACATAAAATTAATCTAGGTAATCTTGTGGCTACCAAATGGTCTAGGAAAACTAATATTTTGAATAGTTTTTCTTAAATTTAAAGGGTACTTGTAGATCATGAGAAAAATATAATAATCTAAGCTAAACTTTTTTGTCAAAGGCTAGTAGGTATCAAGTGAAAAGAGAAATGTGAATGCACAAAATAGCCAATAGAAAACAAGCAAAGATCATATGTAGATCCATATAAAATGAAATGTATCATGTGGTTGGTAGATAAGAGAATTTGATAATGAGATGCAAAGAAAAATAGATTTAATCCATTAGGACATTAAATAAAAAAAAAGAAAACAAAAACTAGATCCATAGCAAATCTAGATGATGCTAGAGATAGAAAATTGAAATGATAATATCCATATTACAACAAAAATAGGGGCCCAAGAACCTATAAAAATATTTTTCAAGATATGTACCAGGGATCAGAGGCATCTAACTAGAAGATATGTTATCTCATTCTTTCTTTGATGCATGCACTTGATGCACATTTGACAAGAACACTTGTAGAAACTAAAGAAGTAGAGAAAAGGATTAGATTGTTATGTTGATATCGTTCTAGCCAATTTCTTTGTGTTTCAAGAGGATAACAAGAAGGGAACATAATATGTTAGCAGGAAAATAGAAAAAGAGGATAGTTATTTTGTAGAGTAGTATAGTCTTTCGAAAGGAATTTCCAAATCACCAATAGCAAGGAATGATGAGTGCACTAAGTAGTAGAGATAGCTAGGAATGCTAAGAAGAACTTCTAAAGACAAAAGATGGAAATTCTAATCAACTATTTAAAAGACTAATCTCTTTTCATTTAGGAGTATCCTCCTATTTATAGGCCAAAAATTCCTTGTAGATTACAAAGAAAGAATGCATTAGGGTAGACAGAATCTTTCATAAGGTTCAAGATAGGAGAATCAATGTGTAAGTATGAAAATTTATGTTAGAAATTGAATAAAAGATTAAGCTGGATGTTGAAGTGCTAATGTGTTATAAAAATGAGATATGATATCAAATGTTTAAAGTTGATTTGATGTGGAACATCAAAAGCTAGAGACAAAATCGATGCTAGAATTAATGTTGAAAATTGCAATTTGAAGTTATAGAAGATGAACCAAAATGATGTCGCTAATGATATGAAACATCATTTCTAGCAAGTTGAAGATAAAGATCTAGAAACTACATTATAGCTGATGCAAGATGTCAAGTTTGAACCATTAATGACTTTAATGTTTCATGTTGTAGAATGTACCTAGAACTCTAAATTATGTAGAAAAGCACAAAGTGGATACAACATGACCTCCTCTTGATGGGTACTACTGAAAAGTTGAAGGAGAATCTATCAAAAAAAGACATGAGCTAGTAGGTACCTATAAGAGGATTAAATAAGTGGGATGGTAGGGAAGAATGTCTAGAATATCACTGATACATGTACAGTGAAGTGCTATGTTACAGAAGTGAGGTGTGGCTAGATCTCAAAAAACACACATAGAATGTAGATAAAACACTTTCTAACCCACTTAATTCTCTCAATCACATCCTTACTAGAATAAAAAAAGACCACTAGTTTGGCCTCACTAATGTAGAGTATGAAAAGAGATAGGAATAGAGAAAGCAATGGAGATAGTAGAAAGTAAAAACAAAGAGTAATAAAAGTATGGGAAAAGCATGTTAGAGACATCACAAATATACCAACAATGGATTTCTTTGTGACAAAAGTGGGACATGGATAAATCCTAAAAGTTGACATCTTCATTACCTCACTCATATGCAAATTTCATATTCCTTATATCACTCTACACTCAACAATCTCTCACTACATATGGATAGAGATACTCATTTGACCTCAATAATGCTAAATATAGAGAGTACTTCCATAATTTGTATTTTACATTTTCTTATTAATCCTATTAGTCCATTAATTTTTCATGCTTAATTTTTCAAAGATGTCTCATTACCAAATTTTCAAAGTATAATGAAGAATTTGATTTCATAAACCACATCATTATCATCTATAATGGATATATGCTATTGACTAGTTATTCCCATACCATATTACATAGTTTTCCCAACTCTAATAGAAAAGACTCTAGAATAGTATAGGGCCTTGACTTATGGATCCATTACCTTTTTAGAGAAATAGTTTATAGAGGTTTAAGAACAACATTAGGAAATTTAGAACTCTATAGAAAATATTGACCATTAAATAGGTTCTAAGAGAATCTATCTCTATGTTTATCTTCTGATGGATATTTGCAATAATGGAGCTTACTAACTCATTGTCTAATGACTCGTTGCTAAACATATTTAAGAGGGTCATAAACAATTATATAAAAGGAAAGTTAGTCTACCCTAGATGACTTAGCCTCCATAATGCAATCACTTCTACTAAATACACTCAAGAGATGATAATTTAGTGTAATGATCTAGAGTGGGTTAAATTTTGAAGTAAAGTAAACAAAGTAGAAGGAAAGGATAAGTCCACCTAAAATACTAGTTAGACAATAGCTTTGGTGAACCAAATTACTATGGGTTCATCATTAAGTAGTGAAGGAAATGGAAGAAATAGTGAAAACAAGAACATGTGTTAATTTAAAGCCCAATGGTGATGGAAAAAATAGATTTAACCATGGAGAATAATTAAGAAGATCACAAAAATATCAATCTCAAGATCACAAATTTCCAATGGTGTACATACAACTATACTACATGCTATTGAAAGATGGACATATAACATCTAAGTAGGTTTTAGAACAAAGAAGAACATGATTCAAAAGGCTTCAAGCCTTGGTCATTGATCCTTTTCAATGCATGGAAGAAGAATCACTAGTTTCTAAGTGGTACAATTCCAAAAGATTTTGCTAATAATATGAGACATAAAGCCATGATATTGAGAACTATAATATTCCTAAATATGATGTTTAGATGTTGGTATAAAAAAGAACAATAATGTTTCATACTCTCATCCATCATAGTATCAAAGGTATGTAAATCTATTAGGATTCTTTGAAATAGCATTCAAGGAAAATTTTAGCCTTCCATCTAGAATCCAAAGAAAATCATCAAAAAGCCCCTTTCCTTCTCCAAATTGATTTCTTCTATTACCATTCTCCCTCATCCTCTCACCATGCTCCATCAAAGACTAAGAAGTCTTTTGTAATTAATCTTTCTTAAAATGAAACTAATGCTCTTGCTTCCCAAAACATGTAAATAGCTCCATTGCTCATTAACATGAATTCCTATTATGATGAAGTTTCAATGTCATTCTAGCCTACTTTAGCTTATCCTTCCTTTCCTCTAAGAAATAAAGTTTTTTTGTCTACTCATCTCATTGAGTATCCCCTTATCTTATCCTACATGATGAATATACTATTTCATCCATTGTCTCTACCTAGATCATAAGAACCTCCCTTGCTTTCTACCCCTACTTCATCCATCAAAATTCTCATAAGATCCCAAAGGAATTAGTAGCCATCAAAATGCTTTCATTTCAAGGTGCATAAAATTAAAACTTTCCTATTCCAATTATCATCCTAACTCCACGATCCACATTTGATGTTGTTTGTCTTGCACCCTCTTCCAAGAATCTAATCTCTAAAAATAAGAATATACCTCAAATTGTCATTTTCATAAAGTCAAATAGGATAAAAAATTTTCTTCTTAATCTTATTTAAATCTCAAAAGAGCACCATTTGGCATTGGAAGAGTTGCTAAGGTTCATTATAATTCCTTCAAACATTAAAAATCATGTTCATGTAATCTTATCGATGCTTAACCTTTTATGCTATGAGGTTAACTACTTAATCTTTAAGAGAAAGAACATGAAGATTCATCCTATGATTGGTGTCATGTGTCAACTTCTAATTTACATCATCATATGGATTAGAGATAATATATCGCTATCCTTGGTACATGTGGATGATGGAGTTAGAACCAATGTCATATCATGGCTAGTTATCAAGGATCTTAGCCTTGATAAAATGGTTACTTACTCTAACTATAATTCTTTTGTAATTTCTTTTTATAGCACTAGAATAGAAATCCTAGGAATGATAAAATTACCTTTTTTAATAGGAAGTATGATCAGCTTGAGGTTATATTTGTTGTCATAACAGATTCTTTTGGAATCAACACTACCTTAGGATGACCTTGGTTAGCATCTCATCATAGTATTTTACCACTCTTACACTAAGAAATATACTTCTCTTATAAGGATAAAAAATAGTCTTATGAACTAATTCTAAAATCCTAGCTATTACATGATTGGATGTATTGGAAGAGACTAGTTTAGAATCTTAACTTATTTTCATTAATCAAACATCTTTAAGAAAAGAAGATAACAAGTTTAATGTAATCATTTCTTGATCATCTAGCACCTATGAATTTATAGACTTCAAATTTTGTGAATTAGACATCATTGAATACATTAAGAGCATAAAGGTTTTCACTAGGTTTGATACTAGAAAATTCATTGCTAAGGCACCTATTGGCACATTTGGCCATTTCATGGAACAACAAAAAGGTTATACTATAGGTGTTGGTAAGGCAATTCCATACATAATTTGCTACCAGCAGGGGATCAGAGGTTGGGACAACAGGGATTGTTGAAAGGGCTAGACATCCAGAGGAATTGAAAAGGGACAATGAGGGTTGGATAATTGATATCAATTATTATCTATCTCAACAGATTCATCCTGTTGTAACTTGCTTATGTACTTCCATACAAGGCACAAGTGTAGGGTGACTTGCAGATTGTCTTGGATTAGATTCATCCAAGTTTGAAACAAAAACAACCATAGATGTCGTGGCAAGAGATACAGCAAATTCATTTTTCTCCAGACTCCTGGATGATGAGCAATGGTATCAAGATTGTGAGCCTCTTACAATTAAATGTCCCCACTATTCTGCAGGACTTAAATGTTTGAGTGTTTTAAATATGGTCAGTGGTTTACCAAAGCATGTAATGGACTCTGGCAGAAAATAAAGAAGAAAGAAGCGGAAGGCACATGAGACCGGTGGAGTTATCGGACAACCAAGTTGAATCTTCCAAAACAAGCCTGGAAATGACGCGATTTTCATCACCACATCCATTCTGCTCAAAAGCATCATTCTTGTCGAAGTAGAAAAAGCTGAATCTAGTAGCAAAAATAGCAGTAGACAAAGGAAGTTTTGTTTTTTTTGTTGCAACCACAATAATCGCTTTGTGCTACGGAGAGATTTTGGGTCAGCGATGCAGATGCAAGAGACCAAGATGGAAATGGATTGTCGGTAGAAGCCATTAACTCGTACTACCAAAGGTGAAAATCCTCCAGTAGTCCTAATAATTTTAGGTTCTATCTAGCTTTGAATGCCTCCGCTGATTCACAGACCCTGGAACTGGGAAAATGCATCCATTCCCATGTGTTGAAACATGGATTTCAAAGTCATACCTTTGTTGCCAGTTCATTCACAAGTTGCCAAGATCTTGAATCTACATTATAGGCATTCCAGAAGGTGTAGAAAAGATATTGTGTCATGGAATTCCATCATTTTTGGCTTTTCCCAGAACAGTTACCCCCTGGAATTCTTTACTCAGATGTAGAAATCCTTGAGTGATGACGTTGGGCCTAGAGCCACCACTATTGTCTGTGTGCTTAATGCTCGCAGCTGCCTGGGAGATTTGGAAAAAGGGCTGCAGACCTATGTGTCTGCCATGGTACATCAATGCATCCATTTCTAGAGGATGCCAAAAATATTGCAGTAATTCTTGGAAGATTTTGTGTAACCATCGTTAAACTTGTTCTCTTTGAAATAAATCATGAAAGGCACTTGTGGATGTAGCAATGATAGATCCTCCGCTAGCATATCCTTCCTCTTGGACACCAAGTTCCTATTCAGCCTGGTCAGTACGTGTCATGTTGCCAATGACGTGGCAGTCTGAATTTGTGATAAGAAACTATTCCAAGTTATACACAACGGCCATCGAAGAAGAATAGAAATTTTTTCTGCAACTGGTTCTATCATTGAGATCATATCCCATAAGAGAAGTCATGATTTAATCGACACCATTATCGGGCAAAAAGAGTAGTGACGCTATGGTTTCTGAAGGAGCATCCACCAGAGTTTTGGTTCAGCTGCAAATTTAGGCCTCTTAATTATTTGGGTTTTGCATTGAGGATGGCATTCAAAATTCAACCTACTGGAATTGCCCAAAAGAAAAGAAAAAAATTAGTAGCAACAAACATGGTTGTATTGAGTAGATGTTAATTTCTACAAGGCTGCATCAAGAATGATAAATATTGACTACATGGCCTAGAACTTGGAGTTGTTACTTGGTTCTACACACCCTTGTCTCTTAACTGAATTTTTTACGTGGCAAGGTTTTTGATGGATGATTTTTCATAGTTAAAAAAATATATTGTGATTTAAGAAGAAAGGGGATATTCAGCTATTATCCCTTTTATTCCTATGGAAGTTATAACCTCCTATGATAGTTACAACTATGATATTGTAACTAATTTTAATTTTGATTACCATGAAGACACTTGGCAATTAAAAAAGCCACTTGTCAACTACAACTTTTTTGTCTCCATGGTGACCACTTGGCGACTGAAGGGCCACTTGTCAATTAAATGGAACACTTGTCAACCTCAGCTTTTTTGTCTCTATGGTGGTTATAACCACCCAAAATATTTGTAACTTACCTTCCTTACTTGGGAGAAAATTTAGCTAAGATTATTTAGAATGTAACTACCTTTTGAACCCTATAAAAAGGCTTCAGGGGTAAGAGAAGGATAACACTTTTGGGAGCTCACACTTGGAGACACACTCTTGGAAGAAATTGTGAAAGATTGCTTGTAAGATGGCTTGCTAAAGAAAAGATTTTAGCCTCTTTTTCATAGTCCCGTGAGTTTTGTTTTATTTTTATTTTGTTTAAATTATTTAGCTAATGGTTTAGATAGTATCATCCTTGGCAAGTGATTTTGGGATTTTTAAATTACTCTTATTGTTCTTGTTGTACAATTGAAAATTTCTATTAAAATTTTTCCATAGAAGCGCTTGTGTTTAAAAGCCTTAAGAGCATTTTAGTAGTAAATTTGGTTATTGTGCAACGTATAAGAACTGCTGTTGAGATCGTTGTAAGGGAGCCTCTGCTTGTAGTCATGCCATTGAACGATTCAATAATCAAGAGGATTCAAAAAATCTTTGGTATTTTGATGGGACCAGAGTAGCTTCTTTTTATCTTTAAAGTGAATCTCTGAGGTATTTCAATCAGAAATTGTCAAGTCTTTTGA
>MNCI01034224.1:614243-693559 GCA_015680685.1 Gnetum montanum | reverse complement strand
CGTAGACTAGGCAATTAAACAAAATAGGAACTCTCAACAACTCATAGTACTTGGCAAAGTTGGCTAAATCTCTTATTGATAAGTCATTTGAGTTTACACACAACACAATCGTTTCATTTTTCACAACCACACACTGCAACAACACACACACATACTCACATTAACTACTGAGTCTATTTGGAGGTATCTGGGCCTTGGTGTTTCTAGAGATTAGCAAACACCTAAATCCTGTTCGAGGACACTCGTTGACATTCACATCCCAAATGGTCACCAACAGCACCATAGTCTTAAAAATTTTCTTCCTACTTCA
Organism: Gnetum montanum; assembly: GCA_015680685.1. NCBI lineage: Eukaryota > Viridiplantae > Streptophyta > Gnetopsida > Gnetales > Gnetaceae > Gnetum > Gnetum montanum. The sequence continues at coordinate 693,249 of MNCI01034224.1, read as the reverse complement.
ATGTTCTATCTTTATTTATTTATTTATTTATGTTTATGTGCACTTCTTAGTATGAAATTAGTTTTAGCTCTTTTACATAAATTTAATTATTTTACTGTGTTATTTTATAATAAATTTTATTATTACCTTATTTTAGTATTTACTCTTCTTATTACATTTTTATTACATGTTCCATTTAGCATTTTCTTCATGTTTATTCTAGGAAAAAATTTGCAAAATTATAAATATAAAAAATTTAAAAAGTCATAAAAAATCTATAAAAACCACAACTATGTAAAAGATCAAAAGACAAAAATGAAAACCCTATACCATAACCTTATAACCAAGCTAATAGTCCATATTATGTTCATCAAACCATATCTCCTTGCTAATAATTCTTCAAGTTATGAAAAATGTAGTCCATTAAAAGCAAAATCTATCTTAGATACATGGCCATAAACTCTATGCATTATTCCTGATAATCCAAAGACCCATCATGGGAAGGGAGGATCTTTCCTACCACTACTACATCATCTACATCATTTTCTTCATTTTTAGAACCTCTTTAAGGATCCACACTTCTAAACATAGAAGCAAACAAAAACAAAAGTGTTAAAAACAAAAAACCTATAAAACTATTAACTACAAGGAAAAAAAATATACATATAAAAAATAATAAATAATAAATATAAAATATAAAATAGTAAGATTAACAAAAATAACAAAAGCAATATAATAATTGAAACTAAATAAAATATCTCCTTTGTGTGTAGGTATGTAACTAGATCCTACTTTATCTTTAACTTTCCTTACTATATTTCTTACTTTAGAGGCTTGAAAACCAATAATATCTACTAACTCATCCAACATCTCCTCAAGGAATAGGAATAGATAATTCATGTTCTTTATAGGAATACCAGGACTCTCAAAAAATACAAAGGCATCTATACTAGGATCCCTCTTTGTCTAGTTTTCCTCTTCTATGTTAGCTCCTAGAACCTCCACTTCTTTCTTCCATCTTTTTATTTTCATACATTTTTTGAAAGTCTTTAATGCATCATTGATACTTTCTTTGCTAATGAACATTTCTCTTATTCTCCTAAAAACTATTTCAACCTTGAGTTTCTCAACAAATACAAAGCTTCTTTTAATGTAGATCAACTTATTTCTCCTATGCTACTCACCTCATTTCTTCCATGCAACACAACTATCCCTTAACCTTTTATTCTCTAACTATATGATTGCAATTGTATGTTATTGTTTATTATGCGTTACCATCATAGCACCCCTAGAATCTCCCAAATGTCAATAAGAAGAACCATAAGGATTTCATCTCACCATGTTTCTTTCATGGAGATTTACTCCTAGGTTAGCCACTACATCTTTCAAGAATTTAATTTTTGAAACTAACTTTTCCTCCCTTTTCTTAGAGACCAATAGTTTTATTGTCAGGTTCATCACCATAGAATATTGATTTTTTTCTACAAATGTTATCTCTATTCCATAGTGAAAGATGACATTCATCCTCTCTTATACATTTGGTGCATCATATAAAAGAGGTTCCAAAGTAGGATCAATAATGAATATTTTACCACAATCTACTATAGCCTCCAAATTTGTAAACATACACTCATTTATTGTCTAAGTATCATCATATTCTAACATGAGAAAAAAATATATGTATACTAAAAAAATAAAAATAAATATAGAACTTTTCAAAATTATAGGTAAAATCCAAAAATAAAGCTAACCCTTTTCTTCAATAACCTTTAACTTTATTATTACACTATTCATCATGGCTTTCATGAGTTCTTCCTTCTTGATATTTTTACATAACAACTTCAAGATATCTAGATAGTAAAAAAAATTAAAATAAATAAATATAATAGAAAAAATAAAGTAAATAAAAGTAATTAAATGCCAAAAAATAAAAATTCCAATAAAACTAAAATATCCAAAAAATATACTAACTTACCATATGACAAGGAGCTTTTCATTTTTAGATTTGTTTCCACCCATATCAAACCAAACACATGTGATATTTCTTCCTTTCAAACTTAATGTTTCATGGTCCTAGGAGGGGATGACATTTTGTCCATGTCAAGGCCATCTAGATCATGATCTACAACACTAAATTGTTAATCTTTTCTTATGAATGCAAGTCACTTGTTAACATAAAATTAAATAATAATAATAATAATATAATGATAACAAGTAAAATATAATAATAAAATTTTATCTTGATCATCCAAATTAAGATCCAAGACCACTACCAAAACCTCATATGCCAAGGCCTCATTTTCTTTTGGCTTAATTGTCCTCACTTCATCTTTACCTTTTGTTGCTTCTTCCTAGGTCCAATGCTCTTCTACTTTTTTTGCTTGCCTCTCTACCTCTCAAAATATTCTTTCTTCTCTCTCTTGGGCCCTTCTTTCCTCCTCTTGATTTTCTCTTTTCATCTCCTTTTCTATCTTGGTTTATGCTCTCTTTTCTTCTTTTCTCTTTGCTTCAACTACAACTACAAAAGCATTCATACATAACAAAAATTTGTAACTTAAATTACAAGCAACATGAAAATAAAATTAATAAAAAAATTATGAATAAAAAAAACATATTTTGTAACTTACTCAATAGCTCTACAACTTTAATCATCTCTACTTCTAAATTTACCTTGTCTACATCAAGTACATTAATAGGAGGTGTCCTTGATTTCTTCATACTCTACCCCTTTTCCTATGTATCTAAGGTGCACTCCATCAAATCCATATCATAAATTAAGTCCTTGCAAGTTGACCTTTTCATTGAATAGGCTACGCTATCTATAATAGAAGATTTACCTACATCCTTTAGCAAGGATGTCATTACCTTCATAGGACTACCCAATGTTGAAGGGAGCATAGCCATGATAGAAGTCACATACCTACATACAACACAAGAAAGATCCTTCTCTCATAAGTACTTTCTCTCTTGATTAGAATAAGCCAACAACTTGATGAAGCATCATAACAAGCTATAGTAGAAGCCAAAGTTGATGGAGTTGTGAGAATTCTCACCATCCATCATGTTGATGCTAACAATATCTTCTCCAAATAGTGAGCCTAGTTGTCAAGTGCCATAAGTCATGATGTTGTATAACATAGAAAGCCTTATTAGGAAAGTAACCTAGTGTTACCTAATCCTATCATAGAAAACTCTATTGATAAATAAATGATACATCTAAATCAGGTTAGGATTTCCATAGTTACCGATAGTATGAGAGGCATCATCATACTTAGCCCACTGCAAGATGGCCTTATAATTAATATCTAAAAGACTCTTATTCTCTTCAACTGCTAACCCACTATCTAACGAGTCAAACCAATGTCATAGTAAGTCTCACATCCAACACAAAAATATCTTGCTACCCCAAGTGTAGAAAATAAAAAGTCATTATTGCCTCAAATAACATCTCACCATGATAATCATGTTCATAGATGAGATATTAGGAGACCTTAGCATGAATAATAGGATTAATACTACTCACTTAAGATTAGGAAGATGCTATCTCCTAGGGACAACCATAAACCATTCATAACTCTAAGAAGTATGAAGCATACTGACTTGCAAATTTTGCTACATGATGAACCATGAATTGTTAGGCTCCGATATTGGGTACTTGATATCGGGTATGCGATATCGTGGCCTGGCTAACGATATCAGATACACAATATTGTAGTTCCTGTGTAAGCCTATAAATACCACATTTAGGTGCACAAGAAGAGAGTAAGTAAGTAGGTATAGAAGTAGAGTCCTTTTGTTCATTTTTAGTTCATCTTAACTCTTTCCCTAGTGCATGCCTATAGTGTGATGATTGTAATTGTATGGAACCTTTATTCAAGTGTGACATACTTGGACATGTGCATGACCAGCAATAAAGATCGAGATTACTTCATCATTGCATAATTCACTTAGTCTTAATTGCTTAACTGTTATTGTTATTTATTTATTTCTTAATTAATATTTCTTTACCTTCCTTTACTATCCCTATTATTAAACATTGAATGAGTATGACTTAATCACAAGCATTTAAGTGTGACTACTTGGTATTCCAATAGCATATCTAAGAGTGCTTAAGTAACATGTTCTTGGTAATCCTAGAAGTAGTACATGAGGTCCAAGATGTGTACAGATGATTAAGTATGGATGCTCATCGCACTTAGGCTAGCTTAGATTCTCTTCTCCCATTTTCTCTTATCTTAAAACAAAGTTATTTTCAATTGCCTCTAAGAGTAGCACTAGTTTAGGACCACATCATACACCTCACTTTGGACTAAACCATACGTGACAAAGAAAATACTAGTCTAAATGGAAAGATAGTGAACTATAATCAACGTGTAACTAGCTAGATACCACAACTAGTCATCTATGGAGTTCAACCAAATTATGCATGAACACTTGTATTCAAATGGTTGAGTGTAGGGGTACCTTACCACTCATCATTGGTGCCATTGCTAGGAATGGTGCTAGTTATTTAGATTAGTTATATCATCTAAGATCATTGTAACGAAGCCTTGACGATATACCTTTTAGAAAGAAAGTAATTGTAAATAAGTCACACACAAATTCACAATAATGTCTCTCTCACAAGACTATGACAGTGCAACAACTAGTAAGGTAATTCATTGGAGAAACAACAAATTATATGATGATGAAGACGAAGTTGGGAGTACTCAATCTTATACAGGGGTCTCCTATGTACATAAACAAAGACACCATCATCCCAACTCACAAATTCATAACTTACCTAGTTATGATGAACCCCTGTTGGCCACTAAGAGACTAATTCATATACAAGAGGCTATTCAAATATCTCATAGGCATCACAAGGAAAGCTGTCTACCTAGGCTTGATTTAAACAACTTTTCCAAATTTTTAGGAGGCTATGATTTAGATCCACAACATCATTTATAAGCCTTTCATGATGCCTGTGTATGGAACAATATTGATAATGGGTGGGAAAAACTTAAGGTCTTTCCTATGACACTTGTTGGCCAAGAAAAAGTATGGTACAGGTCCTTAAGAGCAAAATCAATTCAACGTTGGCCAACAATGGTAGAACTCTTCAATGAAAGATATCAAACCTATGCAAGAGTGTCAGCCTTGAGGAAACAAATCCAAGAGTGGAAGCAAGTGCAACATGAACCCTTGGACATGGCCTTAGAAAGATATTATGCATTGTTAAACAACTCTCCAAGCCATGGATTCTTCAAGGAAAGGGTAATGTATCACATCATGGATGGGCTTCATAACGAAACAAGGGAGACCCTAGGGATGTATTCCCTAGGTCAACTGTATGAGCTACGAACCCATTAATTCCAAGAGCTTATTAAGTAGGTAGCAAAAGAAGAAGGAGAAATGGCTAAATGGGAGAATGTTGAAAGCTCTCAACGAGATCAAAATCTTGAAATAGCAAAGGTCCATGATCATGAAGAGGAGAAATCAACTCATCTTAAGGAGGTGGAATTATCTTTGCCAATACTACAGTCACTAGATGAAATTAACACAAAGATCAATAAGATGATATAATGGATACATGAAAAATCTGGAGAATATGCTAACATTATTAGAGGTAGAACCATGATGAATCAAGAAACAAGATAGAACACCACTAGACAATTAGAAGGAAGGGTTGAAGAGAATAAGGATAAGAACTCAACTGCTAATCATACATATCAATGTAATGTTTGCCTGTATGATCACCCCAAAGGTCAATGCCCAATATTTTCACATTTACATGAGCATTAGGGAAGAATGTTACATCCACAGTTCATACAAAAATATTGGGTCCAACCATAGTGGCAAAAACCTAGTTGTGGGGGAGGCCACCGTCAAACTAGTCACACCCTTCCTACCATCTGAACCCAAGTGCTTATTATGTTTAGGATCCTATTTTCCCAACTGGGTCAACATCCTCTATCTCACCACATCGTTATCATTGTCCTAAGTACTATCAACCCATATCCTCTCCCACAAGATCACCACCTCATGTTCCTTGCACTTCTCCTTACCCTCAATATTCTCACCCTTCACCTCCTTCTACATCGCCACCAATAGTACCAGAAAGTTTTGCACCATAGCACCAACCCACAAACATTACTTGTGCTACTATGGTAAACAAAAGCAGAGGTCCTCCACAATGTCAAAAGCATTTTTTCTTTAGACATGACTAAAGAAAGAGATAGCATGCTTCTGAAACCACTACATCCTCCAACCTAGCACAAGTCCAGCACTGTGATGCATCTACCTCCTCGAACATAAAACCTCCTATTACCTTCTCAGGGCCACAAATCAACACTCCAACAACCATGTGGCCCAATGAATACAATCACATAGGGAGACATATTGATCCTTACATACCATCTTAGAGTCACAGGTGCCATAGTGGGTCAACTCCTTATTAATTAATCACATTTTATAACTTTCCCCACTATGTAAACTTTAATCAAGTGTGTGAACCCCAATTTGGGTACATTCTTAGCCTCTTATCAAAGGAAACCCAGTGGTTTGGATATGATCAGACTCCAATGTTCCCAAAATGCTTAGATCCAAATTTTTCATTTATTAATTCTGGCCATGCTCAAAGGTTTAGTCATGGGGGATACCTCCCATTCTAACGGGCATAATTAATAAATATTTTTCCTTTTCTTTAATTTTACAATTTTTTGTTTTCCAGTTTTTCATCTTTTTATTTGTTGTTTCATCTTTTTATTTATTGTTTTATCTTGTTATCTTTTTATGGATAATCTCATCTATGAATAAAACACTCATGGGACTTGTTGGTTGAGGTGTTGTTCTATGCTATCAAGCCTTAGGTGACTAATTATTTAGACAATGAGCTCACCACATCCAGTTAACCATTTTATTAATAAGAGGTTCTACTCTGGGTACGATGATATTCTTGTCATCATGAAAACTTAAAAGTAATTTTTTTCTCATTATGCCCAGAGCAAAAAATGATAGAGAAAGAGGGAATGGTTAGGATGTAACATCAAGGGGACTTGTGGATTCTCTTTGGTGACATTTGTTGGAGTTTTCATGTAGCCTGGTTGTGCTAAGATCCTTGTAGATCTAATGGAAAATGGGAGTAAGAGTAATAAAGGCACTCAATAAAGAAACCCAATGCTATTCTAGGGGATCCCACTAGAAAGACATGCACCCATGCTTGAAGGTAGGTGGCTTCCCTAGATTATGCATAAAAAAAAGAGTGTGTGCCAAAGAGGCCAAGCAAAAATTATGTGGCAAATAAATTTCAAATCACTCCTCCCTTACACAAAGCACCAAGTGATCATATGCCTTGTTGTCATGATGCTCTTATGGTTGTCCATCATTGGATGAAACAATGCAATGTCACTAATTGAAGGAATGGACTTGGTCTTGATTTTGGAGCGATAGGCTAATGACACATTAATCACATCCTACACTCAAGATTCATTGTACCCTAGGTTAGTTACCTCATGTCCCAATCTCTGGAATCCCTTCTACAATTCATCTCATCTCACCTTTCATGTATTTGTGACTCATGTCTTGTGTAGCATAAAATTCATACCTCATCATGGTGGTATCTACATGTGTGTGTTTTGTGGAACTAGTGTGGATTACATTTAACCCCTTTTAGGGCCTATGGACATTTTTAGGCATGGTTACATAAGGGCATCATAGGTAGGAACCTACTTTAGGGAGGACCCACTTGCATAAACTTTGTAATTTACACTTATTGCACATCATCATCACATCATTTTATACCCTTCAAGTACTACATTGCCAATGTTATTCTTTCCATTATCATCCTTTTAATTCAAATGTTCCTATGCACCAAAAAATGTCCTTTTTCCTCATCCTATTCATGAATTTCATTGTCAAATTCTACTCCATTATCCTTTTGGTGTCTTCCAGTCTATTCAATGTTACCCAAGACCTTTCAACCTTGGAAATTCAAAAATTCTTCAAATTTACCAAGTACCCTATTTTCAATGGGCCGCGATATCAAGTACCCGATATTGGGTCTGATGCGATATCAGGTCCACGCTATCAGGTACACAATAGTGCATCCATTAAAACTATATATATGGACCCCCCACACACATCGATGTCATTTTACACTATTCATGTGAGGGGAGCTATTTAATTTTTCTTCCATGAATTTGCTAAGCTTGCTCACCTATCCTTTAAACATCCATATCTTGCTCACTAATGCTTCGATTTCTGTTCCGATTGAACCTGTCTAAACTTGGAGTGTTTAGCTTAGTTGTGGGGGAGGGGTATTCTCCAAGTTGCACATAATTGTTCTAAAATTTATAGTCACTTGAAGGATATAATAAAGGGTAAATGACTATAAAAATGTTAAACATGTTGCCAAATTAATTTTATCTCTTCACCCACACCATGAAAATTATATTTTGGAGCCACAAAATCAAATTGGGCCCAATATCAAAAATTTTAGAGGACATTCTCATAAAATTATCTAACTATAGATCACACTAAACAAGACATGAATTTATTAAAGGCAAGAAGTAAGGTATAAATCAAATTTTGTAAGTAACCTTACTAATAGTTGACCCTATGTGATTACAGATGGCCCCTAAAAGAGGACAACAAGGAGAACCCTCTCAAGGTGCATTCAAACAACCAAGGAGAGATAGAAGCTAGGAATCGCTTGAGGAATGTATGGAATAGGAGGCATAATCCTTTAGTATTCATCAGGAACCTCCTGTTACTATACAATCGGGACATGCTGAAGGTGGAGTCGACAAAGCACCTAAGTAGGGACAACATCTCACATTGTCCTTGGAGTGTGTCTAGGAAATTCATGAAAGGTCCATATCAATAGCATTGATATTGGAACTAAAATTTCAACCTTTCATAGAGTTTTCTCCCAAAGTAGTCAAGGACCAACTTAAAGGATCCCCATTATGGCCTATTCTCTTTGAAAGTGATGTCTAGTACCTAGGAGAGATGTACCAATTTTGGCACAATAAAGAAGAAGGCACCATCATTGATATTGGTGGTGTTTCTATGGATTTCTTTACTAAAGCCATTTTAGAGGTGTTAAATCTTTTGAATATGGGGCCAAAAGTTGCTCACTTGCCCACTTGCTCTAATGCTAATGTGTAGAAGATTTGGTTGAAAAGGGCATACGACAAGGAAGACAAAGCGTATGGAGAGCTAACACTTGAAGAGAGAATCTACTTCAAGATCAGCACATATCACATCTTCCCCATAAAAGGATTGAACAGAATCTCCAAATACATGGCTAGAGGAAGTGCTATATTGATGGGCAAGGTTAATGCCAACCTATCCCATCTATATCTGATAGAGATTTTAAGGCAATTGAAAGAATGCAAGATAGGGAAGTTTGCATTGCCCTTCCCTTGTCTCATTAAGAAGCTATGTCAGCATACTGGAATTCTAGGGTACACCAATGACATCCCCAGAAAGGCCCAAAATGCTTCATTTACTAAATTGCTGAAGCCACCAGCCCCAAGAAAAACTGTCAATGAGACACTAGAACTTGAACAAGAATAGATGGTGGGGCCCACTACATCTTAAATTGTAAGGCCTAGCCAACTTATAAGCACAAGGCCCAGTCAACAGCCGAAAGGAGGGCCTAGCATAGGCCAGCAAGACTAATCGCTACCACTGCCACAAGACTATCAACCATGATGAGACCAATCTCTTTAAGGTCATAGATGATGCCATATGACCCATGGTCTCAATTGATTATGCATGGGGTGAGGTATCAATTCAAACAGGAGGTACATCACATTGGTCACAAAACATCTCAGGGAATGCTACATATTTTTAGGTGTAATTAGAAACTGGTGAAGGGGCCACAATAGTGGTCATGTAGCACCAAGATGTAATAGGAGCCAGAAAAGTGGTCATGGACCACATAAAATAATTATTCAATGTTCCTATTATGTCACTAGAAAACTTTATGGGAGCACGTGATACTCAAACTTTGGCCAGTCCCTCAATGACTCCTGCGAAGCATGAGGATGTTCTCGATCAGTTGTTGTAGACAAGACAAGTGATGATGTTCCTATTTGACATCCCTCAAGATGTCACAACAATTCAGTTAGACCTCATCTCCACAAAAGGAAATCTAGTCATGGCAAAGATCAGAGTTGAGAATGCAGAGGTGGAGTTGGAAAGACTCTAAGAAAAACTCATCACCCTACAAGCTGCATAGTGGGACCCATCTCAATTCATCCCCGTAAACCAGCTAGAGTCCTTCTAGATAGAGCAACTTAATAAATTGTTAGTAGAGAATAAAAGAGTAGTGGAGGAAAAAGAGAAGGTCGATTGGGATGTTTCCAAGGCATAAGCTCAAACGTATGCACATGCCAAAGCACTCAAGGACTTACAAGAGGAGAATAAACAACTTTCCATTAACAATCTTTGGTTGACCATCATAGAAAAACAAAGGAATGATTTTAAAGAAAATTTTCAGCAGTTACAAGAATAATTGGTTAGGACCAACTAGGACATGAATCACTTGGCCAGAGAAAATAGAACCTTCTCAATGGAGGAGGTACATGCGATCCGTCAAAAGATAGCAATTGAAATAAGCACGTGGTAGAATGAGTCCAAGTGACATGACAAACTAAAAGAACATTTTAGAGACTAGGTTGGAATGTACAAGCAAGTAATTGAAAAAGAAATCCATATGGCCAAAACCCACATTAACACCTTCAATGCTCAACATGTTGATTGGTGGGCCATATTGGATACCTATGCATTCACCCACTAAGTAGAGCTTAAGAGTCGGGACTTGTAGATACAAGATCTTATAGAATATATGGAGTTGGCAAACCTGTAGTATGCCAATTTAGCCATGTTAATAGTAGGATGCCTGAGAACAAACTTAGAGAAGTAGGTAGAAACCACCTACATGAAGTATGAAATAGAATTTTTTGAACACAAGAAGATGCTGTAGAAATTAGAAGTGGCAAATTCTAAGTTAGAGGTGGTCAAAACCAGCTACCAAGGACAAAAATATGTTGTGGAAAATTTGTCTTGATGGCTCATGAATTACCAAGAATACAAGGATAAAGCTAGAGCCCATGAAGAGGAATGATGGCTATTTGTGGCTTGGTATGTCAAGGCCAACTAGATGTTCTCGCAACTATTGTGTCCATGGAAGGTGCCAACTCCATCAAACATTAGAGCATCAGCATGGACAACATAGAATCCCTAAATTGAAGAGGAAAAGCTTCAGGTACTACTTTAGAGCCATTAATTTCCAAAACCTGGAGCACAAGACAAGGGGAAGAGACCCATGGAGGAACCACTGCCACCAGGAACCATATGAGTTTCAATAAATTTTGTAATTCTATGTCTGTGTCCCAATTTTGTTGTATTCAACTCTCCTCTACAACATCAATAAATTTGTATTTAGTTAATAATCCCATACCTATCCACTATGTAATCAATTTAACTTGTTCTCATTTTGTTCCATGCAAGGATGAGTTTTCATTTAGTCATGGGGGTATGATGAACCATGAATTATCAAGCTACAATATTAGGTACACGATATCATGACCTGGCTAATGATATTGGATACACGATATTGTGGTTCCTGTGTAAGCCTATAAATACCACATTTAGGTGCACAGGAAGAGAGTAAGTAAGTAGGTGTAGAATTAAAGTCATTTTGTTCATTTTTAGTTCATCTCAACTCTTTCCCCAATGCTTGTATGTAATGTGATGATTATAACTATACAAAAACTTTATTCAAGTGTGATGTACTTGGACATATGCATGACTGGCAATAAAGATCGAGATTACTTCATCATTGTAGCATTCACTTAGTTTTAATTGCTTGATTGTAATTGTTATTTATTATTTTCTTAATTAATATTTCTTTACCTTTCTTTACTATCCCTATTATTAAACATGAAATGAGTACGACTTAATCATGAGCATTTAAGTGTGACTACTTGGTATCCTAGTAGCATATCTAGGAGTGCTTAAGTAACATGCACTTGGTAATCCCAGAAGTAGTACACAAGGTCCAAGATGTGTATAGATGATTAAGAACGGATGCTCATCACACTTAGGTTAGCTTAGATTATCTTCTCCCATTCCCTCTTAGCTTAAAACAAAGTTATTTTCCATTGCCTCTAGGAGTAGCACTAGTTTAGGACCACATCATACACCTCACTCTAGACTAAACCATATGTGACAAAGCAAATACTAGTCTAGGTGGAAAGATAGTGAACTACGATCAATGTGTAACTAGCTAGATACCACAATTATCCCATCAGTGGAGTTTGACCAGATCATGCATGAATGCTTATATTTGTATGGTTGAGTGTAGGGCTACCTCACCAATCATCACTATACAATATCTTCCAACTAGATGCATGAGAAAGTTATTCTAGAACTTATAAAAAATGAAGCTAAGACCAAAATAAAGATAAAAAGAATAGAGAAAAAATCAATGCTGGAAACTTACTTTGTGATACTAAAAAAATTCAAGATCATTTTGGCCACTTCTCTATCAACCCCAAGTCAGGCCTTCTATGAAGCATGTGTAATAAAACAACCTATTGGATGGTACTATACCACCTATGCTTCCTAGATCTTATCATCTCATTTATAAATCTAGCATAGATATGAAGATGCTAGTTAGTACTGAGAGTAACCTTATAGAGCTTATCCTCTAACATCTCTAAGTAGGTATTTGTCTTATTGAGATCCTCTAGTGTGCACACTTACAAAAAATGAAATCATCATTAGTAACATAAGAACCACAAAGAAAAAGAAAACTAATTAAAATTAATCAAATTACTTAGACATCTTGATATGCATAAACATAGGAAAAAATAAAGTCTAAAGCCTCTTTGTGTTCAAAAATAGAGTGGAGTCCATGCTAAACTACTTATATGGTTGCTTCCTTCATAGATAGTCTAAGTCCCTACACTAAAACTCTTTGGTGTAGTTACTATGATTGACAAAGATAATAGTGTTGTTAGAATCCTACTGCACATAGCCTAGTAACCTACCACATTATCTAGATTAGATTTATTATAGGAAAAGTAACACAATATAGCTAGTAGTAGAGTACAAATCAAAAAACTAAAAATGATCTAGGGAGAATTTCATGAAGCAACTAGTTTATTGATGAGCCCACATCTATGTAGGCTAAAGAAAATGATCATTTATAATAGGCAATGCCTTCACCCTTATAGGATTTCTAATAACCATAGGGTCCACATCATAGATTAGAAAGTACATGGGATCAATGATGAAGAGATTAGGCATCATGCCTTCCCTATAATAAATTAACATAGAGTTATTTCATATTAGAGAAAAAATGAAAAAATTTTAATTATGAATAAAAATATTAAAAATAAAAAAAACATGCATGTATATACATCTAGATTAGTGTGCATCCCATTTTTCCTAACTTTCTAATTATTAGATATCCCTCCCCTACTTAAGCATCAAGTTACTTAAGTCAAATTCTAACTTTCATCTTCTAGCCTTAACACTTAATAAATTTAGGGCCTCAATCTTTCCTAATACTTACTCTAAAATTTTTCTTATCTCCTAAATTATTTACTACTTAGAAAAAATCATAATACCCAACATCTCCCTACACTTAGTGGAAATGATCTATTTGGCTTTTGATGTTAGTCCTTCATTCTTGCTTTTAACTTTTGCATTCAATTCTAGAGATAGGAGAGTTTTATCGTTTACCTTAATTTTAACACATAGAAAATTTCTATTTTTGGTTTTGATTTTTTCATGAGCTAGAAAAGTTTTGAACTTTTGTTTCATCATGAAGACTTAGAAAAATTTTACTAACTTCCTTACCCCACTTCCCTGGCTTAAAAACTTTCATCTCCCATTTTTAGTTTTAGCCTCATCTTTTTGGCACTTGGAAAATGCTTTTTCCAAAGTTCCTTAGAATTTAGTCAAAATTTAGTCTCTTCTCCCAACTCCTTAATGCTTAGGAAATTTCTAAAATTTTTCACCCATTGCATGCCAAACACTTAACCATTTTTTATAACTTTTTGGTACTCCAACCTGACTCATCTTCATTGCCATCTTCTCAATGCCCAACCCTTATTAAGCTTGTTGTACCAATATGATGATGTTGGTTCCATAGCATTTATTTGTGAGTACTAGGCTATATTGCATTAAAAAAACAATGATGGCTTGTTTTTACCTATACATTGCTTAGGCTATAGAGCATAAGGCACATGCAACACACTTCATTAGCTACTAGCCATGGTTCATGATGCCATGCTAGTCATGTTGATGATCCTAGTGGGCCTTACTATTGACATTTTGATATGTGAAAACCTTAAGAAAAATAAAGAATATAGAATTTTTGTGATGGATAATGATTTTTTAAGAAATGAACAAGAACTCCACAATGAGATCTAGGAACTTAAGAAAATGAGATATGTGGTACATGTCAAAATGAAGACTACATGGGCAAGATGAGATTATGGATGAAAATGAAGCCTACAAGTAAAATGAAGATGTTCAAAGGATTGCCAAGAAGGTGAATTGACAAAAAAAAAGCCTTAGAATTCAAAGTTTAAAAGTTAAGGAGATGTCTTGAAAAAATAGCAGATGTCTATCTCCAACAATATACATCTCATTATAGATGTTCCACTGCAGATGTTCCACCTACTAGTAAGATACCTCACTTGCATTAAAGTTAATCTCAATTAGATGTCCCAACTTTGAAGTAGAAATCTACACTAGCCATTTGGTATCCGTTGCATGAATTCCAAGGATTTTTTTAGAAACTACAAGGCTAAAAGATGATGTCAAAATCTTATAAATTGTGAAAGCATTGTTCACACATAAGCTTCTCATTGTCTATTCTATGAAATTCTATTCTTTCTCTTCATTGTAACATCATTTTCTTGATTGTAATTTGTATTGAGCTTCAAGTACAAGGATCTATAAATTTAGTTACATTCTTTCCTTGTTCTTATTTCTTTGTATCCCTATGGGATTGATGTGATTCTTGTAAGAAGGCATATGTATTGAGCTTGTTAGAATCCTACAAGATTGAGTGGTTTTGTAATGTTAAGCCACTCTAGATCATAGCTTAATTTTTTATAGGCTATGGGATCCTTGAAATCATATTCTAATCTTGTTGGGACATTTTGGGATTGAGTGGTTTCATAGCAATGAAACACTCCATAGTAGAGCTTAGATCTTGTACAATGTATGGTGTCCTTTAAACCACAATTTTTGAACAAACAAAGTCTGGAGGTATGCATGGATTCCACCCTTCGAATATGAACATACCAAAGTTGGGGAACCATGTAAAATTTGGTGTGTTCATGGGGCTAGTGCAATTTTAATCAGAGAACTTATTCAATCCCCCTTCTAAGTTCTTGATCCACAAGTGGTATTAGAGCCTAGTAATCTCATGTAGATAACTTAACACAAATATGGAAGGGGCAACTAACATCAGATCACTAGTAGCTATCAGATTCAATTGGACAAATAGATTGATATGCTTCATCAATTTATTCTTCAAGTGATGTATTCAATTCCTATACTATAGCAACTAAAAAATTTAGTTGTTAAAAAATTGAAAATTTCAGTGAAACAACTTTAACACCAAATTTCAAGGGCCTCCAAAAATAGGATACAAGGTACCTTGGATGATCTAGTAGATCAACCAAGGACTTAGAAAATCTAAAATAGGGGTAGGAAAATTAAAAATGTAATGTGGATATGAGAAAATTAATGCACTCAAATGAAACAAATAAACCTATCTTGTACATAAACAAAACTATAAACTTTATTTTAATAGAAATAAAGAATGGTTTAAGGAATGTGTATAAAAAATGTGGTTGAAAATGCAAGGGGGTTCACTTTTATGGATGCTTGGAATCTATAATTCCACAATTCAAATGATCCAAAACTTCCAAAAGTGTGAAACCTTGTTGCAATCCTCACCAGATCTACAATATTTGTGATACAGGGGGTGAGATGTGTGTAAGTTTTGGGTTTCCAAGAAGAGCACTGTTAGGAGTCTTAGTGCCTAGGCAACTTAGCATTAATGTAAGACCCCACACAATCTCAAGGAGAAAATAAAATGGTTATGGATTCCATGTTGAAATTTGTTTCCAAAAGCTTTGTGCCTACAATGAATTTTCAAATATATTGAATGCTCAAGGAGTGGAATCCATTCATGGTGCACAAGCATAGGTTATATAGGTTTTATGACTATAATTTGGCTACAAATTCCTATGCTAATTGCTAAAAAATTGATGTTATGTGCATGTGTTGCAAGTGTCCAAATTCAGCCAGGTTACTATGTATGGTAAGTGTTATACACCCATAGCCTCAAAGACATTTTTTTTAATAAAAATAGTAATAGGGGCACAACACCCACACTAGGGGGATGGCACCCATACTAGGGGTATGGCATCCATGCTAGGTGGATGGCACCCATGTTTAGGGGATGGCACCCATGTTGAAGAAATTTTGGATCATCATTGAAGCAAGCTAGACCCTCACTGGACCCTCATTGAAGCAATGTTGAAGCCATGTTGGAGCAACACTAGACCCATGCTAGAGTAATGCTAGGTGAAAGGTGTAGCACTAGAGGTGAATTAACAAGGCTAGTGGGTAAGAGTTATAAGCCCCCATGCTAGGCATGGATGATGTTACACCTTCCTTAGGTGTTTCCAAAGTAGCAAAAGTTGTATCCCTCACAAAACCCACCAAATTGTCAATTTTGGCATCCCAAAAGGTATTTTTAACCCCCAAGCACAAATATAGGCATGATATAACTTTTTTTATTTGGATTTGAGGTTTTGAGTAATTATGAGACATTTTTCAGCCCCAAAAGATAAATTATATGAACTTGAATCCCTTGGATTGAAATCTTCACATTTAACAATGAAATTTCAACCTTAGGTTTCATGGGGTGAATGTTACAAGGCCAGAAGATTACAACATGCATTTTCTTAGTGGTGTTTCATTGGCTCCTCTTTGTTGGTATTTGGAGGATTGACCCAAGAGACATTGATAAGAATACAAAAAACCACCATAGGTCCATCTTTGGTGTTCCCTCTCTGCACTTGATTTAGTCATGCTAAATCATTCCAAAGAGTTGACATCATGACTATGGAACTGATATGTTTCTCAAGCAATAGGATTTGTAAATTTGTGTTTTGAGGTTTTGGTCATTCAAAAAATGCATTTGAGGATCCAACATCTCACTCTAAAGTTTCTTTGGCCTTTAGGCTTCTTCTTTTTTGCATGTTTGGAGTTGTTAATTTATTATTTTGGTTTTCATAGGTCATTCTAGCTTCTTGAACATTTGCTTTCCCATTTTTCTGGGATGAAACCTTCATTGGATTTCTTTATCTAGTTTGGTTTGATTTTATTTTTCTATTGAATGAGGTGTGTTACATCTAGCAAACTGAATGGTGGAGCATGAAAAAGGAGATGTCACATGACCATAGTGCATGAATGTTGGACAGAGGTCAACATTGCTATTTAGGGTGAAGAAGGTTATATTTAGGCTATGAGGTTGGGTTAAAAAAGAGGTATGGGATGGAAATAGCATAAGCACTCTTGACATAGTAGGACAAACTCACAAAATCTTGCACATTAAGGTCATGTGGTGACTTATTGCTATACTGAGTTGCACCTTTGCAATGACTCTAGGCTTCACCATGCAAGCAAAACTCCAAGAGGACAAGAAAACGAATGAAAAAAAACATGTTGTTACAAAGTAATTCATAGGACTACATGAGGCAAATAGCAAATTAGGCCATAACATATCACCATCATTACAGCATAGGAAAATTTTTGCAATGTGCATCAGATTCACAAAGTTTTGTAGCTTGTTCATTATGCTAAATAACAAGAGAGAGAGAGAGAGAGAGCATGTAGGCTCGCTTGTTGTAGATCATCAAAGTTATCAACATCAGTCATTTGCTGTAACCTGTCAACAAGGGTAAACAAGACTACAAGAAAAAAATGTAAGTATTAGATATAATTAGGGCTATATGATGACCTTAATGTTGCATAATAAGAGTTTTATGTGGCCATGAGCAAGCTTAAGTTCTGGTGAGGAACTTGGTCCTATGCAGTTTCTCTTCACCATTATGATTTAGATGGGAACTTTGACCAAGTGATCCTTCATGATGTTTCTAGCTTCATGGTTAATGGTAGTCAGGCTACTTCAAGGTTAGTATATTTAAGGTCAACTTGGTTTGACAACATCACGAGAGGGGTTTACTTTGGCTTTAAGGCTAGTTGATTTTTCTTCCCCATCATTCTGGCTCATTTTTGCATGACAACATAAGCACATCAAGTAACACCTATGTCATATAATGTTTAAATAATGCCAAAGAAATGTAAAATACTCTAGTAATAATGCATAGATGAGTCAAAATGCATCACATCAAAGGCCAAACATGGTTCAATCATGGTTAACAAAGGTTATAAGGTATGAGTTAAAGGTAGTGTAAGCTTAAACATGGTCAACTATGGATACAATTTTGTTAGTTTTAGGCCTTAGCTAGCCAAATTACCAATTTAAATCCATGGCAAGCCATGTTGCTAGTTTAAGGCCTTGGTAAGACATATTTCTAGTTTTAGGCCTTAGTAAGCCAAATTGTTAGTTTAAGGTCATGGTGGGCCATGTTGCTAGTTTAAGGCCTTGGTAGGCCATATTGCTAATTTTAGGCCTTGGCGGGCCATGGTAGGGGCTTGTTTCACTAGCAAGGTCATTATAAGGCAAACACATTATAGAACTTAATAAAACAAGGTAAGATTAAGTAAAAAAATTTTAAAGATGGGATAAAATTGAACAAAGAAAATGGAATATGGTAAACTAGGTGACACCACATGTAAACGATCTTCAATATATGTTTAATAAGGTTTATACACACACACACACACACACTTTATACTAGAGATAACCTACTTTGGATGATTACATGGTCAAAACATGGGGTAAAACTTGTTGAGAAGATGGCTCTTTTGCCCTTTCCAAACTAGATACCAAATTGACCAAGCTCAAAGTAGGCTTCTTACATGATAAAAATAAATAAAAATTAGAAATGGTTACCTAAATAAAAATTGTATGGCCATGTGTCCTACTGACCACGTAGGTCCACAAGAGGTATCTTTGCTTTTTGTTACTACCGATGTTGTCCTACACCAGTCATGTTAGCAGTCTTCCATATGCACTATCCATGTCATCATCCTCCCTTGCCAGAACATGACACAACTACTTAAAACATGGTGCAGTTGCAAATACTAGAGCTAGAGATGCCAAATCAGGTATGTAAGCAAGTGCAATGGGATAGGAAGAATGGTAGCAAAGGTGTGGTATGGTACACAAGAGGGACGATGATAATAGTGGCATGTGTCAAGGTTCTCACTATAGCAGTGGCCATCAGAGGAGGACAAGAATCATTGTTTCCATAGAGGGATTTGATGTGCCATGGTCTTTATTATGGGATTTTGTGGCAAAGGGAAGGTAGGCAATGTGATAGCTGGTAGAGTGTAGGATGCTACAACATCGTAGTAGGGGAGCTCAAGATACAACATCACGATAAGGAAACATAAGCAGCGAGGAGAGCATGGTTGCATGGCAGTAGTGAGGGTTTCCTATTGTAGATGAGGGTTTCATCATCATTGTGCTAAGGGACAATGGCCTAGATGACGACATTAGGCAGCCACTGTGTAGTGCACAATGACAACATAAGGCAGGACAAGATGTGGAGGCAAGGTAGGGAATGATGGTAGCCAAATGATAGTAAGCAAATGATGGTGGTGTGTGTGGGGTGGAAAGGGTAGGTAGAGAAATGTGACAAATAGTGGTGGTTCTAGAGGCTATGGTGGATTATGGTCATAGTGGATAGTGGCCCTATATGTGGTGTTGGATTGTGACATCCATGTAGGGAAGCATTGATTCAACTTAGATGAGGGGGTAAGGTTACACCCTTGCCTAGCCATGCTAGGTAGCATTGCTCTAACATAGGTCATAGGGGGGGTGTATGTGTATAGGTTTTTCTTTCATAGGGCCTATAGGCTTTCCACCATGAGGCCATAGTGGTGCACAAGAAAGGGTGATGAAGCCACATGGGGGAGGATGCCGATATGACATTTGATAGCTAAGAAACTACTGACATCATCATGTTGGGCTGCCATGGTAGCATCAAACTCAGCAACATCACCATAGTGATCCTACACTATGCCTACAATAGCATTGGGGATCCAAGAAGAAAGAATGATAGGAAGCCAAGGTTTAATGCTAGGAGTGGAGATTGGTATAGCTATGTGTTGTTGCCTACCATGCATCATTGCAATTTTTTATGTTGTAGCAAATTAGAAGGATGCATCAGAAGGAGACATTAGCTTTTGGACAAAGTATAAATTTCATTCACTTAGAGGTTTAAACAAGATCCATGAGAAAAAGGTAGGGCCTATAGGATGGATAGTGAATTTGTTCAATAGGGAGTTATCCAATGAGAGCACTCTCTTAGCTAAGTATGTAGAATGTTGCATTTGCCTATTTTCTCATGATTTTGATGTGGAGTTATGTGAGTTACTTTACAACCCTCACTTTTATTGTACATGTATTGACAGATGGCTATGAATCAATGTAGCTTTTCCTCTTTGCAAGTTCAATATCATTAAAAGGAATAATAATGTTAGGGGTTAACGTAGTGTCATTTGGAACCAACCTAATACATCTGTGAGCCTCATATGGGTTTTCTTTATGTCATTCATGCTGGACACACGCTGGCCAATGTGGATGGAGTGTGGGATTTGGCAAACTTCCATTCATTGTTTTGTTGCTTTTGATTGGGTAGGTTTGAGGCTTCTTACTGGTCCATGCATTACTAGAAAGGGTAGCAAACTTCCCCCACATTGGACCCACACTAGCTAGCATGGGTGTGAGCTTCTTTAGCATGGTTAGGAGGTTTGGCACAAAATTTGACTTATCTTTGGTTGATCCTTGATTGCCACATACTCTAGGAAGATGTGAAAGTCATGATATGTTATCTTGGAGGTCATGTTGGGTATCTTGTGTCCACATCCCATTGAACCATGCTAGGGCCACACTGAGCAATGTGGATAGGGTGCCTCCTATCCTCACTTCAATCACATAATAACATTTTGTCTATGTTGTTTAATGGAGGCATAGAGGTTGGAGACCAGGGATCATTGAATCATGAACTAGGACATAAGCACTTGCATAAAGTTAGTGTGTTCATGTCACATGGAATCCATGGTGAGTAAAGGCTTGGGCTACTAGTTGGTTACCAAAATTACCAGCATGGTCAGTAGCCTCAACTTCAACTACTTGTGTCTCATGTGGACCATATTCATGGTCACCTTGCTAGAGAACCAAAACATCATCATTTTGCAATCCCTACAACTTTGCAATCTCATGGATGTTGTGGGTGACATTTGCAATAATAAATTTGAATTGCTAGATAGTAGGTAGAGGGTGAGGACAAGGAGTAGTAGGGGAACACGGATTTTCCAAAAGCCAGTCTTCGAGTAGTAGGGGAACACGGATTGTCCAGAAGTTTATACAGCGATGGAGCGCTACTCTGAATGAAATCCGCAAGCCTATCGCAGAAGCCCATCTTCTGGCTATTTTCAAAGGAGAAGTTAACGACTTCATCAAGTCTAAACTATACTACCTTTCTCCTCGCTCCTTGAGTCAGGCTTTCGCACAAACCAAGAGCATCCAAGATGTTGCTGAGGCTAGCAAAGACCCAGCGTATGTGGCTTATAAAAATGCCAATAATAAGGGTAAAGACAAAGGTAAGGCAACAACGACGATAGTAGCTACGCTGGCTGAGGGCACTAAGAGCAAGAATAACAAGAAGGCACCCACAGCATCTTCCAAGACCATGGCTAGTGCAAGCAGCACTAGCCAAGACACACCTGCCCCTGAAAAGCCTCCACAATCAAAATCAAACTTCGAGCGTAAAGATCGCTCAAAATACACAGCCTTGCCTATAAAACATTCAAAACTGTTGAAAGAATTATTAGGGATAGGATACATTCAAAATAAAAAAGTATCCGAAGAAGCTCTGCAGCGTCACAGGCGCCATTTTGAATTGCTAAAGAATCCTTCTTTAGCCCTGCCTAACGAATCACCAGTTCCTAAATCTTTTAGGCTAGACCATTTTTGTGACTACCATCAATTGTGTGGTCACAATATCGATTACTGCTGGGCGTTGAAGGATGATATTCAACGCATGATTGATGATGGTTCTCTGAAACTAGATGGCAATAGTCCAACATGTCCCGAAAACCAGGCGATGCATGTGTACAAAGACCCGTTAAATGCAAATAACGCATCGTACACCATCAACGTGGTAAGTACGGATAATGAAGGGAAGGTACCGCCTAAAAAACCCTTCATTTTACGTGTACCTACCAGTTCACCCCAGGAGGCAAGTTCTTCACTGACGGTTAGCGATGTCTCGAGGCCACCCTTTGTTATTCGGGCTCCCTCTCTAGCTATAACTTAGTCTCACATTAACGATAAAGCCGTGGCCATGCCCGCACCTACTCCTAAGGTGCCTTTTATCCTTAGGGTACCAAAACCACCAACTGCCCCTTTTACGTAGGGGCAAGCTTCTAACCAAAGCCATAAATCGCCATCCAATAAAAAAAAGGAAGGGGATGCATCAATTAATGCCACCAAAAACCACTCTACGCTAGGCTTTGCTAACGCTAGGCACCTAGCCTCTGTACCTTCGCCTGCACCTTATGGGCAAGATAAGGGTATAGAAACATAGCCACCTCCCCTCAGCAGGAAGAAACACAACCCTCCGACTGATGCTATTACACCTCGAGAAATCCATCTCTTAGGGTGAATGGAAGAGATAAGCAACCCAGCCGAGAACGGAACCTCCTCGACGCATTTACGCAAGTCAAGCAGGCTCTAAAATAGAAGAACACAACACTAAGCCTCTATGACCTACTTATGACATCTCAAAAGCACTGTGAGGCTATGGTCCATATGCTGACATCCATACCTATGGATGAAGGCTTACTAGCGGAAGAGGAAGCGATACATGCTGTCATGTTTCCTCCCGCCGCTGAGCAACCCAAACCAACCCCTTTGATCTTTCATGATGAATCCATCAAAGATGATCCTGAGAAAGGTCGAGTGATGATAGAATCCATGTTCATCACCATCCAGGTTGGTCAACATCGGATCCAGAGGGTGCACGTTGACAATGGCGCAGCCACAAATGTCATCCCTTATCCTATAGTAGATAAGTTGGGGCTGGTCGACCAGATCAGTCCTACGATGACATCATTCCTAAAGTCATTCAACGGGGCACGAGTTCAAGTCAAGGGGATGGTGCATATCGATTTTGTGGAAGGAGATCAATTCCCAACATACGCCACATTCATCGTTGTCGAGGAGATGCCTGGTTTCAACCTGATTCTAGGGAGGTCCTGGCTAGCCCAACTGAGGGCAGTTTCGTCACCAATACACCAAGAGATACACCTACCTTATGCAGGGGGAGAGGTAGTAATACACGGTGATGAAATAAATCCTAGGACTGTCAATAACATCGAGGAAGAACGAGGTTCAGAAATTGAAATGCCTGAAGATCAAACCCATGTCCAAATTCCCGAACAAGTCGAAATGAACAACGATAGTGTAGTCTAGGCCAACCTACCATTTCAGGGAGAGGAGGATGATGTGGAAGAGTCAGGTCATAAGTCTCCTCATCCTTACACATCACTCAACGTAAAGGCCATCAAGAAACAATTACAGGCTAGCGATTGATCTGAGTGGTATTTACACACATCATTATATTTTCGCTAGTTTTTTCCATTTCTGCTTGACTGTCAGTTTTCTTCAATATACATATATTTACATTTTCTATCCATTCTGCCATTTATGCTTCCCATTTTATGCCATTTACGCTTCTTGACTTCTATCAGTTATATTAGTATAATTATGCAAATATGTACACTTTTATCAATTATATTCCCTAAAGTACGCAAATGGCCCGCAACGGCCTAAAACTAGCTGATTCATTTATATCTTACGCAAATGCTATAAGAAGGCCCATAATGGCCTTAAACTAGCAACTCCATTCTACAATCATAATAACGCAACCTATCCAAAATATTTAACAATTCTATTTACGCTTTATATAAATAAAGACATAAAATTAAAAACCATAAAGAAAATCTCATGATTAATCATGCCAAAATTCATATTGCCATTGTTCAACCTCATAAATAAAATCATGCGTAAATCACAATTACGCATCCCCCTAGTACCACTATCGCCCGTATCCCTTAAGTTCGCCTCTAAGCCTAACAAATCATCCTCGAATGGGCCGTCTCTTTTAGGGAGTATTCCTTCATGAGGAATGTCATCTTCACGGGGTTCTTGCACTAACACTTGCTCCCCAAGAGGATGGTCCACGTCATTACGCTCTCCTTCCTGAACGTGCTCTTCATTCTGTTCAACTTCTTCATCCACTCCTTGTACCTACATGCAATAAATACATAAGCAAAATCCATGATAGGACAAATCAGAAAATTTAAATTCAATAACACTCAAACTTACTCACGATGGTCCTGCATCAGCAGCAAAGGGGAGTTGATCTAAACCAACCCACAGGCGTTGCATAATTTCATCTTCGATTAACTCAGACCAAACTCCGTTCCCCAGATTAGTTCTAGCCTTCACCTTCCCTTTCTCCATGCTAGTCCATTGGGATGGTTTGGGGAAGAAAGTAGGGACTGTAGTCTCATTTTGCAATCCCTACAACTTTGCAATCTCATGGATGTTGTGGGTGACATTTGCAAGAATAAATTTGAATTGCTAGATAGTAGGTAGAGGGTGAGGACAAGGAGTAGTAGGGGAACACAGATTGTGAGGAGAGCACGGATGCATGATAGCGATGAGCATTTTATCATCATTGCATTAAGGATTTCATCCTCGCTACATTGAGGGAAAAAAACCCAAATGGCAACATCAGGAAGTTGTAGTTTGATGCACAGTAGTAGCATAGGGTAGGGTAGGGTATGGGGCAAGATAGCATATCAGCATACTGTGGTAGTGTGCATGAAATTAGGAGGCATGTGGATAGGAGGCCAGGCTAGGTAAAGTGTAGCAGTGAATAGTGCTAGTTCTAAAGGCTATGGTGGATTATGGCTATGTGCCTTACTGCTCATCATAGGGGTGATGAAATTAGAGCACAACCTTTCATAGGTATAGCATAGCCTGTTACTGGACCTATGTGACCCCTACAAAATTTGAAATAATTTCTTAAAAATAATCTTCTATAAATAATTGAATGTTGATAAAACAAGGGCTTAGAGATAAGAAAATATTTGAAATAACTAACACAAATATCCATTAAATGGTTCAAAATTTGTATGCAAATTTCAAAATGACTAACAACAATTTTCATTCCTTGCATGCTATGGTATTATGTAAAATGAGTTTCTTGGATGTAAATGATTGCTATTTCTATAGCGTCAATGATTGCATAGCACTTTATAGTATTCCTTGTGATGGGTAGCTTAATGCCTTTACCTTTTTAGTAAAGGATCCCTATGCTTAGTGCCTTTTCCAATGAAATATTACTCTCAATAATAATTTTTCTAGATTGTTGTTAAGGTGCTTCTATTATGTAAGACAATTATCAACATTATGAAATCCTAAGATTAAGGGGATTTGTAATGATGATGTAGCACCCTATGGTATTTTGTGAGACATATGTTTCCTTAGTCTCTTATTTGATGATAATAATGTGTTATTATCTCTCTTAAATTTCCCTTTAACCATAGATTTTAGTTCTCTATGTTCCTATTATGATGTCCGAAAATGTTGGTGGCTGGAGCACTAAGAGTTTCGTCGGCATACAGCCTAACCCCGAATCCATGTGAGGGCCATGCTCAGGAAATAGAAATGAGGTTCCCTGAATAGTATGGTCAATCAAAAAATGACTTAAGTGGTGTTAAAATAACCATTTGTAATAGAAGTTTATGGAGCATTACACATGGCAGCAAGAACAACAAGCAAGAGCATAGTGGAGGGTCTCAACCAAAAAATAGTGACATGAGCATGCAAATGTATATTGATAGTAGAGAAATGCAAGAGTTATGCTTAATATTAGAAAAAAATGCTTAGAAAGAAAATGGAACAAAAGTTTCAAAGTAGAGAAATGCATCATCCCAAAACCAAGGAGCGTAACTTTTGCTTAAACATGAGGTGAAAATGGAACATGGCATCAGACAGGCACAGTGATAGCGTAGTAATGCAATTACATTCTCTAGGACATCTAGGATGCAAAGCTAGTGACTACAAGGGATGGTGAACCTACTGGGTTGGCTATCACCATGCTCTATAGGTGTAATGGAAGACTACATAGTAGTACTTGCCAGGGTGTGAAGCTCAGATGCTCAAGTGTGGGAGTAACAAGGATGCTCAGAGTGCTCAAAATGCTCAATGGATTTTTTGATTTTCCAACCCCTAAAGTGCTAAATGTTAGGGTATTTATAGAGCTAGGTTTAGCATGAAATGTAGATCAAGTGCCACATGGCATGGGTGCCATGTGGCATGAGCATAGACAGGGTTATGCTAACATGTTACGCTCTCCATAGAAAAATGTTACGCTCTAAAGGATAGCAACAGGTACCTAAAGATTGTTCAACTATAACCACATTGCCCAAACTACATGTATCAGAGTCTAAGAGACCGCAATGTACGTACAAATAGTTTCAAAATAATGCAACTTGGAGACTATGTTTCAAGACTATGTCTTCCTCGTCTTCCGAGTAGGGTCTAGCATAGGGACAATTTCAAGGATCAATGGGGGGTGCAAAAGAAATGCAAACTACTGATCTTGGTCACTGAAGGGATGTTAGAGTTGAGACAAAGGTTGATGTTGAGTTTTGGAGGCTTTTGAAGGCTAGTAGAGGCATTTTCCTAGTGTCAAGCTGGCTACGTTGCACAGCATAGCAGAGGATAATAAGAACACTTAGTGAAATTTTACAAATTTTGATTTTCCACAGTAGTCATGCTGGCTATGCTACATAGTGTAGCAGACTATAGCAGGGATACTTTAATAAATTTTGATGAAATTTGCAATGTTTCTTCATGGCACATTGACCATGCTCTAGGGTGTAGAGGGATAGGCAACCTTGAAAGTCAAAAAATGTGCCAAATGCATCTTCCATGTTGAGCTACCTTGACAAATCCTTGTCCAACACTTAAGCAAAATTGGGCCCTAAAACCTAGGTCATGCTTGCTATGCTATGTAGTTTATCAAAGCATAACAACCTAAAAGATAGAGAATTTGGCAAACTATTTTTTCCATGCTAAGTAGTTTTGACAAACTCTAGCCTGGTACTTTGGTGAACTAACAACTAGGACATGTGTCAAACTAGGTACATTGGGGAGCATAACAAGCTTGAAATTCTAGGAGATAGAAAATTTGCCAAACTATTTGGTCCATCCCAAGTAACCCTCAACCACTTTTGGCTTGACACTCATGTAGACTAGCCATGGAAGTGTGTGCTATGCTAGCTACACTAGGAAGTGTAGCAGGAGACTTGTAAAAATTTTGCAAAAAATAGGATTCAATTGTGCTACGCTCTCTAGGCTACAGAGTGTAGCACTAAACTTAGAAAAAGTTTGCCCAAGTTTTGACACTTAGAAAAATCTACCATTGAACTGCAAAAGCTTGAAATTGGTGGTATCTCATTGGCCCCTCTTTGTTGATGTCTGGAGGATTGACCTGAGAGATGTTGACAAAGAATATGAAACACCATGATGAACATGACATCAACACCAATCGTTAGTTCCTGATTAGACAACACTTCACTGTACTTGAAAGTGCCAAGGGAATTTCATATGATAGGGAATAAGTTTGGGAGATGGGTCAAGGAATAATAGATAGAAAGGACGTTCATTGGTAGGATGCAAAAATATGATGGCTTGTCGCCAAAGCATGATCCTTCATCGGAGTGCTTGTGAGGGATTCAACATGCAGAGCTGGCATACCCTTAGGATTTTGACCTCTCTTCAGAGTGCTTGTGAGATGAACAATCTGGGGTTGGACCAATTCTAAAATAGCAACTATTTTTTTTAACTTGGGCACTTGACTTGTCCTGTTATTTTTTCTTTTGTTTTTCCTCTTTTTTTTCTTTTTTTTTTTTGCTTTTTTTTCTTTTTCTTTCTTATATGCTTTCTCTTTTCTTTTTTTCTTTTGCCTTCTTTTGTGTTGTTTGGGTGAACTTCATCCAATAAACATTTTCTTAGAGGAAACTGCATTGCATTTGTAGGATAGGTGTTTCCTCCTTGGGATGAGTTTTGTTACATCTGTTTGGGACTTTGACTAGCCCACAAATGCTCCCCATGGAACAAGTTATTTTACATCTGTCATTAGTCTAGTACTTGACTGCAAGAAAGGTTTCATGTGCAATAAGCTTGCAAGGTATGTGGGAGATTGCAAGATCAAGAGGTAGAGGTCAATTGGCTAGGGGAATGGTAGGGGTGTGCACTCTTAAGTAGCTAGGCAAGCTAAAGTGGATACATTGGAGCAGTGTGGTACCTTACCACCATGATGAAACACACCCTTGAACAATGCCACTAAGGCTTCATCTTGCAAACACAACATGGAGAAAGCAAGGAAAAAAAATAACCACCACATGAGATGAAGGAAAAATCCTATTTGCAAGGGCATTGAAAGGAACACGAATGTTGTGTTAGCTGTAGGTGCATGCAATGTTCAAAGCAGGAAGGCTAGTGTAAGTGTGATGAAAGTTAGCTCCAAAAGCTCTGACAACCACACCAAAAGTGAGCACCCAAGTGGCTAGAGGCAATGGTGATGTAGGTGCTTAAGAGTTCTCACCAAAGGCAGGAGCTAGGAAACCTAGTAGCATGGTAGAGAGTCACACTACTAGATGTTCTTCTGAGCCTAGGAAATGGTGAGGGCCAAAGGATGGTAGTGCTATGGCTAGGCCATAGTATCACTGGTTCCCAAAAAGTGATGTTGACAGTGAGAGCTTTGACCAAGATGATTGGCGATGCTGGCAATAGCTCCAGAAGGTTAGCAAGATGCCAAAAGGCATCTCTAGAAGATTAGCAAGATGTCAAGGATGGTGATGCTGCATATGCTCTAGAGGGTTTTTTTTATGATATGAACTTCATTCTAGAACTGCAACACCCCACCCCATCCTGCCTAAGAGGTGTGGGTAGGTGATGGAGGATTGGACTTGTTCGCAGAACTATGTGTGTTGAACTACAGATGCTGAACTACGAACCCAATTTTAAGTCTTGGTAGACTACATGATATGCTAGTTTAAGATCCTCGTAGACCACTATGCTAGTTTAACATCACAATGGATGGTGGATGGCTAGTTTAGGATCATAGTAGACCATGTTGTGGGTGCCAATTTAATGTCCTAGCCCAAGGACACTCTATGCTAGTTTAATGTCATAGTAGATGTTTGTGCAAGTTTAACATCATAGCAAAAATTTGCTAGTTTAACATTATAGTGGATATGCACTTACCTTTTTTCTCTCATTGGCACAAAATTGTGTATTAGTGTAGTATGAATTTAGGTACAAGTGGTTTATAGGATTGGCAAACTCATTGCCATCTAGATCAACAAGCTTGAAGGCTCCATTGTCATATGCCTTTAAGACCAAGAAAGGCCCTTCCCAATTAGCTGAGAATTTATCCATGGACTCATGAATGACCTTGAGGACCAGGTCTCCCTTATTGATCAGGCATTGATGTTGATTGTGGTGGTTCTTTTACCATTGCTTTTGTTGATACCACTCAATGCAATCAAGTGTTTGCATGCACTCCTCCTCTATAGTGTCAAGGCTGATGGTTCTTAACTCATTGTTTTAAACCTCATTAATGAAACTTGACAGGATCATTCGGAGCAATGGGACCTACAATTTAAGAGGAAATATTGCTTCAAATCCATACATAAGACTATATGGCATCTTACCTGCCACTATTTTGCATGTTGTACAGTAAGCCCATAGTGCATATACTAGTTGTTTGTGCCATCATTACTTGCTGTTGTTACGCATTCTCTTCGAAAGGTTGAAAATAACCTTGTTTGTAGCCTCCACTTGAGCATTCACCTATGGGTAGTACAATGACAAGAAGGAATGTTTAATGCCAAGGTTTTTGAAAAATACTTTAGTCTCTATACTACTAAATTGTGGCCCATTATCTGTGACTATAGTCATGGGAAGACCAAAGCAGGTCACTATGTTATCAAGAATGAATTTCCAAATCTACTATGATGTTGTCTTCCTAAGGGGAATGGCTTCAACCCACTTTGTGAAATATTCAATTGTGGTAATGATGAAGCTATGTCACATGGAGCACTTAGGCATTACAAACCCTATGATATCCAACCCCCAATGTTGGAATGACCATGTGATTTGCGTAGTATGCAGTTTAGTGGGTGGCACATGCATTAGGTTATTATGCCATTGACATATGTCACAAGTCCTGACCTTGGAGACGTTATCGTGCTCCATGTAAGGCCAATAATAGCCTAGACATCTAATTTTTACTACCATTACCTTGGGGTCTATATGACCTCCACATAGTCCTGCATGGACTTGGTCAATGATCTTTTGCGCTTCACTACTACTAACGCAAGTCAACAGTATTCCATCATAAGATCTATGACACAAAGTGCTATCACCTACAAGGATGTACTACCATGACTACTTTAATACCACATCCTTTTGGGTGGAGGTTATATTTTGTGGAGGCTTCCCCTATTGGAGGTATGCCTTAATATCATCATACCACTCTTGGACATGAGCTGTGTCTAGTGATCGAAAACATCAGTGGCTGGAACACTGAGAGGTTTCTGGGCATACAGTTTAACCCCGGATCCGTGCAAGGGCCATGCTAGAGAGAAATGGAAACGGGTTGCCCTGAACAGTCTGGTTGATCAGACAGGGACTTAATTGGTGTAACTTAACCTTTTGTAATGTTTTTTTTGGAAACGATGTTCATGAAGTGAAGCGATGATAAACAAATGTAAAACAATGAAAAATAGTACCAAATACAATGATAGTAAACAAATAACAAAATAGACTTGGGTGAGAAAGTGCACTACATCAAGGTCACAAATCTGATATTTATTTTGTTGGAAGGTGTACAACTAATTATGCAACACTGGAGAGGCACAACTTACAATGGAGCAGTATGGTCACAGATCCTTGAATGCTACTCAGGATTCTTTTACTTGTCAATCCACTCACCAAGGTGCCAAAATGCTAGACCTGCAAAAGGATGTCTGGAGTCAACCAGAATGCTCAAAGCTAACTAAAATGCTAAAAATGCCAACTATGCTCTCCAAAAGCCAACCCTTTGAACTTTGTTCACCAGGATATTTATAGGGCAAGGAGTAGGAGAAAAAAAAGTGGTCTGGATGCCACATGTCCTAGGCCCCACAAGGTGCAAACATGGTTGTGCTATGTAGGTGTGTGATGCTGGAGGTGAACCCTATTATGCTGTGACCACACTACTAAAACTACATGTGGAAAAATCCAGAGAGCATACCAACAATGAAAGAAAAATGGAGGCTATGCTCCAAGACTACGTCTTCCCTACTCTTGCGAGCAGGGTCAAGCATAGGGAAAACTTTAGGGATTAACCAGAAGTGTGCAAAATAAAGCAAACTTGCTGATTTTGTCTACCAAAGAGGTGCTGGGGTGAGAGTGATCATTGCCAACAATTTTTGGAGCTAACTAAAGATTTCTTGATGCCTCCATGAAAGTGTTGCATTACTTATGTTGTCTATCATGTTGGTGTAGCATAAGTAATTGCACGCTATGTTGTACTACGCTACGTAGTGTAGCATAGCATAGCCACCGGTCTTAAAAGGAGTCTTACTTAGAAGCTGAGAGCATTTGTCTAAGGCTCAGTCAGGTAAGCAACTACAACTTTGTCCTCCATGCTAGAAATCCTTCGAACCTGCTAAATTCATCCTTGGGGCATTCTATTGTTTTGCATCTTCGCTACGTTGTGCTACGCTATGTAGCGTAGCACAACATAGTAGCCAATGTGACATGCATCCTTGTTTAATCTGTAATTTTTTACTAGGAAACTTTGCTTGAGGCCTGAGGGCTAAGTGGGAGAGGTAGTTTTGAAGGCCAAAGCGTTTCCAAGTGCAATTCTCTTGCTAGCACCATTTGGCAGAGGGGCCTTTGGGCATTTTGTCCTTGTTATGCTATGCTATGCTACATAGCGTAGCACAGCATAGCACCTAGTGTTGGCCAAATCCTGACTCATATTTACAAACATTTTGTCATAGGATGTTTTTCATGTCTTGGTGTGTCAACAGAGCAAGCTTGTTTGATGGCTAAAGTAGGGGCAAGTGCTTTTGCTCCGTGAAAGCTATCCACGTAGGAGTGTTGTCAAAGTACATCCCCGCTACACTGTGTTACACTATGTAGCGTAGCATAGCATAGCACTTAGATTGAGATGATTCTTGAAAAATTTCACCACATTCTATTGCACCATATCACTCATGCTTCAAGGGTAAAATAGGGAAAATGCTTTAAAAGACTATCTTGTTACCAATTTGCATCTTGGACATCTGATTAATCTCCTCAAGGCTTGCTACGCTGTGCAACATAGTGTAGTGTAGCATATTTCTCTATTAGAAAACTTGTCAAACTATTTAGCTCATCCTGAACACTTTCAGCAACTCCTAGCATAGTCTCTGCATAGACTGTTAGCTGGGTCAATTATCTAGTTGGGAAGGCTAGAGAGTCCAGTAGGCCCATTAGCCCTGGAGATAGAAAACTTGCTAGACTATACAGTCTACCCTTAGTGCCTACACTGTCTTGATGGCCCATCACAATGCTACACTTGTGGAAATTCTTACCTGAATTTCAAGACTCTGCTAAAGCATTAAGGCCCTAAAATTTTATGGTGTTTCAATGGCCCCTCTTTGTTGACGTCTGGAGGATCTGCTTGAGAGATGTCAACAAAGAATATGAAACACCATGAAAAACAAAATGCTAACATTGCTCTTTAGTGGTCACTCAGATGTTTCTTTGCTACACTTGGGAGTATTGAGATAGTGATGTAGGAAAAGGGGGAAAAGGGGGAAAAGGGGGAAAAGGATGGGGATAACTTCGGGAAAGAAAATGAAACACCATAAAATTTCAAGACCTTGATGTTTTTGCAAAGTCTTGGAACTTGGGTAAGGACTTCCACAAGTGCAGCATCATAATGGGCCATCAGGATAGTGTAGGCACTGAGGGTAGATTGTATAGCCTGGCAAGTTTTCTATTGCCTAAGATGACAGGCCTGCTGGACTCTCTAGCCTTCCCAAATGGACAATTGACTTGGCTGACAGTTTACCCAGGGACCATGCTAGGAGTTTCTAAAAGTATTTAGGATGAGCTAAACATCTCAACAAGTTTCCTAATGGAGAAACCTGCTACACTACGTAGCGTAGCAAGCCTGGAGGAGACGAATCCAGTCTTCCAGAGCATTTTCCTTGTTTCATCCCTGAAGCATAAGCGATATGGCACAATAAAATGTGGTGACTTTTTTCAAGCATTATCTCAATCTGAGTGCTATGCTATGCTATGCTACCCAGCATAGCACAACATAGTGGGGATATACTTCGACAACAATCCTACTCAAATAGCCCTAATGTAGTAAAAGCACTTGCTCCTAATTCAACCATCAAACAAGCTTACTTTGCTGACACACACCAAGACATGAAAAACATCCTGTGACAAAATGTTTGCAAAGATGAGTCAAGATTCAGCCAACATTGGATGCTACACTGTGCTACCCTATGTAGCATAGCATAGTGTAGCAAGGATAGAATGCACAAAGGCCCCTTTGCCAAGTGACTTTAGCAAGAGAATTGCACTTGGCAATGCTTCGGCCTCCAAAATTGCATGTCCCACTTAGCCCTTGCATCTCAAGCAAATTTTCCTGATAAAACATTGCAGATTAAACAAGGATGCATGTCACATTGGCTGCTATGCTGTGCTACACTGCATAGTGTAGCACAACATAGTGAGGATGCAAAATAACAGAATGCCCCAAGGATGAACTCAGTAGGTCCGAAGGCTTTCTAGTGTGGAAGACAAATTTGCAATTACTTGCCTAACCAAGCATCATACAAATGCTCTCGGCTTCTACGCAAGACTCCTTTCAAGATCGATGGCTATGCTATGCTATGCTACATAGCGTAGCATAGCGTAGCGTGCAGTTACTTATGCTACACCAACAAAATGGACAACATAAGTAATGTAACACTTACATGGAAGCATCAAGACAATTTTAGTTAGCTCTAAAACTTATTGGCAATGATCATTCTTACCCTGGCATCTCTTTGGTGAACAAAATTAGCAAGTTTTCTTTATTTTTTACATGCCTCTGGTCAATCCCCAAGATTGTCCCTACACTTGATCCTACTCGCAAGAGTAAGGAAGACGTAGTCCTGGAGAATAGGCTCCATTTTGCTTTCATTGTTGGTATGATTTCTAGATTTTGGCATATGCAGTTTCAGAAGTATCATCATAGCATAATAGGGTTCACATCTAGCATCACACACGTACATAGCATAGCCATGTTTGCACCTTGTGGGGCCTAGGACACATGGCATCTAGACCATGTTTTTCTCCTGCTCATGGCCCTATAAATACCCTGATGAATAATTTTCAAAGGATTGGCTTTTTTGGGTTGGCTTTTTTGGATTGGCTTTTGGAGAGCATAGTTGGCATTTTTATCATTCTGGTTATCGTTGAGCATTCTGGTTGACTCCAGACATCCTTTTGCGGGTCTAGCATTTTGGCACTTTGGTGAGCAAATTGTCAAGCACAAGAATCCCAAGTAGCAAGCTATTGGCTATAGTTCAGGGACCTATGACCATACTACTCGGTTTCAAGCTGTGCCTCTACAATGTTACATAATTAATTGTACACCTTCTAATAGAACAAAGATCAAATCCGCGACCTTGGGGTGATGCACTTTCCCACCCAAGTATGTTTTGTTATGTTTTTACTATCATCATATTTTGCATTATTTTTCATTGTTTTACATTTTTTGATCATCGCTTCACTTCGTGTATATCGTTTCCAAAACAAACGTTACAAAAAGTTAAGTTATACCAATTAAGTCTTTGTCTGATCAACCAGACTGTTTGGCACACCCCATTTCTATTTTTCTCCAACACAGCCCTCACACAAATTTGGGGTTAAACTATACGCCTAACAACCTCTCGGTGTTCCATCCATCAATGTTTTCAGTCACTACAATTTTTGGCACTAGAAGGAGGGCCTTTTTGGTGCCCTTTCTGCATCTTACAGGTAGTCCTACATGTTGTCTATACCCCATCACCTACTAGCATAGACGTGACACCTTTGCAATTGTCTATGCATTGTGTGGTGTAGACTCATTACAACGACAGTTCCTTTAGAACCTGGTAGGATGAAAAGCCTCCGATTGCTTATTAATTTACATGTTTCTCATTTACAATCTCCCTTCAATCACACAAAATGATTCCCATAACCACTATCATTTCCACCTCAAACCTTGAGGTTCCTTTCTCTACTTAAAACACCATAGGTGCCGAGCGATTGCCTAGCCTAGTCCTGGTGCCACACTAGTCTCTTAGGCTCTGACAGCTATCACCTGAGCACTTGGTGTAAGACGTAGAGCGCTATGACTTCCTCTGCATGAAGGTCCAAGAAAATATACCATTGGATCGCTAGAAACTCAAAGACAAACGTAACGTCAAGTTTCTCCATCAGAATGGAAGGGAATTTATCCCTTCCCTTGACATTGTTATCCCGTTGACCGAATCGTATCAATGGGTCTTAAACCAACTGATACAAGTGAGTAGGTCCAGCGAGCAGGATACAATGTCCCACTATGACGAGGTGTTCCAGGATGGACAGGAGGACCTATACTCTTACTCCAAAGGTGGTGGCCAAATCTATGTTACAACCATCTATTCTACAACTATCTTCCAATTAAACTAGATTTTCTCATCTACCACCTTTGATATTACCATGACTCTGCCACAACCTACACTTATGTCAACCATGGGCAGCCATCCTATGCCTTCTTTGTACCAACAGGGGGGTCCTTTAGCTCTATTCTTAGTCATCCTTCCTTCTCAGTCTGCCCCCACAATGTACCCAACGTTACTCATAGCTACGTTACCATACATCCACACTTTGCCCATGTCTCAGTCACATGCAAGCTTCACCTCTGGTCCTTCGTCTATGCCTATCCTACCACCAGTGGCTAACCCAGTCTCAACCGCATGGTGGGTGCCAACCCTATCCTTACCTATGGCAGAACCCCCTTAGGTATTGTACTACATGCAATCCTAAGCACACCATCTCCCACATGTAGTACAACCTACTGTAAAGCTATGGGCTACTCTACCAACCAGGCAACCCATCAACCCCACAACGCCATCAACGGCCACCGCATCAACAACACAACCCATTGGATGGTGGACAGCCCGAACGACACCATTCATAGGAGCAACACCAACAACACCCCTTATGGGCCAAGCTGCTGCCTCTACACTGCAACCCCCATTGGCACACATGGCGGCTGTTCAAGCAACCCCCCAACCATCGACAATGTCATCGGCTCTAGATTAAGCTTTTCAGCTTATCCAAACTCTCACTAAGGAAATAAAACACCTCAAAGTCGAAGGTTTCAACATGGTTCAGGTCATGGATATCTACCATGATGATCCCATCAGCCTTATCATCCCCATGCCCATGTTGCCCCCTGGGATGCCACTCCTCCAATTCACAAAATACAATGGGAAGGGCAATCCCAATGCACATCTAGTAACATTAAGATATGAATCTTTATTGTTGCAACAATGGCCACACACTATTATTCACATCTTTACCATGTCCTTGATAGGAAAGGCTTTAGACTAGTACCACGTGCTCCCACGCACCTCCATCTCAGCCTTGGAGGAGCTGCTAAGTCAGTTCATGACCCGTTTCAAGTATAACTTGAAACTAGAGGTCACGCTGGACCAATTGATGAGCGTCAAACAAGACCCACTAGAGTCTGTGCAAAGATTCATACAACAGTGGAACACTATCTTGAATGAGATACACAATCCTATCGCAGAGGCCCATTTTTTGGCCATACTCAAGGGGGCAGTAAATGATTTTATCAAATCTAAGCTTTACTACCTAGCCCCACACTCCCTCAATCAAGCTTTTGCTCAAACTAAGAGCATCCAGGACATAGCCGAGGCTAGCAAAGACCTAACTTATATTACGTATAAGAATGCATACCTCAAAAAAGACAAGGAGAATTGAAAGGCCACAACAACAACAACTATCTCAAGCAATACCAATCAGCCCTTAACACCAGCACCCAAGGCATCAACCTAGCCTAAACCCAACTTCAAGTGTAAGGATTGCTTCAAGTACACTTATTTACCTGTTAAGCCTTCAGAACTCCTGAAGCAACTATTGGGGGCTGGATATATTAAGCACAAGTGGATGTCAGAGAAAGCGATTAAGCATCATAAGAGGTATTGCTAACTTCTTAGGGACCCCTCCTTGGCCATGCCCAATGAGTCGCAAGTTCCTAAGAATTTTAGGCTAGAATGGTTCTGTGATTACCATCAACTGTGCAGTCATGATACGTACTACTTTCTAGTGTTGAAAGATGATATTCAATGCATGATCAATCATGGCAAGCTTGTCCTAGACAAAAGTAGTCCTGTTCTCCTTGAAAACCAATCCATGGACGTTTACAAGGACCCCCTCAATGCCAACAACATAGGGTCTATCATCAACACGATTGGCGTTGACAGTAACCCAGAACCACCATAGCAACTGTTCATGATGTGTGTGCCTCAACGTAGCATAGCGACATCGACAATAGCAAAAAAGATGCCGCAACAACCATTCATCCTTAAGGTTCCCCCTTAGACATCGACCCCTGCACCTTTTATGTTTAAAGCCACACCGTCACCTACACCAACACCATAGGCACCATTCATTAGTAAGGTGCCAACACATTCAAGTGCCTTTGACACACAACGACAAGTAGCTAAAATAGCCCCACAACCCCCTCATCTAAAAAAACTAGAACAGCATTCGGTGGACAAGATGGCCAAGGAACACACCGCCTTAGGTCCTCCCAAGCCTACCCCCTTCTCCTTGGCACATATGATCCCCTCATCATCAACAACTGATAATGTCGCATGGAAGCAATCACCACCATCCTGTCCCAGAAAGCAAAACCCTCAACTTGAAGCTCCCCCTCCTCAAGAGATCTGTCTCCTAGGACGAATGGAGGAAGAAAAGGGTAGCAGGGAAGATGGTGCGAAAAATCTGTTCAATGCCCTCACCCAAGTTAAATAGGCTCTAAAATAGCAAAATACAACTTTGAGCCTATATGACTTGGTGATGACATCTACTGAACATCGCGAGGCCATGGTTCACATGTAAATGTTCATACCAGTCGACGAAAACATGTCGGCAGAGGAGAAAGTGATTCATGTTGTTATGCTTCCCTCTACAACTGAGGAACCACGACCATCTTAGTTAACATTCCATGATGATTCCATTAAGGATGACCCTAAAAAGCATTAGGTGAAAACAACACCCATGTTCATCATAATTTGGGTTGGTCAGTACAAGATCCGAAGGGTACATGTTGATGACGAGGCCACTACTAATGTCATCCCCTTTTCCATAGTGAATAAACTAGGCTTGGTCAATAAAATCAAGCCCACGATCACATCTTACTTAAAATTATTTAACAGGGCATGTGTGTAGGTAAAAGAAACTGTGCATATCAACTTTGTGGCAGGGGACCAATTCCCCACAAGTGCAATATTCATAGTGGTAGAGGAAATTCCTGGGTTCAACCTGATCTTGGGGAGATCGTGGTTGGCCCAATTGAGGATTGTCTCCTCTCCAATACACTAGGAGATTCACTTGCCCTATGTGGGAGGGGAGGTGATAATTCATGGTGATGAAGTGGCTCCCTGAGCCATAAACAATGTAGGAATAGAGTAAGGATCAGAGATTGAAATCTTTGAAGATTGAACCCCCGTTCAAACTAAAGCGCCTGAACAAGTTGAAACCAGTTTGAACGAAGTAGCAACATGGGTCGAGCTGCCCTTTCAAGCAATAGACAATGACATAAATGAGTATCATAATAAAGCCCCTCAGCTGTATGCATAACCGAGCCCACAATGGATTAGGAAGCAACTGTGAGAATGATTTCCACTTGTGTTAGTGTAACTACTTGACTGCTTCCACCATGATTACCGCTTTCTTGAATGATACATCCACTGTTCACATGCTTTGCTCTGTATTCATTGTTTATGCTAGCTTCTTCCCCATTGTTTACATGGTTCACATTATGTCCATTGTTTGCATCACATCATGGCCTACTAAGGCCTAAAATTGGCAAAAACACTTTTATTATCACTCTACGATGGTCTGGAATGGCCTTAAACTACCACTGTGGCCTACTAAGGCCTAAAATTGGAAAAAAAAATTTATCACCCTACAATGGCCCAAAATGGCCTAAAACCAGTGATGGCGCAGAATGGCCTAAAACTAGTGACAACCCGAAATGGCCTTAAACTATTGTTACGATCCAAAAAGGGCCTAAAACTAGCAATGGCCCGAAATGGCCTAAAACTAAGACGACAAGCTCCCAAGGAGTTTAAAAAGACAAAAAATAAAAATAAATATAACACACAGGCCAAAATGAAATAAATCTCTTCACATTATATTCTTCATTCAATATCAATGAAGAATGTTTACAAATATTTTGGTAAATTCAAAGACAAGAATAAAATTTCTTGCCGCTACACTATGAGTCTTTGCCTGCACCACCATTCCCTGTTTCATTGGGTCCAAAATTTTTATTTGGATCCTACGCAATAAAGAAAATAAAACAATAAATTAAAGCTACAACAAAGGTTGTTATAAAATAAACTATCATACCATAAGAGGTGACTAACCCAAGATGGCCCCCCATCCATTTCAGGGGATATTCGATCCATTCTAGTCGCGAGACATTGCAAGATCTCCTCCTCGATGATGTTGGCCCAATTCCTATCTCCTAAATCAGCACTTGCTACAACCTTCTCCTTTTCTACAACAGTCCATCTAGGTGGTCTTGGAGAAAAGGTGGCAATGGTGGTCTCACCTGCGGGAAGAGTCATCTTCCTTTCGAGAGATTCACTAACTATCACCTATTCCATGAACCTATCATAAGCCCCAGAAGTGCCAATAATGTTAAGGAATAGCTCATTGGTATGCAACTTGACCAAAGCATATTGTTTATGGTAGGCGGCACATTCTATTTTATACATATGTTTGTGGTCCTTCTGTGCCTACCCCCACTCGTAAACCTTTGCGCTATAATCCTTCA
This sequence comes from Gnetum montanum, assembly GCA_015680685.1. Lineage (NCBI taxonomy): Eukaryota > Viridiplantae > Streptophyta > Gnetopsida > Gnetales > Gnetaceae > Gnetum > Gnetum montanum. The sequence goes on along the minus strand of MNCI01034224.1, from coordinate 652,801 downwards.
AATCTTGTTTCTTCTAGGCTAGAAGGTCCATTTGCATGCACTATTCAATTATTTCATGTGTGGCTTCATTTTTGTGATACAAGGCTATCCAATATCTTGCGTAGTCGATGATGGCTATATGCCAACTACCACCATGATGTCCCAGGCCAATAGGAATTCATTCCTAGACTTGAGATCCCCCACCTCAGTAGTTAGGTTGGCTTTCTCCTTCTCAAGTTTTTGTACATGTTTCCAAAGGTCTTCGTTCACACATCTACACTCCCATAGAGGGCATGCCGAGTACATTGCACATTTACTTGCTTCATCATCTATATGACAAGGTACTTCGATCACCTCTGGCAAGAATTCAGGAATGGCGTCGACCTCAATTACCTACTTGGGATCCCACTTGAGGCGAGAGGCTACCAACTACACACAAAAGGGCATTAGTCACAGTGACATAGTGAGATTGTAACAATGTAGAAAGCCTAGCATAGAAACTTTAACTTACCAATCTCTGAATCGATCTGCCTCAGACAATTGATCATGTCATCGACCACCCCCTCCATAAAAGTGAACTTGTCGAGGGTCTCGGTCAAAGATGGATCGAAGAAGGGCCAGGAGTATCAACAGTGGTGCGTTTTTCATGATAAAACATGTTAGCCATAGTGGAGAGGACTATAACAAAGCTGATGAACAACATAAATGATAGTGTAAAGCTCCTACCCAGCAAACCCTTAGGGGTGATAGCCGGGGGGTCGTCCATTGGCACACTATCAAACAAGCAGTCAAACTCACCAATGTCAAAATGGAGCCCCTCTATTTCCAAATGACCCAACAACATAGTAGCATCCTCAACACTCATATGCCCCTTCGATACTAAACCACACTCAGCAAAAGGATCATCAGCAGGGGCCTCTTCCTCATTGGCAAGGGCCTCTTCATCTTTAACCATCGCCCTTGTTCCAGGAGCCAGAACTTCTTTCTCCCTTTCTTCTTCTTCCTCTACTAATAAAACATAATTATAGTAAGTGAGATACATCAACTTGGAATAGATGCTACATTGTGCAACACTATCTAGTGTAGCACAGTGTAACAAGAGTTAACCAAATAGTCAAACCCACTTACCAATTGGGGGCTACACTCTGCGAATTTTGAGTTGCAACTTCTTTTCCCTCTCTTCATTTGTACAGGGAGGCTCTTCAACAGAACAATATTTTTTATGTTGCAACTTAGTCTTCTTTGTTTCTACAATGAGGAATGCTCCCCTTGACACACTGCCTATGTTAATGGGGGGTATTTCTCCCATGCTATCCTAGGCATGAAAGGGGCATGCCACCCGATCCCTTATCGTTATTGAAAATGATTTCCCAATAGCCTCTAGGAGATCTTGGGATTATGTGGTACAAAAGGCCTATCAAGTCCATGGCTTTGATATCTGGCTATGATCTTTTTGTGCCCAGATGCCATTTTCACAGACCACCAGGAACTCTGCAAAGCACCGCAAGCAAGCTATAAAATAGGCATAGTGTATGTTGAAACAGGACTCAAGCTTCTCACGAAGCTTGATCATTTCAGCTTGCAAGCCTTCATAAAGGTACTAGACCTAGTTGTAACTAGTCCCTTTCTCCATAACCTCCCTCATTATCCAAGCCTGCTCCACCCCAAGGATATACCCTTGGAAGAGTAGCTTGGGGAAGGCACAGGCACAGAAGACAAGGTAAATCCTTTCGGCCACTGCTGGCTTGACCTTTTGAATGTAAATTCCCTTCTAGTCCTTACTTGTCCCTAGCCACTCCTCAATCTCCTCCTAATGGTTCACATCTTTCTTAGATTTTTATCCTATAGGGAGACCATCAGAAGGGACATAAAAAAGATCTACAAAATGTTGGTCATCAATTTCGAATACCACCCGCACATCGTGAACACGTGTATGGAAGCGGTCAGCCTTCTCAGTGATGGAATCGACTAGGGAAAGCATTTCAGCAATCAGGACATTTGGGTTTATAGCTAGGAATAAGTTCATGGGCCCAACCTCTTGAAGGTTATGGAAAATGATGGTTGGGGCCCCATTGTAGAGCCAATGCTAAGTCTCCTTCACCTCTCCATAGTTGAAGAAGAGGTTAGTTTTGTTATGCCTAGAGGTGATCAAAGAGACCCCTTGCGATTCTGTCACCATTGTAATAGTTTGCAAAAGAAAACAGTTAGAAAAAAAATCATGAAAACACGTTTTCACTCAAACACATAATAATGAATCCATGGTTTAGCGTACCAAGTTTAAATGACGTAGGAAATGGTGTGAGTTCCACTAGCACATCTTCAATGGTAAGTGGTCTGAGGGATGCCCACTCCCCATCCAACAAACCAGCCTCCTTACAATTTCCATAAAATTTGGAATACTGGGTTGGGTAGGTTTTAAACTCAAGACTAAGTTGTCCTATTACACTAGCACGGACATTCCCGATAGAGGAGAACTCCTACAAGGCCATCTGTGCCAACGCCAAGGCATATGTGTTACCATGAAGTCCATTCCTATCAATATAAAACCTGGAAATACACAAAAATGTAGTTAACACCTCTGTCTAGCGTAACATAGATTATACAACATGTTAGGATACCTCCACAAAACTCACCCATCGGCATAGTAAACGGTTCCAGGTGGGTTCTGAAAACAAGTGCCCATGTGACGGGCAATGTATAACGTGCTATATAAGTGATAGCATTTGTACTCAGGCATGTTCCAGATCCAACTTAAGCACCTCAAGCCTCTTGGATGCTAGTTGGAACCTTCTATACCTTCACCTTTAATCACCTTGTTAGCCATCAACTTCAAAATACCCCTATTTGCCCCAGGCAACAATGTTTCTGAAACTACGGCTACTGTCTCGGCTAATAAGTGTGACCACACAATCACACTAAAATGGTGGAGGAGGAACTATAAGAAGTCCCATGCACCATTTCAGAACCAGACTACCTACTTCCCTACACATGCATGGGGAGGAGGGACATTGGCCACAAGTTCACTAAGGTAGCATAGGACTCCTACAAGTTCAAGGACAATCAAGACAGGTTTAAACATGACCCTGCATCACAAAGCATCAAACGTTAGCACTATGTTCAAGTGAGGTTTACATGTAGCGTAGCATGACCATTTGTTTACAATTTATGTAGTGTAATAGTTAAGTCCAATTTAAAGTGACAACAACAGGTGCACACCACAATGCGATAGTTACATGTTACATGGAACGACACAAAAGACATACTTAATATAGCACAACATAACAACCAACACTTTCATATAAGGATGATGGTTGCATCCCGCGTAGCATAGCATCGCATGCAATGTAATGTATAATAAGTAGAGCACTGTAGCTAGCATTGTAGGATAGCAAATTTGGTAGAATAGCGAATTTAACAACGTAGCAGTGCTACAAGTTTGACAGCATAAAAATATGATAGATTACCAACATAATGGCCTAAGGGCCTTACAACATAAGTAAAGTAGCGTAACAACAACAAACTGATAGTCTAATTGTATGGATGAGAGAGAATTCATAGTGCCCTCACCATCCCAACCCTACCTTGCCACATGAAATAGCTCATGCTACACTATGCTAAACATGTGTCGCACTGCCATAAATTTTTTTGCAAATAACTAAACCCCTCTAAGGGAGGTACGCTACGCCAAGCATGCGCTATGCCACCCAGAGCCACCCAAATCCCACAACAAGGTAGTTTCTATTCTTAATAATGGTAGCTAGGGCAATACTGCATGCAGCCATAGCGTAGCATCCGTATGGCCACTGTGGCCAACTAGCAACAACAATGACGTAGTAGTCAAAACACCAACCAAAATAGTTGCAATAGATGCAAACTCCACCATAATAATGGTAATGGAAATCTAATCTACTTCATCACCTAAAGAAAATAAGGATAGCATAGCAACTTATTGAGCTGAGGAAGCCTCTTGTCGCACCTCAACGTGTGCCTTGGGTAAGCATCCCAGAGTTTCCTTCACCTCATCTACCTTGGCAAGTCCTTGATGCTTACATTCGCCTTTGGGTGCCATTTCTTGCTCATGAATTATCTCTGCCAACTACTATGCTACACTTATTACACTTTCTCTACTCGATCGCGCTACGCTCTGGGTATGAGCTCTGACAATGAAAATGACAAGTTTACCAGGGGTTAAACCCCTATTTATAGCTGACGCGGTAAAACACTTGCCACTTTCATGTTCCAATTAATGTGTGATACCTCCTATAGCATAGCACTATTACATCAGGGTCCCACTATAGTGTAGAGAGTATCTACAGCATAACAAGTGGGCCCACCAAAAATTTTTCCCCATCTTGTCACTTTATCTCTACAACATCTACCTAGCCATGGTCCGCAAAGACCTTAAACTAGCAATCTTGGCTTTCAATTCTACCCAGTAACAGTCCAAAAAGACCTCAAACTAGCAATTCTAACTAGTGATTCAACTTGGCAATGATCCCCTAAGACCTTAAACTGGAGATTCTGATTTACGTAGGATGCTAACCTATAGTGTAGCCTAATGACGGTCTTCCACGACCTTAAACTGGAAAAGTTAACACCCCTTGCATTTTCAAACCCATTAACGATCTGCTAAGACCTTAAACTAGCAACTCTAATGTACAAGTTGTACATGGTTATGGTCCGCTAAGACCTTAAACTAGTAACTTGAAAAACCTTGCATAGTAGTTGACAACTATCTCATGTTGCATTGTTGCTTTACAAACATACATTACATGTTGTGCTACAAACAGGTATCACTTGACATGGTCTTTTTTCTTATTGTGGCAAGTTTAACAAAAATGGACATGCATAGTGATCTTCATTTACTTTAAATCCTAATAGGTCCTCATGGCAGGCTCACAAGACACCGAAACTTAGAATCGATAGACTGGGAATTATCTACTGACAACACGGTAGCGTCCTTGGAAACATCCCTAGATTGGCTTAAACATTTGATCCAAGCCTTAGACTTAGAGGTTGGGGATGTGACTGAGGACCCTCTCATTGAAACACCTATAACTACATCTAGGGGGAAATAAATACATTAAAAGTTAGCTTGCTCCTAGATCAAAAAATACAAAAAGACATATCTAGGATTCTCCAAGATAATGTCAAAGTGTTTGCATGGTCCTATGAAGACATGTCAGGCTTAGACCCTCAGCTCATACAACATAACATTATCTTAGACCCGTGTGTCAAGGAAGTCAAGCAAAAGGCTCGAAAAATCAAATCGGAAATCACACTAGTTGTACATGATGAAATCACCAAGCTGTATCAAGCTGGTTTCATTTAGGTAATTGATTACCTAGAGTGGGTGTCGAACATTGTTGTAGTTTCTAAGAAAATGAGAGGTATACAAATTTGTATAGACTTTCAAGATCTAAACAAAGAAATGATTAAAGATGATTTCCCATTATCAAGTATTGATCAACTTATAGACACTATGACTGGTCATGCCTTACTATCCTTTATGGATGGATTCTTAGGTTACAACCAGATTCACATCAACCTAGAGCATCTATTAACAACTACTTTCATGACCCCTTGGGGAACCTTTTTTATACCATGATGCCTTTTGGACTCAAAAACATTGGAGCAATCTATCAACAAGCTATGACCTACATTTTTAGTGACTACCTCTTGGAGAGACTAAATGATTACATGGATGACATAGCAGTCAAGTCTAAGGGAGCTATTAATCATCCCAACGATCTAGATGTAGTCCTTAGACATTATCACAGGCATGACTTGCATCTCAACCCAAGGAAATGTGTTTTCAGAGTTGAAACTGGATGCATGCTAGGGTTTGTAGTATCGAAAGCTAGGATACGAGTGGACCCCGACAAGGTAAGTACCATCATCAACTTAGCACCGCCTACAAACCTTAAAGAGCTACACGGGTTTCAAGGAAGAGTACAGTTTATCTGGAGGTTTATCGCAAGGTTGACCAACAAGTCACACCCCATGCAACACTTGCTAAAGAAGGGGGTCAACTTCAAGTGGATAGAACAATGTAAAAAAGCCTTCAATAACCTAAAGAAAGAGCTTTTGCACCTCCCAACTGTTTACCCACCATAGATGGATAAGGGTTTCTACATCTACCTTGCCACCTCAAACACATCTATTGCAACATTGTTAAGTTAGAAGAATGATGATGGCTCTGAAATCTTAGGTTATTACTTGAGCAATGTACTAATAGCTCATGAGGCAAAGTATAATGAAGTAGAAAGAAATTCTCTCACTCTAGTTTTCACACTAAAAAAGTGGAGAGATTACCTGTTTCACAGCAAGGTTAACATCATATGTAAGAGCAACATACTTTGGGCTATCACAACAAACTTGTATGAGAGCAGCATAATAGCCTGATGGAAGTCTATAACAGTGGAATATAACTTACATTATGTAGCCTAATCATCAACAAAGGTTCAAGCAATAGCTTCACAAATTACAACTTCACCTCTTGACAACCAAGAAATAATAGAGCTCGAATTCCCTGACGAACACATCAATAGCCTAAGCCCTATGCCATCTGACTTTGAAGCAACTCTACATTTAATGGCACTTCAACCACATGAGGAGGAACTGCTGCTGTAGTTCTTACTTTTCCCTCTAGGGATATTCGACCTTTTGCTTACTGTTTTATGTTCCTTTGTACAAACAACATAGCTAAGTATGTAGGACTCCTCAGGGGTCTCTTAGTAGCTCAGAAACTAAAGATTCAACATTTGGCAATTCATGGTGATTCCCAACTCGTCGTCAACTAGATTACCAAAGTCTATGCCTATAAAGCTTCACACTTATAGCCTTATTATTACTTGGCCAAGGGTTTGCTAAAATAGTTTATAATGATAGACATCCCACATGTGCCTCATAACAAGAACACCGTAGCAGATGCCTTAGCTACGTTAGCATTGAATGTGTCATCCCATCTATTTGCAACTTTACCTGCTTCGATAATAGAATGCACAGACCCTATTACTCAAGTAGTAGAAATCGTAGCTGTCAGTATGACAAATATCCAAGAATGGTATGCAAACATTAAAGCCTACCTTTAACATAGTGAACCCCCACATGGCTTGAAATTTTCCCAAAATGATGCAATCTGAAAACATGCCCAGCAATATATCCCTATAGGAGATAATACTTTATGCAAATTCTCCTTTGATGGGATATTTCTAGCCCATGTTAGTAGGGATCAAGAACAAAAGATCATTAACGAAGTCCTTGAGGAACTATGTGGAGGACACATAGCTCCCAGGGCTATGGTAGCAAAAATTAGATGCCTAGGATATTACTAGCCTTGCATAGAATGAGATTGCCTTGTCAAAGTTAGGATGTGTGATACATGCCAACGCCATGCAAATCTTATACATGTATCTCCTACTAATTTGCATCCTACATAGATTACATGGCCATTCCAATCTTGGGGACTAGATATCATAGGACCCATCACACCTAAGTCTTTCGCAGGACATAGCTTCATCATCACTACCACCAAGTACTTTACAAAGTGGGTGGAGGTTATTCCCATTAGGAAAACTAAATTTCAATAGGTTTGCCACTTTATCTTGGATAACATAGTAACAAGGTTTAGTCTTCACATGACTATTTTGATAGACAACGGGCCACAGTTTAGTAGCGTGGAAACCAAAATATTTTGTGACAACCTTAGCATCAAGTACATGTTTTCATCATCATACTACCCATAGGCAAACGGTCAGGAAGAGGCAACAAAAAAAGCCATCATCAACCCACTCAAAAAGATGCTTAGTAGCAGTAAGAGGCGATAACATGAAAAAATCCTCTACGTGTTGTGGGCTTATTGCACAACATGCAGAACAACTATAGGTAAAACTCCTTACAGCCTTATTTACAGATCTAAAGCATTGTTACCTCTTCAATTATAGATACCATCACTTCAGATGATTCTTTCAAGCATCATGAACAAGGCCTAGAACAACAAGTAAAGGATCATTGACCTTGACTCCATAGAGGAGAAGCGTGCCCAAACACTTAGTCATATCGAATGGTACCAGGACAAGTAGTGACAAAAGCACCATTGTAATCTACATCGATGACCGATCAAAAAGGGGGACCTAGTCTTCAAGGCTATTCGTGGACATGTAAATAAGTTCTCAGTAAACTAGGAAGGTCCATTCATAGTCACGAAAGCCTATGAGAACAAGGCCTTCAAGTTGGCTGATATGGATGGCAAAGAATTTGCAAATCCCATGAACCACTTGTACCTCAAGCCTTACTACATCTGATACAAAGCAAGGTAAGAACTATAGTCTTCTATGACTATAAATGGGCACAGATCATCTGCTACGATGTAAAACTGACAAAGAATGTCTGCTATGACGTAAAACTGGTACAAATCATCCACTATGACTTAAAACTGGCACAGTACATCTGCTATGATGTTAAACTAGCACAACATGTCTTTGGGCCATGACATAAAACTAGAATCCATAGCATAGTCTGCTACAACCTTAAACTGGCCATCCACTATCTACTACGATGTTAAACTAGCACAATGGTCTGCTACAACCTTAAACTAGCCATCCACCATCCTCTACGACATTAAACTAGCACAGTAGTCTGCTAGGACCTTAAACTAGCACATCTAACAATCTACCAAGATCTTAAACTGGGTTCACACTTTAATTTTGACCAGCCCAACATCCTTGACCCTACAAACAAGCAAGCGTGCACAATGCCAACTTTCTAGACAACATGAGGTGGGATGTTGCAGTTCCAAAATGCAGTTCACTTTTCTAAGGAAACACCCTCTGGAACACATGCAACGTCACCACCCATAGCATCTTGCTGATCATTTGGAGATATCATATGACATTTTGCTGACCTTCCGAAGCTACCACTACCACAGCCACTCATCTCAATGGTAGCTCTTTCCATCAGCACCTACTACTGGAGGCCCAACACTATTGTGGTTCACCCATAAGATTGCCATCCTCCAACCCTCGCCATCTTCTGAGTCCAAGAGTCATTCAACTATTAGGGCTCTCACCTTACAGCTGGACTGCATGATGTTTGCCTTGGGTGACGAATTCTAAGCACTTGCATTGCCACCTCTCCTAGCCTCTTCAATGCCAACCTTTTCAGTTTGCTGTTGCTAGAACCATTGTTGGCCTTCCTGCTATGGACATCGCATGCCTCAGCAACAATGCTTGCTACTCCAGTAGTGTCTAAAGCAAGTGGGATTTTCCCTCACTTCATTTCATGGTTACATTTTCTTGGTTTTCTCTCTATTGTGTTTGCAAAATATAGGCCGAGGTAGTGTTGTTCAGAGATGCATTTTGCCAGGAGAGCAGGACACTACATAGTTCTGAAGTGATCGCTTAGATTAGCTTGGCTACTTGGGAGTGCACATCCCGCCCTCCCTCTTAACCATCTTAACCTTGTTTCTTATACTCATAGTTTTTCACATCTTTTTTACAAGCTTTCCCAATGCATATAAAGCCCCCTCCCCACAAGCCCAACTACCAAGTCCATGGTGTGTGTAATGCAACTTGCCACATGGGAAGAATTTATAGGTAGGTCACAGCCCCACATGGATGTAACACAACTCATCTCGAGGAGGAAACCCCTATCCTACAACAACAAGCTTTTTTGCAAGTGAACGTGGATAAATAGTAGAAGAAAAGCAAAAAAGCATAAAAGAGCAGAAAAGCCCAAAAAAATGAGCACAAATGCCCAAAACGAATGGCATCATGGCTATTTCAAAATGACCATCTTTAAGCACTTCGAGGAGAGGTAAAAAAGGCCAACAAAGAAGGATTCTCATGCATGCTGACTCCCTGATAAGAACTCTGAAGAGGGATCACACTATGTCATATCTTTACCTTTTCCAGACCTGTCCCCTCAAGTCCATCCTTTCCCCCTTTCCCTACATGATTATCTCAATACTCCCAAGAGTAGCAAAGTGACATCTGAATGACCACTGAAGATCAATGTTAGCATTTTATTTTTCATGGTATTTCATATTCTTTGTCTACATCTCTCAGGTAGGTCCTCCAAATATCAACAAAGAGGGTCCATTGAAACACCACAAAATTTTAGGACCTTGATGCTTCGGAAAAGTCTTGGAATTCAGGCAAGGACTTCCACAAGTGTAGTGTCACAATGGGCCATCAAGATAGTGTAGGCACTGAGGGTAGACTATACAGTCCAGAAAGTTTTCTATTGCCCGAGCTGATAGGCCTATTGGACTCTCTAGCCTGCCCAAATGGACAATTGACACGGCTGACAGTCTACCCAAGGACCATGCTAGGAGTTGCTGAAAGTGTTCAAGATGAGCTAAATAGTTCGGCAAGTTTTCTAATGCAGAAACCTACTATGCTACGCTACACTGTGTAGCATAGCAAGTGTTTAGGAGACTAATTAGATGTCCAAGATGCAAATTGATAGAAAGCCAGTCTTCTAGAGCATTTTCCTTGTTTCATCCCTAAAGCGTAAGCGATATGGCGTAACAAAATGTGGTAAATTTTGTCAATCATTATCTCAATCTGGGTGCTACGTTGTGCTACGATACACAGCATAGCATAGCATAGCTAGGATATACTTCGACAACACTCCTACTCGAATAGTCCCAACAGAGTAAAAGCACTTGCCCCTGCTTCAATCGTCAAACAAGCTTGCTCTGCTGACACACACCAAGACATGACAAACATCCTGTGACAAAATTTTTGCAAAAATGAGGTAGTATTTGGCCAACACTGGGTGCTACACTATGCTACAGTATGTAGTGTAGCACAGTGTAGCAAGGATAGAACCCACAAAGGCCCCTCTGTCAAGTGACTCCAGTAATAGAATTGCACTTGGCAATGCTTCGGCCTCCAAAACTACTTGTCCCACTTAGCTCTCTCACCTCAAGCAAAGTTTCCTGATAAAACATTGTAGATTAAACAAGGATGCATATCGCATTGGCTACCACGCTGCATAGTGTAGCACAGCATAGTGAGGATGCAAAATAACATATTGCCCTAAGGATGAACTCAGTAGGTTTGAAGGATTTGTAGCATGGAAGAGAAAGTTGCAGTTGTTTGCCTGACCAAGCCTCAGACAGATGCTCTCGACTTCTAGGCAAGACTCCTTTCAAGATTGACAGCTATGCTATGCTACGCTACATAGCGTAGTGTAGCATAGCATGTAGTTACTTACACTATGCCAACACAATGGATAGCATAAGTAATGTAACACTTACATGGAGGCATCAAGACATTTTTAGTTAGCTTTAAAACTTGTTCTCAATGATCATTCTTACCCTGGCATATATTCGGTGGACAAAATCAACAAGTTTGCTTTATTTTTCATACCCCTGGTCAATCCCCAAGATTGTCCCTATGCTTGACCTTGCTTACAAGAGTAGGGAAGACGTAGTTCTGGAGCATAGGCTCCATTTTGCTTTCATTGTTGGTATGCTTTCTGGATTTTGGCATATGTAGTTTCAGTAGTATTGTCATAGCGTAATAGGGTTCACATCAAGCATCACACACATACATAGCATAGCCATGTTTGCACCTTGTGGGGCCCAAGACACGTGGCATCTAGACCACATTTTTCTCTTGCTCCTGGCCCTATAAATACCCTGATGAGCAATGTTCAAAGGGTTGGCTTTTAGAGAGCATAGTTGGCATTTTTAGCATTTTGGTTAGCATTGAGCATTCTAGTTGACTCCAAACATCCTTTTGTGGGTCTAGCATTTTGGAACTTTGGCAAGCAGATTGACAAGCATAAGAATCCTGAGTAGCGAGCAATTGGCTATAGTTCAGGGACCTATGACCATATTTCTCAATTGTAAGTTATGCCTCTCTAGCATTACATAAGCAATTGTACACCTTCTAACAAAACAAAGATTAGATTTGCGACCTTGGGGTAGTGCACTTTCTTACCCAAGTCTATTTTGTTATTTATTTACTATCATAGTATTTTGCATTATTTTTCATCATTTTACATTTTTTATCATCGCTTCACTTTGTGTATATCGTTTTCAAAAAAAAAGTTATGAAAGGTTAAGTTACACTGATTAAGTCCCTGTCTCATTGACTAGATCATTCAGGGCACCCCATTTCCATTTTTCTCCAGCATGGCCCTTGCACAAATCTAGGGTTAAATTGTACGCTTGGAAACCTCTTGGTGTTCCAGCCACCGACGTTTTCGGTCACTACAAGAAAAGATGTAACATAGCACAATCACTCGTCGGAGTTCTTGTGAGGGAGTCAGCACACATGGGCATCTTTCTTTTGCTGGCTTTCGACCTCTCATCAGAGTGCTTAGAGATGGTTGATTTTTTTTAGCTTTTCTACTCTTTTATGCTTTTGTGCTTTTCTTCTACTATTTAGCCATGTTCACTTGCAAACAACCTTATTGTTGCAGGATAGGTGTTTCCTCCTCAAGATGAGTTGTGTTACATTCATGTGGGGCTTTGACATGCCTACAGATGCTTCCCATGTAGCGAGTTGCATTACACACACCATTGACTTGGCAGTTAGGCTTGTGGGGAGGGGGATTTATATGCATTAGGAAAGCTTGTAAAAGAGATGTGAAAAACTGTATAAGAAATGAGGTTAAGAGGGCTGAGAGGAAGGGCAAGATGTGCACTCCCAAGTAGCCAAGCTAGTATAAGTGATTACTTCAAAACTATGTAGTGTCCTACTCTCTTGGCAAAACACATCTCTGAAGGACGCCACCTTGGCCTGTATCCTATAAACGCAACAGAGAGAAAACCAAGAAAATGTAACCATGAAATGAAGTGAGGGCAAAGTCCTTCTTGCTTTAGAGACTACTAGAGTAGTGACAATTGTTGCTGAGGCATGCGATGTCCAAAGCAAGAAGGCCAACAACAGTTCTAACAGTGGAAAATTGGAGAGGTTGCCATTGAAGAGGCTAGGAGAAGTGGCAATGCAAGTGCTCAAGATTCCTCACCCAAGGCAAACATCATGCAGTTCAGGTGTAAGGTGAGAATCCTAACAACTGAACATCTTTTAGGCTCAGATAATGGTGAGGGCTGGAGGGTAGCAACTCTATGGTTGGGCCACAATAGTGTTGGGACTCTAGCAGCAAGTGCTAATGATAGGAGCTATTTCCAAGATGATTGGCTATGATAGCAGTATCTCCAGAAAGTTAGCAAGATGTCAAACAACATCTCCAGAGGATCAGCAAGATGCTAGGGGTAGTGGCGCTACATGTGTTCTAGAGGGTGATTCCTTAGCAACGTGAACTACATTTTGGAATTGCAACGTCCTACCTCGTGTTGTCTAGAAAGTTGGCATTATGCACACTCACTTGTTTGTAGGGTCATGGATGTGGGCTGGTTAGCATTGAAGTGCGAACCCATTTTAAAGTCTTAGTAGACCATCAAATGTGCTAGTTTAAGGTCCTAGTAGACCATAATGTGCTCGTTTAAGGTCCTAGTAGACCGTTTTTGAAACACCCAAAATTTTAGTGCATCCTTTCTTCACTAGGCCTACGCAATTCGTACAACATCACGGTAGTTCATCAGGAGATGGATGTTCTGGGCTTTAGGCTATTCAGTTTGGCAAATTTTCTAGCTAGGTAATTCATCCAACTAACAACCTACACAGAAGTGATGCAGAGATTTTCCGGTAGCACTCAAAATGTGCAAAATAGTTTGGCAAGTTTTCTAAAGTTAAGGAGTTTGCTACACTACGCAACGCTATACAGCGTAGCAGGTTTCAGGAGACAGTTGTTCAAACAGTCAACTGCAAATTGTTGCAAGACAAGGTGCTACACTATGCTCCGCTATGCAGTGTAGCACAATGTAGTGAGAGCAAGACAGGAAGGCTCGACTTACTTAGTGATTTTCAATTGCACTAAGTTAGTGCCCCCGGCCTTCGAAAATAGTTGCTTCACTTGGCTCTGAGTTCTTCAATAATGGCTCCTTCATCAAAAAACAACAAACTTAGCAAAAAAGCAGTTCATGTCATTTGTTATGCTATGCTATGCTATGTAGCGTAGCAACTCTACAAGAGCAATGAAAGACATATCAAAGGGTGGGATAACAAAGTTCGCAAGTTTCACAGTGCAAAAGGGAAAGTTTGCAGATTGGCGATGTTTTTTCAACTAAGGTCAGCCGCTACACTATGCTATGCTACATAGCATAGAATAGTGTAGCAAATATACAATAAATAGTTAGCATGCTTCAAAGGCTTCCAACACATGCAACGAGACGCGCAACAAGATGTTATGCTACACCAACATGCTACGCTACAAATCATAGCACAGTGTAGCAAGCAGTTACGCTACATCAATGCACTTCACTAGTTTGCACCATTGGCACACATCTCCAAGTTTTGATAGTGTAATTACAGCATGGCAGGCTCGCAATTACAGCGTGGCAGGCTCGTAATTATAATGGTCATGCATGTCCAACGGTCATGCATGCCCATGCAATGCAGGCAAATCAACGTGGGCCCAAGGTACATGGCGTCCAAAATGCCCCTTTCACATGCCCTTGGTCCTGTAAATACCCCAATGAGAAATGCTAAAAGGGGTCCTAGGTCCTTTTTGGCAAAAACACAAGTATCAGGTCAGTCCATCTACTAGTTAGCGATTTGATTAGTTGGCAAGAAAAAGTTAGCATTGCATTCCTGAGCATTATAAACATCTTATTTGACACTGCAAATAGTTGGCACTCTTGTTTTGGCATCTTGTTCTGCTCTTTTGTGCTATCCTCATAGCATTGTGCATTGTTGACTCCTAAGTCCATCTTCAAGCATACATTTGTCCTGCTCTGGATGTCTTGGTTACCTTTGGGATCTCTGTGCCTCCCAGCATTGCGTAACCAAATGTATTCACCTTGACAGAGTGAAGTCATAGTCTTGAAGCGGTGCATTTTCCTAACTACATTTTACTTTGTTTTTCTTGCTTATCATTTCATTTTTACATTGTTTTCTATCCCTCTTGAATTTAAAGTTATCATTTTATGCTAGAGGTCTCATTTTCAAATTATCCGTTCACGAAAGGTTTTATTAACAGTAACTAAGTCCATTTCTGATTGACCAGACCATTCAAGGCACCCCATTTCCATTTTATCTAGCACGGCCCTTGTACAGATATGGGGTTAAGACTGTCAATGACCGATGACCTCTTAGTGTTTTCCAAACACTGACGTATTCGGTCACTACAATTTTCTGGTGCTAGAAGGAGGGCCTTTTAGTTTCCTTTCTGTATCTTACAATAGTCCTGTAAGTGTTCTACATCCTGATACGCATTAGCATAAATTTGACATTCATTCATTGTTATTTATGCATTGTGCAGTGTAGATCGGTTTCCTTGATGGTTCCTCTGGGACCCTACAAGACATAAATCCTTCGATCACTAGTTGACTTGTTTGCTTTTTTGCTTTACGGTAGTCTTGCACGCATTCCATACCCTATCGTGCACTAGCGTAAATGTGATGCCCTTTTGCAGTTGTTTACGCATCGTGTGGTACAGATTGGTCTCTCTAACGATTTCTCTGGAATCTGGTAAGATATAAAGCTTTCTTGATTATTCTCCAATTTCCTTGCTTTTCATGTTTGCAAAACTATCTAACTTAGTAACAATGTTTTTTGTAACCACAGCTATTAACACCTTCAACATTGAAGTTCCCATCATGGTTCAAGGCATCACAGGTGTCGAAAAACCACTCAACTCGATGCTAGAAACACATTGATCCCTCAGGATCCAAAACCGAGGACCTGAAGGCTTGGCCTAGCAACATGAGTGCTATAACTTCCTCTATGCAAAGGTTCAAGAAAACCTTCCCTTGGATGTGCATGAATTCAAAGACAAACGTAGCTTTGATTTTGCTTACTGCGATGGGAAGAAGTTTGGTCCCACTCCTGGTAATTCCATACCTTTGACACAGACCAATCAATGGCTTCTAGACCAGCTAATCCAATTGGCTAGGCTTAGGGAGTAGTAGGATACAACTTCTAACCATGAAAAGACCTTCCAAGATGGACAAGAGGATATTGATTCTCAATCCAATGGGGGAGGTTAGGCCAACCCCATCATAGTCCCTCCTACCCAATCCTTCTAGGTCAATTCGTTATCTATCACCATTCCCTTTGTGATCACGCCTACACTCCCACAGCCTATAATCACAACTGCAATGGATAGCCATATCACCTTCCCAGTGTATCAACGTTCGTATTCCCCTATTTCATTTGTAGCAACTATGCCTTTGCAAACCACTCACTAGTCCATTCCTGTAGCACATCACACGCCAATCATGGCTACCCTCCCGCATGTTCATATCATACCTACTTCACAGTCGTAAACAACTTTCATTTCCATTCCTACATTGACATCTGTCCCACCAACCGCAGTGGGCCTAGGCCTGTCCACATGGTGGACCCCATTCACTTCTTTGCCTATTCCACAACCATCGCAGATGTCTTATTATGTTTGCCCTTATACCTACCAAACCCTGCAAATGGTACAACCCAACATGGGGCTATGGTTTGTTCTGCTGGTGACACAAGTGGTCTATCCAGCAGCCCAACCCATGGTTGCTACTCCAACAGCACCACCTACTGGGTGGTGAACAGCGCAAGTAGCACCATTTGTAGGGGCCACCCCAATGATACCATCGGTGGGTCATGCCGCCACCCCTACCATTCCACATATGGGAGTTGCCTTGGTAGTTCCCCAATCGTCCACAACGTCGCAGGGTTTGGATCAAGCGTTCTAGCTTATCCAAACCCTTACCGAGGAAATAAAATGTCTCAAAGCTATAGGGTCTGACATGGTACAAGTCATGGACTTTTACTAGGATGACCCCATCAGCCCTACAATCCCTATTCTCACATTACCCCCAGGGATGTCCCTCCTCCACTTTACAAAGTACAATGGGGAGGGAGATCCAAAGGATCTAGAGGATCCATGATCTAGAAATCTAGTTGCAATTTCACATGACCCAGGCTCCATTCTCATGAACCACCAAAAACTCCACAAAATGCTTTAGATAGACTATGTAAAAGGCATAATGTATATTGGAATGGGACTTTGGTTTCTTATGGAGGCCCAAGATTTTGGTCTACAAGCCTTTACATAGAAACCTAGCCCAGTTGTAGCGAGGCCCCTCTTCCATGACCTCATGCATTACCCAGGCCTGCTCAATCCCTAGGAACTTCCCTTGGGAAAGAAGCTGTAGGAATGCATGAGCACGGAAGATAGGGTAAACCTCCCTAGCGGGTCCTAGTTTGAGCTTCTCCATGGGGAGCCCCTTCTACTCCTTGGTAATCCCTAACCACTCTTGAATGTCCTTCTTCTGAAGGCTCTGCTCCCTCTTGGACTTTGACCCTATGAGGACGCCATCGGTGGGGACACCGAAAAGATCTACAAATAGCTAGTCATTGATTTCAATGAGCACCTGTATGCCCTGTATGCGCGTGTAGAAGTAGCCTGTCTTGTTAGAAAAGGAGTTGACTAGGGAGAGCATCTCAGTGGTAGGAATGCTTGGATTCAGGGCTAGGAACTAATCCATAAGCCCAACCTTTTGGATATTCTAAACCAAGGAGACTAAAGCCTCACTGTTTATCCAGCGTTGGCTCGCATCTACCTCTCCATACTTGAAGTATATGTTTACCTCCTCATGCTCGGTGGTTACCACTGTCACCTCCTGGGACTTCTTCACCCCTATAATAGTTTTCACAAGAAACTTTTAGCATAAAAACACAGAAAATAAAAAGATTGCAAAGACACTTGAGCATGCAACACTCACTGTTTAGCTTACCAAGTTTGTATGGCAATGGGAATGGTGGAAGACAAACTAGGACTTGTTCAATGGTGATCAGTTTGAAGGGTACCCACCCCTCATCCAGCCAACCAGACTCCTTGCACCTACCATAGGGAATGGGATATAGGTCTGGGTAGGTGTGGTATTCACCCTCACATTGACCAATCATACCTGCACGTAGGTTCTTAGTAGAAGAGAGCTCTTGTAGGGCCATCAATGTTGTGGTCATCATACCCGATTTTTCATAAAGCCCTTCCCTGCTAATGGAGAACCTGTTAACAAAAACATACTATTAGCATTTGGCTAATATGGCAAGCGTTGCACAACATAGTGGAACAGGGCTTCAAAACTCACTCACCAGCACAATAGACGATTCATAGTGGATTTTGGAAGCACGTTTCCATATAATGTGCAACGAACAATGTGTTGTAAGGATGGTAGCAGTTGTACTCAGGCATATCCCAGATCTAGGCCAAACATCTTAACTCTTTGGGACATTGACTGGATCCTTCTACCTGCTTGCTAATGATTGACCCATCCATTAAAAACCTCAGGATACCCTCACTTTCCCTAGACAATTGGACTTCTTTTATGACGACCACCTCTTCCTCCTCTAAGTATGACCAAACGATCACACTAAAGTGTTGGAGAAGGTATTGTAGGAACTCTTGTGCTCCTTTCCTAAACTAGACCCCCCACTCCCCCACATGTATACGAGGAGGAGGAGCATTGGCCACAGGTTTGCTTACGCAACACAGGACCCTTGCAATTTCTAAGATAATCAAAATTGGCCTTACCGCCATCCTGCACAACACAACCAGCAAGTGTTAGCATCATGTCCAAGTGTAGTGTACACGTAGCATAGCAACACCTAACATCTTAGCATATGGCATAGCATAACCCTCTTCCCGCACATAGCGTAGCAAGAACATGAAAGCGATAGCATAGCGAAAATAGCCTAGTGTAGCAACAGAGCATTTAATCCTAATAGGGTGATTAACAATATGCCCTAACAAAACACATGTTGCACTATTGTATCATGCTTGGCCAAACCCTCCTAAGGGTCCTATGTTATGCCATTTGAAAGCCAATTTATTTAAACTATCCAAACACCTATGGTTATCACAACTGCAGTGGTGGTGGTTTAGGTGGCCTTGCATGCAATGTTAGCGTAGCGTCTGTGCATCTTCCATGGCCGAAATGGCAACAACGACTATGCAAAGGTCAAAAAATGACAACATAATGATAGAAAACATAAATAACTAAAACTGAATCACAAAATGAAAGCAAAAAACAAAAAACAATAATAGAGGCACAAAAAAGCAAAGGAAGCATAGCAGCCTATCGGGTCAATGGCGTGTCCTCCCACACCGTGACGTGTGTTTATGTCACGCATCCTAGGGTTTTCTTTACCTCCTCAACCTTCACAAGAACCAAGTGAGTGTGTTTCTTCTTGGGAGCCATTGTCCTGCTTGCAGACTTTTCCTCGTTGCTATGCAAAAAACCATCCTACTCTCTGTTAGCACAATCGCTCTGCTCTACAGAATCACTTTGTGCTCTGAATATGGGCTCTGCACTTTTATGGTGAGAATGACAAGCTTACCAAGGTTTAATCCCTATTTATGGTTGTAATGGTGAAGAGGGGAAACTTGCCACTCTCTCTTTCCGTTTAATGCAGGGTTTGCCGTGCAGCGTAGCATGCCTGCCATGACATCGTAGCACTATTGGCAATTAAAATGGATACATCTGGGTGAAATATCTTGGCACACTTCAAGCTAACTATTTTCTTTCCCAAAAAATGAAAAAAATATTTTTTTTGTTACAAATCTGAAAAGACCTTAAACTAGCAACCCCAGTGTAGTTGTAACTTTCGCAGTCCAAAAAGACCTTAAACTAGCATTCTTAGCGTAGCGTTCCACTCTAGTTAACAGTCTAGAAAGACCTTAAACTAGCAATCCTAATGTAGCAACAACTTTAACGGTCCGAAAAGACCTTAAAATAGCAGTTTTGATCTATTATACATTCGTAGTCCGTAATGACACTAAACTAGCAGTTTCACGTTTTTGCATTGGCAACTTTGTATTTTTAGCAATTTTGCATTCTCACATAGATGGTTTTACACTTTGTCTTTTAGCAGTTCTGCATCCCCATGCCATAGCGGTCTGCCATAACTTTAAACTGGAAAAATTTTAATCTTTACATCATACTTCGCTAGTTACATCTCGTCATTGCTTTGCAAGTTTTCATTATACACGATTACTACCAATAGGTGTCTCTTAACCAGGTTTTCATCTCATTTTGGTAGGTTAAGTAAAAGATGGAAATCCATCGCGACCTCTCCACACCTTTAGCTTTAGCAAGTCCACATGGCAAGCTCACAAGACAATTGAACCTAGACTTGGTCGACTAGGGGCCGACCACAACTAGCACTATAGCATCCTTAGAAACATCCCCAGACTGGCCTGAGCATTTGGTCCGAGCCCTAGATTTAGAGGCCAGGGATGTAATTGAGGACCCTCTCATCAAGATGCCTATGACCACGTCCAAGGGAGAACTAAAAACGTTAAAACTTAGCTCCCTCTTAGATGCGTAGATGCATGAAAATGTAACCAAGATTCTACAAGACAACATCAAATTCTTCGCATGGTCATACAGTGACATGTGGGGTTTAGATCCGCAGCTGATATAGCACAACATTGTCCTAGACCTGCGCATGAAGGTAGTCAAGCAGAAAGCTCATCAGGTTAAACTAGAAATTGCACTAGCCATAAGAGATGAAATCACCAAACTATACCAAGCTGGTTTCATCTGCGTAGTTGATTACTTGGAATGGGTGTCCAACATTGTTGTCGTTTCTAAGAAAATGGGAGGAATAAAAATCTGTATAGACTTTTGGGATCTGAACAAAGTAATGATCAAAGACAATTTTCCACTTCCAAGCATCGATCAACTCATCAACACTCTGGCCAATCATGCTTTGTTATCCTTCATGAATGGTTTCTCTGGCTACAACCAAATTTGCATCAACCCAGAGCATCAACTAACAACAACCTTCATGACCCCATGGGGTACCTTTTGTTACACCATGATGCCTTTTGGGCTCAAGAATGCTAGGATGACCTACCAACGAGCCATGACTTACATCTTCAGTGACTACATCCTAGAAATGCTAAATGACTACATAGATGATATAGCAGTCAAGTCCAAAGAAGCCATTGATCACCCATGAGATCTAGGGGTAGTCCTTAAGTGTTTTCAAATGCATGATTTGTGCCTTAACCCTAAGAAGTGTGTCTTCGGTGTGAAGACCGTACGCATGTTAGGGTTTGTAGTATCGAAGGCAGGAATACAGGTTGACCCTGACAAAGTTAAGGCCATCGTTAACCTGGAAGCTCCTACAAACCTTAAGGAGTTATGTGGTTTGCAAGGTAAGGTACAGTTCATCCAAAGGTTTATAGCAAAGTTGATTGACAGGTTACACCCCATGCAACATCTTCTAAAGAAAGGGGTTAAATTTGAATGGACAACCCAATGTCAACAAGCCTTCGATGACTTGAAGAAAGAACTTTTGCACCTTCCAATTGTGCATCTGCCACAGAGGGATAAGCCTTTCTTCATCTACCTTGCCACCTTCGACACATCTATCATAGCACTTTTATGTCAAAAATGAGACAACGGATCTAAGATACCATTGTATTATCTGAGTCATGCATTAATAGCACATGGGGTGAAATACAATGAAGTGGAGAGGAATTGCCTCACCTTAGTGTTTGCGTTAAAAAAGTGGAGGCATTACTTGTTTTGTAGTACAACTAACATCATTTGCAAAAGCAACATACTTTGGGCTATTACTAACAACCTATATGAAAGTAGCAGGATAGCCTAATGGAAAGCAATAACCGCAGAGTTCAACTTACACTATGTGAGCCAATCATCGACAAAGGGTCAAGCCATAGCGACCCAACTTACAACCTCACCCATCGACAACCAGGCAACCATAGATCCCAAATTCCCAAATGAGCATGTTGGTACTATCAATGCCATCCCATCGCACCTCAAAGCTACTTTACACTTCAATGGAACCTCAACCGTGCAAGGAGGTAGTGCAGCTACTATCATTACATTCCCCTCTGGGGAAATGCACCCATTTGCTTATCTTTTTGCATTCCCCTGCATCAACAATGTGGCAAAGTATGAGGGACTACTCAGAGGCCTCTTAGCTACCTAAACACTACGCATACAACACTTGACAACTCGTAGCGATTCACAACTAGTTGTGAATCAAACCACCGAGGTCTATGCTTGTAAAGCTATGCACCTACAAGCCTACTATGATCTAGCAAAAATCCTACTTAAGCAATTTAAAACTACAGATGTGCAACACGTGCCACACAATGAGAATGTCGTGGCAGACACCTTAGCCACCCTAGCACTAAATATCCCACCACACTCATTTACAAGTCTACCAACATTAATTTTCGAATGTACTGAGCCCATCACCTAGGCGGGACATGTGGCCTCTATCAGTGCTGTTGATACCTAGGAGTGGTACGCCAACATTAAAGCCTACCTGCAACACGGTGAATCCCCAAGCAGACTGACATCTGCCTAGAGAGATGTGATTCGTAAGCAAGCCTAGCAATATATGCTCATGGGAAATGATGTCCTGTGCAGACGTTCTTATGATGGGATATTGTTGGCATGCGTGGGTGAGGAGCAAGTGTGGAAGGTGATTAATGAAGTACATGAGGGACTGCATGGTGGACACATAGCACCCAGAGCTATGGCTGCGAAAATCAAACACCTAAGGTACTACTAGCCCCATATGGAGTGTGACTACTTTTCAAAAGTCAAGACATGTGACACGTGCCAGAGATATGTAAATCTCATACATGTCTCACCTACGGAGCTACATCCAACATAGATCACATGGCCTTTTAGCGATGGGAACTAGACCTCATAGGACCTATCACACGTAAGTCCTCTACAGGGCATAGCTTCATTATCACCACCACTGAGTATTTTACTAAGTGGATGGAAGCTATCCCCTTGAGGAAGACGACATCTCAGCAGGTTTGCCATTTCATTCTAGACAACATCGTGACAAGGTTTGGGCTTCCGATGACTATTGTAATCGATAATGGACCACAATTCAGTAGTACGGAAACCTGAACCTTCTGTAGTAATCTGGGCATCAGGCAATCATTCTCCTCCCCATATTACCCATAGGCGAAAAGGCAGGCAGAGGCTACAAATAAGTCCATCATCAACTTGTTGAAGCAGATGCTTAACAACAGTAAGAGGCGGTGGCATGAGCAAATCCTCTATGTTCTATGGGCCTATAGAATGACATGCATTACCACAACAAGTAAGACCCCTTACAGTCTTATTTATGGATTTGAAGCTATGTTGCCTCTTGAGTTGTAGGTACCATCACTCCAGATGATCCTATCTGATGTCGTGAGCGAAGCCCAGTACAACGAGTCGAGAATTATTGACCTCGACTCAATAGAGGAGGAGCGTGCACGAACACTAACTCACATAGAGCACTGCCAAAGCAAGAAACAACAAAAACATCATGCAAACCTACATCAACAGCCAGTACAGAAGGGAGACCACATCCTCACACCCATCCGTGAATATGTGAGCAAATTCTCAGCCAACTGGGAAGGCCCATACATGGTCACCAAAGCCTTTGGGAACAGAGCCTTCAAGCTGGTGGACATGGATGGCAACAAGCTTATAAACCTAGTAAATCACTCACACCTCAAGCCATACTACATCTGAAGCATGAACACGGTAAGCATCGTTCGCTATGATGTAAAACTGGAAAAGTTGGCAATCATCTCCTACAACGTAAAACTGACACAACTCATCTGCTATGACGTAAAACTAGCACAGCTCATCTGCCATGACGTTAAACTGGTACAACTTATCTGCTACGATGTAAAACTAGAACAACTCATTCTCTACGATGTAAAACTAGCACAACTCATCTGCCATGATGTTAAATTGGCACAGCTCATCCGCTATAACATAAAACTAGCACAGCTCGTCTGCTACAATGTAAAACTAGCATAGCACGTCCGCTATGATGTTAAACTGGCACATACGTTCTACTAAGACCTTAAACTAGCATAGTGGTCCACTGGGACCTTAAACCAACACATGATCTACCAAGACCTTAAACTAAGTTTGTAGCACATCCCTAGCATGCATCTGCACCAAGTACACATCAAGAGAGCACACCCAATGTTGACATGGGGCAGGACGTTATAGTTCCAAGACATGGTTCATGATGCACTGAGAACATGATCTAGAACATATGTAGTGCCGCCGCTCCTAGCATCTTGCTAATCCCCTGAAGATGTCATATGACATCTCACTAACCCCCTAGAACTATTGTTGCCATGGCCCATCGCCCTAACAGTAGTTCCTTGGTCAATGCTTGTTGTTGGAGTTCCTGTAGTATTGTGGCCCAGCCACAATATTATTACCCTCCAACTCCCTAACAGCGTCTGGGCTCAAATGATGTTTAGCTATGAGGTAGCTGATCCCATAGTTGAACTGAGAATGCATGCCTTTGGTAGGGATTCCAAAGAATTCGCACTCACAGTGACTCCCCACTCCTTTGATACCAGCTCCTCCACGCTAACGCTGCCAAGGCCGTTGTTGGCCTTCCTACTTTGGACACCATGCACCAGCAAAGGTGTCCAAGAGCTTCAACAATGTCTGTAGCAAGCAAGACCTTTGCCCTCATTTTGCACTATGGCCATTTCTTCTAGATTTCTCTCTATCATGTTTTCAGGGTGCGGCCAAAGGTTCATCTTGCCACGGCAATAAATGCTACAACGTTGCGAAGTGGTTGTCTAGACTAGCTTGGTTATCTTAGAGTGCACATCCTACCCTACCATCTATGCTCCTTCCCTTTACCTTTCTTCTCACACCTACAATTCCCACTCACTCCCCTCTTTTACAAGATCTTCCCAACATCTATTAAGTCCTCCTGTTTGCTCAACTGCAAAGTCCATGATGTGCATAACACAGCTTGCCGCATGGGAAGCACCTATAGGTAGGTTAAAGCCCCCATGTGGATGTAACACAACTCATCCGAGGAAAGAAATGTCTATCCTGTAGCAAGATTGTTTGCAAATGTAAATGGAAAAATGGCAAAAGGTAAAAGTGTAAGAGAGCGAAAGAGCACGTGCCTAAAACAAATGGCACGTAAGCCGTTTCGTAATAACCCTCCCCAAGCATTTTGATGAGAGGTCGAAGGTCAATCAAAGTAAACATGAAAACATGAACAACTCCCTCATGAGCACTCTGATGAGGGACTCTGCTAAGCCTCATCTTTATCCTTTCCCTGAACCTCCTTCCTCCCTAATTTTCCCTTTCCCCTACAAAAACCAATGCAACAATCTCAAGCACAACTAAGTGACGTCTTGACAATCACCAAACAACAATGTTAACATTTTATCTTCCATGGTGTTTCATATTCTTTGTCAATGTCTCTCAAGCCTATCTTTCAGATGTCGACAAAGAGGGGCCAATGAAACACCCCAAATTTCAGGGCATCCTTGCTTCACCAAGCTATCATAATTTGGGCAATGTTACGGCAGTTCATCAGGAAATGGATGTTCTAGGCTTTAGGGTGTGCATTTTGGCAAATTTTCTAGTTGGGTAATTCGTCCAGTTGATAGCCTACACAGAAGCCATGCAGAGAGTTGTCGGCGACGCTCAAAATGTGCAAAATAGTTTGGCAAGTTTTCTAAAGTTAAGGAGTTTGCTACACTACGCAATACTATACAGTGTAGCAGGCTTCGGGAAACTGTTGTTCAAATAGTCAACTGCAAATTGTTGCAAGACAAGGTGCTATGCTACACAATGTAGCACAGCATAGCAAGAGCAAGACAGGAAGGCTTGGCTTACTTAGTGATTTTCAATTGCACTAAGTTAGTTCCCCTAGCCTTCGAAAATAATTGCTTCGCTTGACTCTAAGTTCTTCAACAATGGCTCCTTCACCAAAAAATAACAAATTTAGCAAAAACTTAGGCCATGTCATTTGCTATGCTACGTAGTGTAGCACAATGTAGCATCTCTATTGGAGCAACGAAAAACATCTCAAAGAGCGGGATCAGCAAGTTCGCAAGTTTTGTAGTGCAAAAGGAAAAGTTTGTAGATTGGCGACGTTTTTGCGACTAAGGTCAGCTGCTACACTATGTAGCATAGCAAATATGCAATAAACAATTAGCATGCTTCAAAGGCTTCCAACACATGCAATGAGACGTGCAACAAGATGCTATGCTACACCAACATGCTATGCTATAAAGCATACCATAGTGTAGCAAGCAGTTATGCTACATCAATGCAGTTCACCAATTTGCACCATTGGCACACATCTCCAAGTTCTGACAGTGCAATTATGGCATGGTAGGCTTGCAATTACGACATGGCAGGCTCATAATTACAATGGTCATGCATGTCCAACAGTCATGCACGTCCATGCAGCATAGACAAGTCAACGCGGGCCCAAGGTACATGGCGTCCAAACTATCCCTTTCGCATGCCCTTGGCCCTATAAATACCCTAATGAGCAATGCTAAAAGGGGTTTTGGGTCTTTTTTGGCAAAAACACAAGTAGCAGGTCAGTCCATCAACTGGTTGGCAATTTGATTAGCTGGCAAGAAAAAGTTAGCATTGCATTCCTGAGCATTGTAAACATCTTGTTTGATAATGCAAATAGTTGGCACTCTTATTTTTTCATCCTGTTCTACTCTTTCCTGCTATCCTCATAGCATTGTGCATTGTTGACTCCCAAGTCCACGTTCAAGCATACATTTGTCCTGCTCTGGACATCTTGGTTACCTTTGGGATCTCTGTGCCTCCTAGCATTGCGCAACCAATTGTATCCACCTTGACAAAGTGAATTCATAATCTTGAAGTAGAGCATTTTCCTAACTACATTTTACTTTGTTTTTCTTACTTATCATTGCATTTTTACATTATTTTTTGTCCCTCTTTCATTTAAAGTTATCATTTTATTCTAGAGGTCTCATTTTCAAATTATCCATTTACAAAAGGTTATATTAACATTGACTAAGTTCCTGTCTGATTGACCAGACCATTCAGGGCAACCCATTTTCATTTTATCTAGCACAGCCCTCGCGTAGACACAAGGTTAAGACTGTCAACGATCGACGACCTCTCAGTGTTTTCTAGCCGCTGACATTTTCGGTCACTATAGCTATGCTAGTTTAACATCATAGCAGATGGTGGATGGGCTAGTTTAAGGTCATAGTAGACCATGTTGTGGATGCTAGTTTTACGTGATAGCCCAAGGACATGTTATGTTAGTTTATAATCACAGCGGACTATCTGTGATAGTTTTACGTCATGGCAAATGTTCTTTGCCAATTTTATGTCATAGCAGATAATCTTTTCCAGTTTTACATCATAGTGGATCTTATTTGTCAGTTTTATGTTGTAGCATATGATCTATGAAAGTTTATAGTCATAGCGGACTATGGTGCTTACCTTGATTTCTTTCAAACATAGTATGGCTTGAGGTACAAGTGGTTCACAGGATTTGTGAACTCTTTGCGATCCATATCAACTAGCTTGAAGGCCCCGTTCTCATAGGCCTTCGTAACTATGAAAGCGCCTTCCTAGTTTTCTAAGAACTTGTTCACATATTCATGAGTAGCCTTGAGGACTAGGTCCTCCTTTTTGATTGGACGTTGATGTAGATTGCAATGGTGCTTTTGCCACTACTTTTCCTGGTACCATTTGATGAAAATAAGTGTTTGGGCAGGCTCCTCCTCTACAAAGTTAAGGTTAATGATCCTTGACTCATTGTTCTGGGCCTTGTTCACAATGCTTGAAAGGATCATCTGAAGTGATGGTACCTACAATTCAAGAGGTAATCCTACTTCATATCTGTAAACAAGGCTATAATGATTTTTACCTGTAGCTGTTCTGCACATTGTGTGGTAAGCCCACAACATGTAGAGGATTTGTTCATTCCATCACCTCTTACTGCTACTAAGCATCTTTTTAAGTAGGTTGATGATGGCTTTGTTTGTTGCCTTCGCTTGACCATTTTCCTGTGGGTAATATGATGATGAAAAGGATTACTTGATGCCAAGGTTGTTGCAAAAGTTTTTGATTTCTGTGCTACTAAACTATGGCCTATTGTCTGTCACAATAGTCATGGGAAGACCAAACCTTGTTACTATGTTATCCAAGATAAAGTGGCAAACTTGTTGAGATGTAGTTTTCCTAAGTGGAATAGCCTCCACCCACTTTGTAAAGTATTCAGTGGCAGTGATGAAGAAGCTATGTCCTGCAGAAGACTTAGGTGTGATTGTCCTATGATATCTAGTCCCCAATATTGTAATGGCCATGTAATCTGTGTAGGGTGCAACTCAATAGGTGAGACATGTATAAGAATTGCATGGTGTTGGCATGTATCACATGTCCTAGCTTTGGCAAGGAAATCTTGTTCTATGCAAGGCCAATAATATCCTAGGCACCTAATTTTTGCCACCATAGCCCTAGGGACTATGTGTCCCCCACATAGTCCCTCATGGACTTCATTAACAATTTTTTGTTCTTCCTCCCCACCAACACAAGTTAGCAATATTGCATCAAAGGAGCATTTTCATAAGGTCTAATCTCCCATAAGGACATATTTCCAGGAACATTTTCAAATTGCATCCTTTTGGGTGAATGTCAAGCTATGTGGGGATTCACCGTGTTGAAGGTAGGCTTTAATGTTTGCATACCATTCTTGGATATTTGTCGTACTAATAGCTATGATGTGCACCGCTTGAGTAATAGGATCTGTGCATTCTATTATCGAAGTAGGTAAAGTTGCAAATAGGTGGAATGGCACATTCAATGCAAATGTGGCTAAGGCATTTGCTACGGTGTTCTCGTTATGAGCACATGTTGGATGTCTATTGTTGTAAACTATTTCAGCAAAATCTTGGTCAAGTCGCAATAAGGCTATAAGTGTGAGGCTTTACAGGCATAAACTTCGGTGATCTAGTTGACAACGAGTTGGGAATCACCTCAGACTACCAAATGTTGAATCTTTAGTTGTCGAGCTACTAAGAGGCCCCTGAGGAGTCCTTCATACTCAACTACATTGTTTGTACAAAGGAACGTAAAATGGTAAGCAAAAGGTCAAATATCTTGAGAGGGAAAAGTAATAACTCTGGTGGCACTTCCACCTCATGTGGTTGAAGTGCCATCAAAATGTAGATTTTCTTCGAAGTTAGATGGGATAGGGCTTAGGCTATTGATGTATCTGTCAGGGAACTTGGGCTCTATTATTTCTTGATCATCAACAGGTGAAGTTGTAAGCTATGTAGCTATTGCTTGACCCTTTGTTGATGATTGAGCTACATAATGTAAGTCGAATTCCACTATTATAGCCTTCCATCGGGCTATTCTGCTACTCTCGTACAAGTTCATTGTAATAGCCCAAAGTATGTTGCTCTTGCATATGATGTTGACCTTGTTGCAAAATAGGTAATTTCTCCACTTTTTTAGTGTGAACACTAGAGTGAGAAAATTTCTTTTTACTCCATTATACTTTGCCTCATAAGCTATTAGTGCATGGCTTAATTAATAAACCAGGATTTCAAAGTTGTCATCTTTCTTCTAACATAACAATGTTGCAATAGATGTATCTGAGGTGGCAAGGTAGATGTAGAAAGGTTTATCCCTCTGTGGTGGGTAAATAGTTGGGAGGTGCAAAAGCTCTTTCTTTAGGTTATCGAAGGCTTGTTGACATTGTTCTATCCACTCGAAGTTGATCCCCTTCTTTAGCAAGTGTTGCATGGGGTGTAACTTGTCAGTCAACCTTGCTATAAACCTTCTAATAAACTTAATTCTTCCTTTCAACCCATGTAATTCTTTAAGGTTAGTAGGCAATGCTAGGTTAACAATGGCCTTAACTTTGTCAGGGTCCACTTGTATCCTAGCTTTTGATACTACAAACCCCCCTAGCATGTGTCTGACTTTAACTCCAAAAACACATTTCCTTGGGTTGAGACGCAAGTCATTCCTGTGATAATGTTTGAGAACTACATCTAGATTGTTGGGATGATCAATAGCTCCCTTAGACTTAACTGCTATGTCATCCATGTAATCGTTTAGTCTCTTCAAGAGGTAGTTACTAAAAATGTACGTCATAGCTCGTTGATAGGTTGCTTCGATGTTTTTGAGTCCAAAAGGCCTCATGGTGTAACAAAAGGTCCTCCAAGGGGTCATGAAAGTAGTTGTTAAGTAATGCTTTGGGTTGATGCTAATCTGGTTAAAACCTGAGAACCCATCTATAAAGGAAAGTAAAGCATGACTAGTTGTAGTGTTAATAAGTTGATTAATACTTGGTAATGGGAAGTCATATTTAATCATTGCTTTGTTCAGATATCGAAGGTCTATACAAATTCTTATACCTCCCATTTTCTTAGAAACTACAATGATGTTCGACACCCACTCTGAGTAATCAACCACGCAAATGAAACCAGCTTGATACAGCTTGGTGATTTCATCACATACAGCTAGTGCGATTTCTAGTTTGATTTTTCGAGCCTTTTGACTACCTTGACATGCGGATCTAAGACAATGTTATGTTGTATGAGCCAAGGGTCTAAGCCCTTCATGTCATCATAGGACCATGCAAACACTTTAACATTGTCTTGGAGAACCCTAGATATGTCTTTTTACATTTGTGGGTTGAGGAGGGAGCTAACTTTTAATATCTTTATTTTCCCCCTAGGTGTAGTTACAGGTGTTTCAATGAGAGGGTCCTCAGTTACATCCTCAACCTCTAAGTCTAAGGCTTGGATCATATGTTCAGGCCAATCTAGGGATGTTTCAAGGGATGCTATGATGTTGTCAATATATGGTTTCTAGTTTATTGATTCTAAGTTTAGGTGTCTTGTAAGCTCGCCATGAGGACCTATCTGGGTTAAAAGCAAGTGAAGATCACCATGTATGACCATTTTTGTTAAACCTACCACAATAAGAAAAAAGACCAAGTCAAGTGATACTTGTTTGTAGCAACTGCATGTAATGAATGTTTTTAAAGCAACAATGCAACATGAAATAGTTGTCAACCACTTCGCAAAGTTTGCAAGTTGCTAATTTAAGATCTTAGCGGACCATAATCATGTACAACTTGTACATCAAAATTGCCAATTTAAGGTCTTAGTGGACCATTAATGGGTTTGAAATGCAAGGGGCATTAACTTTTCTAGTTTAAGGTCATAGTAGACCGTTGCCAGGTTGAATCGCAGGTCAAGATTGCTAGTTTAAGGTCTTTGCAGACCGTGGTGAGGTAGATTTTGTAAAGATAAAGTGACAAGATCAGGAAAAATTTTCAGTGGGCCCATCTATTATGCTGCAAATAATCACTATGCTATAGTAGGACTATGACACAATAGTGCTATGCTATAGGGGGTATCCTACATTAATCAGAACATGAAAGTGACAAGTGTTTTACTGGGTCGGCTATAAATAGGGGTTTAACCCCTCGTAAACTTGTCATTTTCATTATCAAAGCCCACACCTAGAGTGTAGCACGATCAAGTAGAGAGAGTGTAACAGGCGTAGCGTAGCAATTGGCAGAGACAATTTGTGAGCAAGATAATGGCACCCAAAGGTGAATGCAAGCATCGAGGACTTCCCAAGGTAGACGAGGTGAAGGACACTCTAGGATGCCTATCCAAGGTGCGTGTTGAGGTGCGACAAGAGGCTCCATCAGCTTAGTAAGTCGCTACGCTATCCATATTTTCTTTAGGTGATGAATTGGATCAAATTGTCATTGCCATTATTGTGGTGATGTTTGCATCTATTGCCACTATTTTGGTTTCCATTTTGGCTGCTACGCCATCATTGTCGCTAGTTGGCCACAGCATCCATACAGATGCTATGCTACAGCTACATGTAGTATCACCCTAGCCGCCATTGTTAAGAATGGTGACTACCTTGTTACAGGCATTTGGATGGTTCTAGGTGATGTAGCGCATGCTTGGTGTAGTGTACCACCCTTAGAGAGGTTTAGTTATTTGCAAAATATTTATGGTAGCGTGATGCATGTTTAGCATAGTGTAGCATGAGCTATTTCATGTGGCAAGGTAAGGTTGGGATGGTGGGGGCACTGTGAATTCTCTCATCCATGTAGTTAAACCGTAAGTTTTTTGTTGTTACACTACTTTTCTTATGTTGTGAGGCCCTTAGGCTGTTATGTTGGCAATCTATCATATTGCTACGCTGTTAAACTTGTAGTGCTACTACACTGTTAAATTCGCTATTATGCCAAATTTGCTATGTCATGACATCGGCTACAGTGGTCTGCCTATTATACATTACATTTCATGTGATGCATTTATCTTGTTATGCTACACGAGACGTAGCTGTCATCCTTATGCGAAAGTGTTGGTTGTTACGTTGTGTTGTATTAGGTATGTCTTTTGTGTCATTCCATGTAACATGTAACTATCGCATCCTGGTGTGCACCCACTTTTGTTACGTTACGTTGGACTTAACCATTATGCTACACTACTCCCAACTCTTTTTAGTATGTTGCATGCAATATTTACCTTCGTTCATTGGAGGGATCCTTGGTTCATGCTAAAAAGGGGGATTCGTAGTTGGAAGATGATGCTACGCTACATGTAACAAAGGGTTACGCTATGCTACTTGTAAATAGATGGTCACGCTATGCTACATGTAAACCTCACTTGAACACACTACTAATGTTTGATACTTTGTCATGTAGGGTCATGTTTAAACCTATCTTGATTGTCCTTGAACTTGTAGGAGTCTTATGCTGCCTTAGTGAACCAATGGCTAATGTTCCTCCTCCCCATGTGCTTGTGGGGTAGCAGGCGGTCGAGTTCCAAGAGGGTGCACAGGACTTGTTATAGTTCCTCCTCCACCATTTTAGTATGATCATGTGGTCACACTTATTAGCCGAGATAGCAGCCGCAATTATAGAAACATTGTTGCCTGGGATAAACCGAGGCATTCTGAAGTTCATGGCTGATGGGGTGATTGAAGGTGAAGGTATAGAAGGTTCCAACTAATGCCCAAGAGGCTTAAGGCACTTAATTTGGATTTGGGACATGCCTAAGTACAAATGCTATCACTTATATAGCACATTATACATTGCTTGTCACATGGGCACTTGTTTTCAGAACCCACCTGGAACCATTTACTATGCGGACAGGTGAGTTTTGTGGAGGTATCTTAACGTGTTGTATAATCTATGTTATGCTAGATAGATATGTTAACTACATTTTTATGTATTACTAGGTTTTATATTGATGGGAATGGTCTTCATGGTGACATAGATGCCTTGGCGTTGGCACAGTTGGCCTTGCAGGAGTTCTCCTCTACCAAGAACGTGCGTGCCGATGTAATAGGACAACTTGGACTTGAGTTTAAAACCTACCCAACTCGGTATTCCAAATTTTATGGAAAGTGTAAGGAAGCTAGTTGGTTGGATAGGGAGTGGACATCCCTCAGACCACTTACTATTGAAGATATGCTAGTGGAACTACCACCATTTCCTACACCATTTAACCTGGTATGCTAAATCATGGATTCGTTGTTATGTTTTTGAGTGACGATGTGCTTTCATGATTTTTTTTCTTTTTTTTTTGGGATGAAAAGTTTTAGGCCTTAGCGGGCCACAGTGGTAGTTTAAGGCCATTTCAAGCCATTGTGCTAGTTTAGGTCGTAAACAAGAGACACAATGCAAATGCAAGCAATGGACATGGTGCAAAGAATTGAAATAATGTAAACATTAAATGTAATGCCAAAAGAAATAAGTATGGTGCAAACTGGAATGGTAATGCTGAAAGTGAACATAATGTGAGTAGTAAATGTCATACTAATATTAGGGAAGAGATAACAAAGCTAAGCTTTTATGAAGTTAAATCATGGGTAGTTTCTAATTGTGACCTCGGTAATGGAGCATAAAAAGTCTATAAATAGCATGAGCACTCACCCAACTTTTTATCATTTTCTTTCCAACAAGTAAGGATTTTTTGCTATTTTTAGAGCCTAGAACCTTTAAAAGCCCATAACTTTCACATCGCTTCTTTGGTTTACCCCATTCTTCATTTTATAACTACTAACATTATGTTATGGGGGACACAAACCTTAGGTTTCTGCAAAAATAATTTTGAGATTTTTCTAACTCTCACAAGGTTTAACTAACAAAATAATATTAAAATCACTAACTCATGAGAGTTAAACCTTTCCAATGAACTCTAGTAGCTATCTAATTAAAATAGTATTAAAATAATCAATCCACCATAATCACAACTTAGCCTAAGTGTAATTGATCAAAGGAGAGAAGGTATCAAACTATCCAAGTTACACATCAAATGCTAATCTTTGGTTATGTTGTGATTATATATGGTAACTAGACTAAGGGATAAACACCCACAAGAGCAAGGACCATTCTAACCAACGGAGAAGCAGCCCTAAGGAGGAAGGAACCAACAACAGCAACAACCCCTTAAGTAAGTAGTGAAAACCAATGCAATGGGACATCTTTGTGAGGAGCCCAAAGTGGAATTTGTCTAACAAATTCTTGAAGCTAAGACCAAGCAATCACATAGAGATGAAGCACCTTGAACTAGAAAAAACCTTTAAGTTACCTTGATAGAAGCCTATCTTATGCACATTAATTCCAAGAATATTAGAGTTTCAATTCTTCAAGAACTAAACTTTGGTTCTTTCTTGAACTTGGCACTAGAAGAAGTCAAGGCACAACTTCAAAGCTCTCCCATGTGGCCCATCCTTACTTCTAGTGGAAAATGGTACATGGGGGAAACCTACCTCTTCTAGAGCAATAGGCAAGCTGATGCCACCATGAAGATAAAGGAAATCAATGTGTCCTACTTTGTGGAGGCATTTGCTAAGACCCTCAAGTTGCTAAATACTATAGAAACCTTAGCAAAAATATCAACATAGGTAGACCCAAAAGTAAAGAAAGAGTGGGTCAATGGTGATATGGAGTTGACTATAAGGAAAAAAATGCACTAACTAAGGTAGAAAGGATGTACTTTAAAATCATGGACTACCACCTCAATCCAACAATGAGACCAAGTAAAATCATGACCTTTTTTGCCCATGTGTGCATTTCTCTAAGTGGAAAATTCTCAGTCAATCTCCCATAGTTGATCTACTTAGATATCGAAAAGTGCTTCAAGGAGAATGAGCATGGAATAAAGGTACTTCCCTTTCATGCCTCACTCACAAGTTGTGCAAAATGGGAGGTACAGCCCACTATGCTAATGACACCCTTCGTCATGCTTCTGCTACCTCTTGGGCAGAGATGATGAAGGATAAGGTATCCACCAAGCTACAAGAAGAGGAGTAGCCATTGCCATCACCCACTCATGAAACAACATTGGAGGCCTATACTACCATTAAGCACATGTGCAAACTTCGTGAGCAACTCCTACAACAGCAGTAAGCATGATTGAGTCATGGTAAATCCTTTGCCTACCAAATAACATTGAGCCATCTTAATGAAGTGGCAAGAACCATTAATAGGATGGAGGGAATGGTGCCACTATTTCCTACCCAAATGATGAAGGTGCCTACAAGATTAAATCCTAGCACCCAGAAAGTAATTATGTCTCTTTCAAGATAACAACAATTCCCAAAGATCTCTTGAAACAACACCACTTTCTCAGTGTGTCTGGAGGAGGGCAAGGGAATAACTGTCTTGGTGATGCAATACCAAGGGCAAGAAACAATGGCAAAAGTGGTAGCTAACAAAGTGGTAGAAGCACTGAATGCTCTTGTGGCCTCTATTCCAGATGTTGCTATACTTAGGAATGTGTAGATGTCTGCAGGAGTAGCAAATGAAAGGTTTAGCATAACCCAGCATGAAGAATTGCTAAATGGACTAGTTGAAACCAAGAAACCACCTCCAAGGGTCTTTGACCTTGCAAAAAATCATCACTACCATCTAGGTAGTGCTATTGAAAGCTAGGGGAAAGCTCCTCATTGTCAATGCCCAACTCAAGGTAGCCACATCAAAGAATCAACAATTGGCTATCAAGGCTGTAGAATTAAGAGCCCTTCTAACTGATCCCACCATCCTTAACTAGGCCTTCACAAGAGATCAATCTTTTTTACAACTTCAACACAAATTTCAAGAGGTTGAGTATGCGAAGGAGTCAACGATCTTCGACCAATCCTTAGTAGAGGGCATAAGTTAAAACACCAAAAAGAACTTATTAGAGATTCACAAAGAGAACCTAGTTTTGACCCAGGAAAATTATCACTTGTGTAATGTTGAGAACCAAAAAGACAAAATGATGAAATTTATGCAACAACAGCAAGAGTAGCTTTCCAAGGTGAATACAAAATTGAGGTTGGCTACTAAGAATTGCAATCTCTCAATGGCGTAGGTCTATGCCTTATGCTAGAAAATAGCAATTGAGGTAGCTTCCTAGAAGAATGAGGCCCTAAAATTTGAATGAGTCATAAATCACTACATGGACTAGGTTGGAATCCTTAAATAAGTAAAGGAAAAAGAGATTCAACTAAAAAATGATAAAGTCAATGAGGTCCTCTAGTAGCTCCATCAAGAAGATGACACATTGCAACCCATCTTCGATGAACTCAATGCACACAACAAGGTAAAAATCTACCTGAAGGAGCTGCAAATTAAGGAGATGACTAAATACATGAAGTTATCCAAACTCTAGTACATAAATTTGGCAATGCTAATTGCTGGAAGTTTGAGGTTAGAACTTGAAAAGCAAGTGGCCAGCTAGTACCTCTTCTATGAGGTACAATTCGAGCATCACAAGAAAACAACACATAAGTTGGAAACAACCAATGCAAAGCTTGAAGTTCTTCACATGTGCTTCACAAACCAATGATCCATTATGGAGGACCTGGCCAAGAGAATGAATTACTACCAAGCACTATAAAATTCTATCAGGGTGTTCAACATCAAATGCAAACAATTTGCAACCTAGTTTGTCAATGTTAAGGACTTGTTCCTAGCAATGCTTTGTTTGTGGGATGTTTCCATACTAACTCGCATCAATGATGCCATGTGAACTATGTATGATCCTCAATCTTAGGAGGGGAATATGAGAGCCTTACTAGATGCTTTTTTTCTTCCACTAAATGTCACAACTGTAGTAAGATAGCCATAGCCTCAACCTTAATTGCCACATGTACTAGAGGTAGCGGAAGGTCTTTCAGCATCTCAGTAGCCTCCACCTCTTAGGACCATTTGATTTTATTCTTGTCTTAAACCATTAGAGGAATTCTAGTTCATTTTTTTAAAGGTGTTTAATTTTATTTTCATGAACACCTAATTTTGTAAACATTGTAAATCCATACACTTGGTCACTTGGCATCAGTTTGAGTCAATCAGTCAGTCATTAGTTCCATACCTTCTCAATTTTTGTAAGAAACTTGTTCCTCCTTTTCTTCACTCAAGGATGAGTTTTCAGTTAATTGTGGGGGTATGGTAAATCATCAATTTGGCTACATCAATAAGGTTGTTTTGATGCATGCCCATCGATGCATCCATGTTGATGCATACCCATTGATGCATGATTTGATGCATTAATGAATATGCATCGACGAAGTGTCTAGTCTTGCCTATATAAAGACGCGCACCCACCGCATATATGGCATTCATTCTTTAATAGCATAGCAGAGCTTTTGTAGTTTTTTCTTTTAAGAGTTAGAATATTTTCTAAGTGCTCATAATAGGAGTTGAGAAGTGTACGGATCTTTATTCAAGCACTAAAGTACTTGGACACTTTGGTGTAAACGGAAATAAAGATGAGCTTCTTGATAAGCCTTGCATTACTTGGACTTAGCATAATATTTACTTTAATGCACTTTGTTGTTATGCAATTTACTTTCATGCATTTAATTAATTGATTAAATATGAATAATTAATGCACATAAGTATGACCATCACAAGCATACATTAACACTTGGTAATCCCAGTACTACTTACACGTAGCATTGTAACGTGTTCAGGATGTGTATGACACATGGAAATGGATGCTTATGTTAGAATTAGTTAAGGTAGTAGATAGTTTCTAGATTGATTAAGCATTTAATTAATTTATTTTCATGCTTAGGATAAATAAATAAAAAACATAAAAGTTATACAAATCATGTGCCTCAATTACACTTAACCATACCATTGTACCTCCACAAGTGGAACTAAGAAGACAATGATCATGTCCTTAAGTTCATTACCTAGATAATGTATACATAAAGAGCTAAACTCTACAAAATTCAACTAAATCACTAAGTAAACACTGGTGAATCATATGGTTGGGCATAGAAATTGCTTGCTGCTCATCAATGGGGGTATTCAATATATGATTTAATGACTTTTTAAAACCTCAAATTCTGAGTAATCAGGATAGTTCACATTAATAATTAATCAAAATAATGTAAAACTAACAAAGTTTAGCTATTATAATCTTCCTAATTCTTGCAACTATTACCATTATAAAGGACATTTGTTCAATGCTTATTCTTTTTTTCTTAAGAAAAAGATTCTGAACCAAAGAAAATATGTGTTGAAGTTGAAGATAAGAATGAAGATAAGAAAATATGTGTTGAAGTTTGATGAGTGGCGAGGTACCCCTACACTCAACCATACGAAACGAGTGTAGCACGCGCGATCCGGTCGAACTCCGTAGACTAAATGCCTAAACGCCATAAGGAACACTTGGGGTTAATT
>MNCI01034224.1:589875-601221 GCA_015680685.1 Gnetum montanum | reverse complement strand
CTTGTGGAACTATCTCTTTCTCTGGGGAAAATTAGGAGTAGATTGCGGAGTTGTGCTCAAATGTTTTTGCAAAATTTTATTTGTTACAAGTAGGTATTATAAGAACCGCGTAGACTAGGCAGTTGAACAAAATAGGGAGTTTTCAACAACTCATAGTACTTGGCAAATTTGGCTGAATCTCTTTGAAGTAAGTCATTTGTAGTTTACACACAATGCAATCGTTACATTTCTCACAACTTCATGCCGCAACAGCACACACACATACTCACATTAACTACTGAGTTTATTTGGAGGTATCTGGGCCTTGGTGTTGCCAGAGACCAGCAGGCACCTAAATCCTGTTCGAGGACACTCGTTGGCGGTCACATCCCAAATGGTCGCCAACACTTATATGATGGGATCTCCAAGGACTTCATGCTGAGTACATGGTGTAAGATAGTGACACCAAGGATTAACATCCTACTAAGACATAACATCTTAGGGATTGTCAATTAGAACAATGTTACGAATTTTTGAAGGAAAAACGATTTAATGATTTCCCATTCCTATTATACCAAAAAGATTATGGAGAGTCCTTCTCTAGGGATTTTTCATTCAGTGAAATCCCTCTCTTTGATTTCAATGAAGAAGGTCAAAACCAAAACTTACAGTCCATGATTCACAACCGTAGTTTTGGCAAGAATGAATCCAATGACAAAGAATGATTCAAAGAGGCAAGTCAAGGTAGGGATGCAAACAAGAAACAAGATTGTGATCATGGTCAGAATCACTAAAGAGGTGAGAGTAGATACCATGATGGTTCTAGTCCTCTTTCCTCTTCACCTTCTTCATCTTCTTCTTCTTCTAGCTCTAATCTCAACTATAGAGGACGCGACCATGATGGAGGTGACTGATGGCACCAAAATGATCAAAGGGACCATTGGGCAAAGTAAGACCAAGGATGCAAGCATTCAAGAGAGACATAATACCATGAATGAAAGGATAGTATAGGGCATCATAGGCACCAAAATCAAGGCCTCCATGAGCCTTTTCTTACTATGCAAAGTATGCTAAACATTGCAAAGGTAGTACGAATTCCAACAAGGCATAAGAAGGATAGTCGGATCAAAAAGCTAGACATGAACAATATCCCTTAATTTGAAGGGGGATATAACTTAGATCCATAGAACCATATTCAAGCTTTTCAAGATGCATGTGCCTTGCAAAATATAGAGAATAAGTGGCAAAAACTTAAGTTGTTCCCAAGAACACTCATTAAAGAAGTAGAAAACTAGTATTGGTCCTTAGAACTAGAATTTATTAGATGATGGAGTACAATGCTTGAATTGTTCAATGAAAAATATCAAAAATAATCCAAAGTGTTCAACTTGAGAAGGTAGATCCAAGGATGGAAACAAGAAACACACAAACCCTTGGATGCTATCATCAATCAATATTATTCCTTAATGCACAAATGTCCTAGCTATGGTTATTCTAAACTAGATTAACTTCACCACATTGTAGATGGGCTTTAGTCTAAAACAAAGAGAACCCTTAGCATCTATGCCCAAGTGTGACTGTCAAAATTAAGCACCCATAAAATCCAAAGAATGATTGAGTAGGTAGCTAAAGAGGAAGGTGAATTAAGAAAACGAGAAAGTGCAAAAGAGTATAATCAAGATCCTTCCATTCACAAGAGGGAGGTTTGATTTTGTGATAATAAAGAAGAATCATCACTTAAGGAGGTGGTGAATAGCAAATCTTTACCACTTCAAAAATGCCAATCTAAAATTACAACCAAGGTTGATCAATTATGGGACTCCATAGATAGCAGATTTCAAGTTGTCCTAAAAATTGTTGAAGAGTCCACAGAATGAGATAGTAATCATGATCACAGGTGGCGCAAGGAAGTTGAACATGC
The DNA here is from genome assembly GCA_015680685.1 of Gnetum montanum. NCBI lineage: Eukaryota > Viridiplantae > Streptophyta > Gnetopsida > Gnetales > Gnetaceae > Gnetum > Gnetum montanum. Next base: position 599,321 of record MNCI01034224.1, on the reverse strand, counting down.
CTATCAAAGAGGTAAAGGAAAGATTGCTGCAATAGAAGAAGTTGTGAAAAGAAAATCAGATGATGATGGTGGATGTGACATCTACCAATATAAAAATCTTAAGAGATGTTACCCCATAGTGTCACACTTACAAGAGTCTAGGATGTATGCTTGAATCCATGACTCACACAAACGCAAACACCCAAATGATTACCTTATCCTCAAGGTAATCCTAAGTAGTTCCAATAGTAGCAACAATATTATCCAAGTGGAACTCCACCACAACCATATGAGCAATATCAACAGTGGTAGCAACCACAGTCATGGGCACTAGCACCACCAAGGTAGCAATACCCTTATCAACAAGCTAATCCATATGGGTATTACATTCAAAATCCCTTGTCTCTACATGACTCCTCCAATCGCATTTCTACTTTCCAATCTCACTACCATCCTTTTGATTATTATTGAACTCATTCTCCACATGCAAGAAGGGATATCACCTCCTATCCTTATCCTCCTCCTATTCCTACACATCTTCTTCCTCCATCTACACAGCTACCACCTACTCCACCTATGCAAGGTGAACTCCTAGCTTAACTACAATAACACAATGCTACAAGGACCATTAATCTACAATCGGCTCATCAACTTCATGGTTTGGATACTTGATCAAAGAAAATACCTTTCTTCCAAACACATAGTTCGCCTAAGCCCTCAAATACACCTGTAGTTGACAATCCTATTCCTTCATCTTCTTGTATATCAAATTTCTTTGAGTCGCCTTCAAATCAAACATCACCCAGGATCCATACTGTGATGCTTACTCATGCCATATCTAATTGGATCCATGCTATAAATCTTCCCAGAAACTTAGCAAATCCTAGAAGTCCTTTGATTTATTTGCAAATTGCTACAAATGAACCATGTAAAGCTCTTCTCAACTCAAGTTCCAGTGTCAACCTAATTTCTCATGATATGTATACTACATGAAGCTGACCTCCTTTAAAGAAGAGTAATATCATATTAGAATTGGCAAACTAGTCCATTATTATTCCATTGGGACTCAAGAAGACATTGTGATCACTATTTGCAGGTGGTCTTATCTTGTTGATTTTATAGTGATCAAGATGGATAACTAAAAAGGGGGCTTTCTAATCATCGTAGAAAGAGCATGGCTAAGCACTATTGATGCAAGAATGGGAATTAGAGATCTTTCCCTAGAAATATCCAAAGAAAATACATTTCAAAAGATCGAGAAGAAGTGAGTTCCATGCAACACGTATAGCGATACAAGGTGCAATTGTATGCAAAAATTCTAGGCAATGAAACAATCATCCATCTCTACATGAAAGCAGTGTGCACCATAAGTAGAAATTTAAAGGTGTCTATACATAGTAGCTACAAAACAAGGGGATACCCAATGGCTAACCACTGATTCTGAGATCAGCATACTTTGCATGGAACCAACTAAGAGCTTGACATGTGCATATGTCATAAGCATTAATGAACTAGAGTAAGTTCATCACCAACTCTCTGATGATGAAAATGATGATACCTACTAGAGAAAGTTGGAAATTCCTAAAACATTCAAGCAAGAGCCCCTTGAACTAAAAATCTTACCGGCTATCATGGAATATGTGTTCCTAAAAAATGGACAGCTAGTCATAATTAATGCAAATCTTACTCCAAAATAGAAAAAGATGCTAATGAATGTGGTTGAAAAATGATCAACAATCTTTGCATGGTCAAATCCTAAACTCACAGGGATTGATCCTAGGATGTGCCAACATCATATCTACACTAATCCAGCCATGAAGCCAAAGAGGCAGCCACAAAGATGATTGAACCTCAAACTAAAGCAGATCATCAAGGAGGAAATTGAGCAACTCCTCAAGGTGGGGTTCATTTATCCCATTGCAAATAGCAAGTGGGTTAGTCCACTCATTATTGTGCCAAATAAAGATGGTAAGTGGTAGGTCTGCATCGATTTTCAACTACTGAATATGACAACATTCAAGGACCAGTTTTCATTACCATTTGTTGATCACGTATTAGACACAATATCCAGACATTGCTACTATAGTTTTCTGGATGGTTATAATGGCTACAACCAAATCCAGATCACACTAGAGGACCAAGCCAAAACAACATTCGCAAGTCTCTAGGGGACTTTTTCATATCACAAGATGCCTTTTTCTCTATGCAATTCCCCTGCTACCTTTCAACGCCTAGCCCTAAGCATTTTTAATAGCAAATTGGTAGTGGTGTAGAAGTCTTCATGGATGACTTCTCCACCTATGGAGATACATTGGAGCAAGCACTGAACCACCTTCAACAAGTACTGAAATGATGTGTTAAGAAAAATCTTGGGCTCAATTGGCAAAAGAGTCACTTGATGATCCAAGAAGGCATTATGTTGGGGCATAGAATATCACAAGCAAGAATTGAGGTCAACCCCAAAAGAATAAGGATCATCCAAGGAATAACCTACCAACCAAAAACTGTCAAAGATGTTTGGTTATTCCTTGGACATACTAGCTACTACTGGCAATTCATAAATAATTTCTCTAAGATTGCAAAACCAATAGTGGAGCTAACAAAGAAAGATGCTCCATTTTTCTAGATCATGGAATGTGAACAAGCATTCCAACAGCTGAAATAAAAACTTGTAAAAACTCCAATCCTATAAGCACCTAACTCTTCGAGACTATTTCATGTTATGAAAAATGCATTAAATTATGCCTTGGGAGCTATGCTTACACAAATGGATGATAAGAAACATCCATACTACATCCACTATGCTAACCAGATCATTGTGGGTGCACAATTGAACTACACCACTATAAAGAAAGAACTGATGGTAGTGGTGTTTGCTCTAGAAAAGTTTAGGAATTATGTGCTTAGATATAAAGTATTTTTGCACACAAATCATAGTGCCATCTTCTTCCTAATGAAAAAGCCAATGGTGAGTCCCCCATGTCATACAGTGGCTGGTGATCTTACAGGAATTCAATCTCACGATGGTAGATCAAAAGGGCACCAAGAATGTAGTTACTAATCACTTGTCTCAATTACAATGGGACAACAAAGAGAAAGAGAACCCACTATCTAATATGTTTTCTAAAGAACTCCTCTTTGTTGAGTCTAAATGGTATGATGGCATTCTCACCTATCTTCTCACTCAAGATATGCCATAAGGGTTGGACCACCGAAAGAACTAGCAATTTCTTCATAGGGTAAAACACTTCATGAAGATCAAAAAACACCTCTACAAGGTGTGGACCAATGGCCTAGTTTGTTTTTGTGTCCATAATGCTAATAAACTACACATTCTCCAAGATGCTCATGAAGGTCCTTACAAAGGCCACTATGTTGGAAGATGCATGGCCATTAAAATCCTAATGGAAAGGTACTATTGATCAGAAATTTTTAGTGATTCTCATCAATATGTCCACTCTTGAAAATGTTGCCAACAAAATGGTGGAATGACTACTAGAATGGAGGGACCTCAACAATGGATTCAACCACTAGTACCCTTCTACATTTGAGGCATTGATTTCATGGGTCACATCATACCCATGTCAAATAAAAAGGCATACATCATAGCTGTTGTTGACTATTATACAAAATGGGTAGAAGCAGTAGCCGTAATAGATTGTACATCTTCTATTGTTTCTTGGTCTATACAAAAACAAATTTTAAATAAGTTTGGTGTGCCATGTGCATTAATTTTTGATAATGGAACTCACTTTATAGGAACTACCTTTTGCAAGCTCATGTAATGCTTAGGGGTTGAACATAAACTCACAACACCCATCCCCAAGTCAATGGTCAAGCTAAGGTTACCAATAGGGAAATCACAAGGATTCTAACAAGAACTATTAGAAAATATAGGAAAAAATAGAGCAAAAAACTTCCTATCACTCAACATGGAAACTTCCTATAGCTACTCTTCCTATGAACTTGTGTACGGAAAATTACCAACACTTCCTATTCAATTTCAGCTTCGTACACTTTCAGCAACCTATGACCTCGACCTTGACTTGAGTCTAGCACAAAAAAAAAGACTAATGAATCTCAACTTTCTAGATGAAAATCGATTGGTGGCTCTATCATCTAATGAGTTTTACAAGGCATTCAACAAAAAGCACCATGACCTTAAAATTAGGAAAGTCAAAATTCAACCAAGAGATAAGGTTCTCTATTGAAATCCCACACATGTACCTCAACAAACTAAGTTCTAGAAATTGTGAAAAGGACCTTATATAATTTATGAAACTTTTCCTTATAGGACCATGATGATCTATAGACCTGAGAGCCTAGATAAGAAATAGTTGGTCAACATACAATAATTCAAACCTTTCCACAAGCATAAGCTAGGAAATACAACAAACACCTCATCGGATGGAAAACAACGCTCCATATTTCAGATCTCCTCCTTTCAACTCAGTCATGGAGGAGATGGCCATCCACATTAACTATATAAGTAGCTGCTCAATGTTTCACCCTTTTTTTTTACACATTTTTATTTTACAACTTTTTGTTTTGCACTTTCTTTATTTTACTTCTTATTTCATGTTCTTAATCTTTTCTGATTTTTTTTACAACATCGTTAGTACATTTGCTATTTCTTGATATTTTACACTTTCTTTTATATTTTCTTTTATTTTTATGTGATTTTATAACTTTTTGTTAATAAGTACTAGGCACAGTGGTAATTTTTTACTTGATGGTTGAAATACAATCAATTTTGGGCTCTCGTTACACAGTGTTAGATTTGTCCGAGCATTGAGACCTAGGCAAAATTTCTCCAAGTATGGTGTCACGCTAGGTCACTAGACAACATGGCACCCTGGAAGTCCTAACATCTACAAAGATTTTTTTGAGCTTGTCTACTATGCTCTTCAGCACAACTAGTGTAGCACCCATTTTTAAGGCCAATTTGCATAAAAGGAACACTGAGGATTCAAACACCGTGAAAATTACGAGTCGGCCTCAGGCAAAGATTCGCAATTCAAGCGAGAGCGTGCATCAGCTTTATTCCAGGACAAGTTTACATTCTATTACGCATGGCAGTGTAATGAGCGTAATAAGCTCCAAAATAGTCAAAGGCAGAGTCTAGAGAAGCGCAACAGTTTGATGCTTTTTTCTCGTGGCGCATGATTAACTTGTCTTTATGCTCGTTACGCGGCGGTGCATACCAGTGCATATGTTATCATTCGAGTTATACATTGTTTACGCTTCATTACGCGTAGCTGCGTAGTGAGCGTAAGTTATACATTGTTTATGCTTCATTATGCGCAGCTGCGTAGTGAGCGTAAGTTATACATTGTTTACGCTTCATTACGCGCAGCTGCGTAGTGAGCGTAAGTTATACATTATTTACGCTTCACCACGCGCAGCTGTGTAGTGAGCGTAGGTTGTACATTATTTACGCTTTGTTACGCGCAGTTGCGTAGTGAGTGTAAAACAATGTTAATCTTATTGTTTTTACACCAGATTACGCTCATACACGCAACACAATGCGAATGAGCGTAATACAACCTGAAAGTAATTAAAGCGTGCTCAACATGTGCCTGCTTTTCACATGCACAACACGCAAACAAGCGTGTTGTGCATAGTCACAGTCTGACTTAAAATGATCATACCAACAGGACCCACGTCATCAGGGTTGCACCTTTTTCGCGAAGCGTCGTGGCCCATAAATACCTCAGTTGAAAGAGATACAAAGGTTGGCAAATCAAAGAAGCAAAAGCATATTTCTGAGCACCAGAGCACTTAACACTTTGGAGTAGAGATACAGAGAACAGCGCTTTGGCAATCGTGGACATCATCACCTTACAGCCGAAGCAGAGTATAGTTCTCTTTGAGCACTGGTGATAGGAGTAATCGTTCTGCTGAAAAGACTCTATCAATCAGAAACAGTTGATCGGTAGACGTCAAAGCTTGGCCTGCCTTGCATCTCAACTTTAGCCCACGAGGTAGATCGGACTTCTGTTTAGACCGGTTGCTTGTTGTTTTGTGCTTATTTCACATCCTGTAATCGGGGATTCCCCAGTGTAATTTCTCATACGAAATATACATTTTTAAGTCAAAGCGTAGATCTTGAAGCTACGAGCTTCTCTTATGTCAACCTCCTTTCATCGTGTTTAGCATTATCACCGTTGCAATCCATCTACATCGTTTCCCCTTCGCTTTACAACTCCTCGAATCAGATCGCTTTCTTTTTACGCACTTTACATTGTTTTACTGACTCGTAAGTCCCTGTCTGATCGACAAGACCATTCAGGGCACCACAGATTCGCTTTCTCCAGCATAGCCCTCGCATGGATCCGTGGCTAAAACTATGTACGCCAGAAACTCAGTCGGTATTTTCCAGCTGCCGACGTTTTCTGTCGCTACAGTTTTTTGGCGCTAGAAGGAGGGACTTCAGGCTCTGATCCGAATATTTCGACTAACCCTGTTAGAGATCCATACCCTAGACGTAATACCTCTAAGGAAGTCTACGGTCAATCCTGTGGTGTAGATCGGTCGCAAGGACGATTTCTTTGAAATCCTACAGGGTAGAAAGCCTTTTGTGCTTTTTGTTACCAGCCATTTTCTTTTGGATCCGATTATCAGTTACTCTCAACTTCATTGATCAATGGATTCCTTTTACTCAAACACAACTGCCATGGTCGCTACCAATCTAGATGTCACGCCTATGAATCCTATGGTGGTCACAGGACCCGCTCCTAGTGCAACAGGACCTTAAGGACCATTGCGCCGTTCATTGAGGCTTCAGGGGAAAGAGCCTATCTTCATGGTTATAACCCCTAAAGAATACAATTTCATATGTGTCAAGATCCAGGCGAGGCTGGCTCTTAGCCGGGTCGAGCTGGAGGCGAAGCGAAACTTTGAGGTGCTCCACCGAGGGGGCTATGATTTTAAGCTGACGGCCTACGATATAATCCCCTTGACTGAACAACAACACGAACTGATCGCACAGTTGGTCATGGCCAGAGGCCAAACTTCACAACCTGTGGTGGAGCCTCAGCATGGGGAAGAGGCAGAGGACGAATTCGCGGCTCTGTCGAAGCATTCGTTCCATACTCAGACCCCCCACACACAAGTAAATCCGTTGTTCCCTTTTGACGGAGAGGTAGCCTCTCTTGACCCAGCCGCGACCGCGCAGACGCAGATCCCTGTCTTTCCGCAAGCCAACGCGTAGCCGTCTGGGTTGCAAGCACAACAACCACACCATAACGCGGGGGTGGGTCCATCCCAACAGGTCATTAGTATTCTGGCGGTGGTCCCGACAACCGTCGCGCCCCATTTCATCCCTCAGGTACAAGCTCACACTGTACTGACAACTCGTTCAGCGCAAATGTTCCCGCCCCCACCAACTCAGCAAAATACCGCGGCCGTACCACAGCAGACCTTTATTCAATACCCTGCAACAAGTCAATGGATCAACCCTGCTACACAACACCACCAGTCTACGGTGTACGGTGCATAGCCTTTGGTCGTACCTGTGGCACAACTTTCGCAAGTGTTTCCTCAATATACTTACCACTATCCTACACAGCAGGCAGCAGTTAACCTCTCGTCTCAGACCGGTGGATGGTGGTCTTCGCAGGCCCCCTAGCCTGCTCCACCAGCGATTAGCCAACCACCTCCTGCATTCCAGTTTCCTAGGGCTGCCCACCCAGTCCAACCTCCTGTGCCTGCTGCACAGACACCCCCATTAACAGGTCTAGATCAAGCTTTCTAGCTTATCCAGATGCTTACCGAAGAGGTTCGACACCTCAAGACCGCTGGATCTGATACTATTCAGATCATGGACTTCTATCAGGATGATCCGATCAATCCAGCGGTCCCCGTGCTGTCGTTGCCACCAGGGATGTCCCTCCCTCATTTCACCAAGTATAATGGAGAGGGGGATCCCAACACCCATCTAGCCACCTTCAGATCTGAATCTTTGTTGTTACAACAGTGGCTGCACACTTTGATCCGAGTCTTCGCGATGTCTTTAACAGGGAAGGCTTTAGACTGGTATAGAGCTCTCCCACACTCTTCCATTTCAACCTTGGAAGAGCTGCTGACTCAATTTGTGACCCGTTTCAAATACAACCTGAAACCAGAAGTCACGTTGGAACAGCTTATGGGGGTGAAACAAGACCTGCTCGAGCCAGTCCAAAAGTTTATACAGCGTTGGAACGCTACCTTGAATGAGATCCGCGACTTGATCGTAGACTCCCATCTACTGGCTATATTCAAGGGAGAAGTCAACGACTTCATTAAGTCTAAGTTGTATTATCTTTCCCCTGGCAATATACATCAGGCCTTCGCGCAGGTTCGAAGCATCCAAGATGCTGCGGAGGCCAGCAAAGACCCAGCATATGTCGCCTACAAAAACGCACACAACAAAGCCAAAGACAAAGGCAAGGCAGCGACAACGACAGTAGCTGCGCTGACTGAAAACGCGAAAAACAAGAACAAGAAGGCGCCCACAACAGCGCCGCCTAAGGCCACGGCTGGTGCCGGCACCAGCCAAGCCACAGCTGCCCCTGAATAGGCCCCCTAGCCAAAGCCAAATTTTGAGCGCAAAGATCGTTCAAGATATGCGGCTTTACCCGTGAAACATTCCGAACTGCTGAAACAACTGTTAGCAGCAGGACACATTCAACCTAAGAAAGTGTCCAAGGAAGCCCTGAAGCGTCACAGATGTCACTATGAACTGTCAAGGATCCTTCTTTAGCTCTGCCTAACGAACCAGCAGTTCTGAGATCTTTCAAGCTGGACCGTTTCTGTGACTACCACCAGATGTGTGGTCACGACACGGATTACTGCTGGGCGTTGAAGGACGACATTCAATGCATGATCGACGAAGGTCATCTAAAACTAGACAGCAGTAACCCCACGCGTCCGGAAAATCAAACACTGCATGTATACAAGGATCCGTTGAATGCAAGTTACAATCCTTATACAATCACTATAGTGAGTACAGACGGTGAGCGTAAGGAACCGCCAAAACAACCTTTTGTTTTGTACATGCCCGCCAGCTCACCAAGGGGGCCAACAACTTCTTCGGCAGCCAGTGGGGTCTCATGGCCACCGTTTATCATACGGGCACCTTCCCAAGCGCGCCATCAGTCACGCGACAGTACCCAAGCCGCGAGTTCATCCGCGCCCATGCCGAGAGCGCCCTTCATTATTAGGGCGCCAAAACCACAGGCTGCCCCTCTCACGCAGGGGCAGACCTTTAGCCAGAACCACCAGTCATCACCTCCCAAGCAAAAGGAGGAGAATACCGCAGTTAACGTAGCCAAAGACCACCCTACGCTCGGCTTCCCTAAGCCCAGGCCCCTGGCCTTTGTGCCTATGTCTATGCCCCAGAACCATGCCAAAGGTACAGAAACGCAGCCATCTTCTTTTGGTAGGAAGAAGAACGACCCCCCCACTGACACCGCTCCGCCTCGAGA
>MNCI01034224.1:540445-582883 GCA_015680685.1 Gnetum montanum | reverse complement strand
ACCAGTTAATAACTTCACCGATTAACAATCACGCAACCATAGAGCCAGAGTTCCAGGACGAACATGTACATACGCTAAGCCCTGTCTCGACAGGCCTCGAAGCAACGCTGTACTTCGATGGAGCTTCAACTGCCAGAGGTGGTAGTGCTGCCACTGTTCTTACGTTATCGCCTGAGGATGTGCGTCTACACGCTTATCGATTGACCTTCCCTTGTACGAACAATGTGGCAGAGTACGAGGGGCTCCTCGGGGGTTTACTAACTGCAAGTGAACTCGATGTTCAACACCTGGCGGTTAGGGGTGATTCGATGCTTGTCATAAATCAAATCACTGGAGTCTACGCCTGCAAGGCTGTACATTTGCAGCCCTACTACGATCAGGCTAAAGATCTTCTGAGGCGATTTACGACCTTCGACGTCCAACACGTCCCACGGACTGACAACACGCTGGCCGATGCACTGGCCACCCTGGCTTTACACGTGCCTTCACACCTATTTAACACCTGCCCTGCATTGATTACAGACTGCGCAGACCCTATCATTCAAACGGTGCAAATCTCCTCTCTTATCGAGGAAAGCACGCCTGAATGGTACGATAATATCAAAACTTATCTTTTACAGGGTGAGCTACCACCTGCATTAATGCGCGTACAGAAAGATGCAATCCGTAAGCGGGCTAGGCAATACATCATCATCAGAGACAGCACTCTCTGTAGACGCTCCTTTGATGGCGTGTTGCTTACCTGCGTTGACAAAGACCAAGCGCAACACATAGTCGGCGAAGTTCACGAGGGACTGTGTGGCGGCCACGTAGCACCAAGGGCTATGGTCCTAAAAATCCGACGCTTAGGATACTACTAGCCACACATGGAACGGGACTGCCTGACAAAGGTTAAAACTTGTGACACGTGTCAGCGTCATGCAAACCTCATTCACGTGTCGCCCACAGAATTGCATACAACACAGATAACATGGTCGTTTCAGCGATGGGGACTGGATATCATAGGACCTATCACGCCAAAATCTTCTGCAGGGCATAGCTTCATAATTACCGCTACTGAGTACTTTACGAAGTGGGTAGAAGCTGTCCCCCTATGGAAAATCACATCCTAACAGGTTTGCCATTTTATCTTGGACAACATAGTAACCAGATTTGGTCTCCCAATAACTATTATGACTGACAATGGGCCACAGTTTAGTAGCGCGGATACCAAATCCTTCTGTGACAACCTAGGCATTAGACAGTCTTTTTCCTCTCCCTATTACCCACAGGCGAATGGTCAAGCTGAAGCATCAAACAAAATAGTCATCAATCTGCTCAAGAAAATGCTCGACGGCAACAAAAGACGGTGGCACAAACAGATCCTCTATGTGCTATGGGCATATCGTACTACGTGTAGGACAGCTACAGGTAGTACACCCTATAGCCTGGTTTACGGATCTGAAGCAGTGCTACCTCTTGAATTGCAAATTCCTTCTCTGAGAATGGTCCTCTCCACCATTATAAATGAGGCTCAACACACCGAGGCTCAGATAATGGATCTGGATTCAGTGGAAGAGAAGCACTTTCAGGCTCTTGATACGATTGAAAAATATCAAGACAAACAGCGCCAGAAACATCGCCACAACCTACAACAGCACCCGATTAAGAAGAGAGATCTTGTTCTCAAGGCTGTGCGTGAACTAGTAGGCAAGTTCTTTGCAAATTGGGAAGGCCCTTTCTTGGTGGTTGATGCGTATGGCAACGGAGCGTTCAAATTAGCAGACGCCAACAGCAACGAATTAGCAAACCCTGTAAATCATGTATACTTGAAGCGGTATTTCATCTAGCAGCATCTACGGTGTCGACAGCAGGTATGACAATACTCGTCCGCTACGACGTAAAACTGGCACTGATCGTCCGCTACGACATAAAACTGACACCCTTCATCCGCTACGACGTAAAACTGGCATGCCTTGCACGCGTCCGCCACGATGCTAAACTGGCAAGTGGTAACCGTCCGCTACGACGTAAAACTGGCAGTGTTGTACAAGTCCGCCAAGACGAAAAAATGGCATCTTTTGCACGCATCCGCCACGACGCTAAACTGGCACAGGTAAATAGCCGTCTGCTGAGACGTAAAACCAGCACAGATCTGTCCCTGGGTCATGACATAAAACTGACATCCACAGCTCGGTCTGCTGAGACCATAAACCAGCCTTACCACCGTTCGCTACGATGTGAAACTAGCGCCTCTCTGTCTGCCCGGACTTTAAACTGGGACCATGGTCTGCTGAGACTTAAAACCAGTAATGGCAGTCTACCAGGACTTAAAACTGGGGTGTACAAATCGCTGCCATGTCCAAGCGAGCATGATCATTCTTGTACAGCTACACAACAGACGAGGTGGGATATTGGAATAGTCCCAGTGTCGCCACCCCACTGGCATCCTACTGATTCCTCAGATAAGCAAAGAGGCATCTTACTGATCCCTCGGAGATGCCGCCACCACACCCGCCGCAGTGGTGCCACCTCTGAGAGTTTAGCCTCTCCAGTCGGAGCCCTGACGAAATCCTCGACGGTCACGGCCCCAGGAATCTCCGCCAATCATCGCTATCGGACGCCGGTTCCTGGTGCAGCCAGTTAGCTGCACTGTGTCTGGTGCCTTTTGGCGAAGATATGTAGAGCCGAATCATCAGGATTGGCGGCTCCGTCCACGTGCTCCAGCTCCTTCTTTACAGCCCATTTATCTAACATCAGACAGCGTTTGTTTCAAGAGCCTCGCCTTTGGTTCATGAGCAATGGTGTCCTCTGTTTTCTTTTGTGGTTGCAGGTTACTTGCCTTGGAGGATGTCGTCCAAAGGTGCATTCCATCTGAGCAATGAAGTACAACAACGTGTTGAAATGGCTGCTCAAGTTTGCCCGACCACGTAGCTCTGCATGTCTATCCCTTGCACAATTCTATCCTTAACTTTTGTTTCCTTCATCCCCACCACCCAGTTCCCATACGCAAAGCCCACATATGCAAGTATTCATTTTCCGCACTCACGTTAGCAGAGACATCACAAAAAGTGATGCGCAACGCTCCTTTTGCACGCATTCCTGCAATAATCAGTAATAGAGAAACCTCAGGCTGACGCGCTACGCTCGTCTGAAAGCATTCCTGTTGATCGAGTATTTCATACCCCGACCAGCCATAACGCATTTTCCAGCTTCCCCGAACCTGTTTCCAGTTATATCCCTCTATCTCCCATACCTGCCAGCCTTGCTTTTCCATGTTGACAAGGCAACACTTGAGTAGCCATGGATGAATGTTGTTCTTCCTTTTGCCAATTCAGTGTTTCGCATTCTTTGTCGACGTCTTTCGGGTAAGCCCTCCAACCGTCAACAAAGAGGAGCCATTGAAACACCGTGAAAATTACGAGTCGGCCTCAGGCAAAGATTTGCAATTCAAGTGAGAGCGCGCATCAACTTTGTTCCAGGACAAGTTTACGCTCTATTACGCATGGCAGCATAATGAGCGTAATAAGCTCCAAAATAGTCAAAGGCAGAGTCTAGAGAAGCGCAACAGTTTGACGCTTTTTTCTCGTGGCGCATGATTAACTTGTCTTTACGCTCGTTACGCGGCGGTGCATACCAGTGCATATGTTATCATTCGAGTTATACATTGTTTACGCTTCATTACGCGCAGCTGCGTAGTGAGCGTAAGTTATACATTATTTACGCTTCACCACGCACAGCTGCGTAGTGAGCATAGGTTGTACATTATTTACGCTTTGTTACGTGCAATTGCGTAGTGAGCGTAAAACAATGTTGAGCTTATTGTTTTTACACCAGATTATGCTCATACACGCAACATAATGCAAATGAGCGTAATACAGCCTGAAAGCAATTAAAGCATGCTCATCATGTGCCTGCTTTTCACATGCACAACACGCAAATGAGCGTGTTGTGCGTAGTCACAGTCTGACTTAAAATGGTCATACCAACAGGACCCGCAATATCCGGGACCCACGTCATCAGGGTTGCATCTTTATCGCGAAGTGTCACGGCCCATAAATACCTCAGTTGACAGAGATACAAAGGTTGGCAAATCAGAGAAGCAAAAGCATATTTTTGAGCACCAGAGCACTTAGCACTTTGGAGCAGAGATACAGAGAACAGCGCTTTGGCAATCGTGGACATCATCACCTTACAGCCGAAGCAGAGTATAGTTCGCTTTGAGCACCGGTGACAGGAGTAATCGTTCTGCTGAAAAGACTCTATCAATCAGAAATAGTTGATCGGTAGACATCAAATCTTGGCCTGCCTTGCATCTCAGCTTTAGCCCACGAGGTAGATCAGACTTCTGTTTAGACCATTTGCTTGTTGTTTTGTGCTTGTTTCACATCCTGTAATCGGGGATTCCCCAGTGTAATTTCTCATACGAAATATACATTTTTAAGTCAAAGCGCAGATCTTGAAGCTACGAGCTTCTCTTATGTCAACCTCCTTTCATCGTGTTTAGCATTATCACCGTTGCAATCCATCTACATCATTTCTCCTTCGCTTTACGACTCCTCGAATCAGATCACTTTCTTTTTACGCACTTTACATTGTTTTACTAACTCGTAAGTCCCTGTCTAATCGACAAGACCGTTCAGGGCGCCACGGATTCGCTTTCTCCAGCATAGCCCTCGCGTGGATCCGTGGCTAAAACTGTGTACGCTGGAAACTCGGTCGGTATTTTCCAGCTGCCGACGTTTTCCGTCGCTACAAGGATGGACTAAACAATTTGGAAAATTTTCTATCTTCCGAGCCATCAAGTTTGCTACACTCTCTATGTTTAGTAATGAGGTGGATTGGCAATGAGGACACATGTCCTCATTGCCAATCCACCTCGATGCTAGGCTAGGAGTTGTCAAAAGTGTTCAAGATGGATGAAACAGTTCAGCAAATTTTCTATCTTTGGACCTATTACACTTCGCTACGCTACACAAATGTAGACAGCGTAGTAGGCCATGCAGGGCTAAACTTTTCCTAAGTGTTAAACCAGACATAGAAGGTGCATTTGGCAAGTCTTCGACCTCCAAGGCTGCCTATCCTGCTTTAACTTCAGAGCAAGATCAAGCTCCCACGGCAAAGCATTGCGAGTTGGGCTAATATTTGTTCAAAATTAGGTGTTACATTGTGCTATGTTGTGCAACGTAGCACAACATAGCAGAGGTGCCAGTGTTAAAAGTTTCCCAAAATGAAACCAGGAGATATCAAGCTCTCTCAACATGAAAGATGTAGTTGCTAGTTGCTGAAGTTGCTTTCCTTGTTGAATCTCAAAGTGATGTCTTTAGTTTTTTGACAGAATTCATGGAAAATGAATGCTATGCTCTGCTATGCTATGTAGCATAGACAACATAGCAGGCCAAAATTGCAAAATTTTCTAAGTGTTCATGCTACACTTCATTACAGTGTGTAGGCTAGATAGCGTAACACTTGGAAAAATTCTCTGAATGCCTTCCAAAAGTGCCCAAAGCTCATCATCGACCTTCATTCCTGCTCTAGCATCTCTTTGATGGTCAAAGTGAGCAATTTGTTTTGTTTTTTGCACCCCCTATTAATCTCCAAATTTGTCCCTATGCTTGATCCTACTCAAAAGAGAAGGGAAGACATAGTCCCGAAGTGTAGGCTCCAATTTGCATTTGTTCTAGGCATTTTTGTAAAAACATGGTAGTTTTTCAGATTTTGGAACATGCGATTTGGGCAATATGGTTACGGTTTTGTAGATTTTTAGTCCCTGTTCTTGTCCTATTAAGCATAGCACCACACCTTGAGCGTAGCACATCAGTGTGACACATCCATGTTCGTGCTATGTAGGACCTAGGACATGTAGCGTCGAAACCACATCTCCCACCCAACCCTGGCTCTATAAATACCCCAATAATCAACATTCTAAGGGTTGGCTTTTGCAGTTGGCTTTGGCAGAAGATTGGCAAACAAAAGGTTGATAAGTGGCAAATACCATCATTAGAGCCTTTCAAATCCTTGTTCCACTCCTGCACTCAAGTGTGACACCTGCACACCCAATAAGCATTCGCTCCTTGTGTTTATTAGCATCATGTCTGCAACACCCCAGAAACTGTGACCATATTGCCTTGCTACCCAGCTATTTCTGTCTACGCTACACGTCAATTGTACACATCATTCAATCACAAGACACATCCCCCAATCTTGGGGTGGTGCATTTTCTCACTTGCACTCTCATTTCATTCTTTTTCTATAGCATGTGTTTTAAACTATTATCATACCTATTTCTTTCTATTATCATGATATGCACATGTTGATATTCTCTTG
Source organism: Gnetum montanum (assembly GCA_015680685.1). Taxonomy (NCBI): domain Eukaryota; kingdom Viridiplantae; phylum Streptophyta; class Gnetopsida; order Gnetales; family Gnetaceae; genus Gnetum; species Gnetum montanum. The sequence goes on along the minus strand of MNCI01034224.1, from coordinate 576,577 downwards.
TTGTTATGCATATTGTGTTCCTACTTATTCCAACTCCTACGCGTGACGCTCTAAAATCATTATTCACAAACGGTTATTGGACACCACATAAGTACCTAACTGATCGACTAGATCATTTTGGGTACCCCATTTCTATCCTTTCTAGCATGTCCCTCTGACAGACTCAAGGCTAAGCTATGCGCTAACAACCTCTTGGTGTTCTAGCCACCAATGTTTTCAAATACTACAGTTTTTGGCACTAGAAGGAGGGCTTGAACCTCTGTGTCCCTTCTATGCATCACAGGTAGTCCTACGTGCCTTTAGTACCTCCTTGCTAGCATAAACATAACACCCTTGTGGACCTGCTATGATAGTAGTTAGATCACAAGCTAGCACAGGGGTTGTTTACGTTTTGGTTGGAACAGTTGGGTCCTAGTTGATAGTTTCCCTAGAACTTCGCAGGATAAAAAGCTTGAAACGGTGTATTGCATCAAGCTCTCTGTGTTTCATGTAGCATGACACGTATAGCATAACAAGTGTAGCATAACAAATTTTTTAGTATGACAGTCCCACCTAGCGTAGCGAGCGTAGTAGCATAAACCACTACTTTTCCAATGTTTCCAAACTTTGCCATTTTTGGCCTATTTTCTATGCAGCTTATCTATTTAAGTGTTTTAGCTCAAAATTCACTATATTTCACCATTTCTCATAGGTATCTTTGCTTCTTACGCCCTTTTTGACACAGTAAAAAATGAACTTGTCTAGCACCTCAGTCACCACCTTGAGCTTGGAAATAGCTCATCCCTTGCAACATGCAATAGATCCTAAGCAACCACCTAGCCTAGTGTAGATACCATGGTAGTCTCTTCAAATACAACATCAATTGCCCAAATGCACTACTCATGATGAAGAGCAATATAACTTCTTATGTGCAAGGATCCAAGCAGGCCTACTACTGGACCATCAAGAATTTGAAGAAAAGCATAACTTTGAAATTATTCACCAGAATGGAAGGGAGTTCCTTCCTACTCCTAATGTCATCATACCACTCACTGAAATGTTTCAATGGATATTGAATCAACATATTCAATTGAGTGGGTCACAAGATCAAGACATGCAATCTCACTATGAGGAACCCCTTCATGATGGGTAAGAGGAATTTGAGTTTCATTCCGAATGTGGTGGCTTGCTTAACACTACTTCACAGACAACTTCTATGATCTATCAAAACCAATTATAGTCCTCGACCTCTTTGGCAATAGCTACAATTCTTTTATAATCCAAACCTTCCTTGGTGGTGGGTAGCCACCAAATGCTATCAACACAGCAACATGTAGGTCTTCGACTTCATTTCCCTTTATCATCCCTTCACAGTCCATTCAAGTTGCATAGCCAGTGTCTATAATGCCTATGCTACCATATGTACATACCATGCCTACATCACAACTGCATATAAGCCCTATTTCTATTACCTCCTCTATGTTAATTCCACCACCAGTTGTAGCTCCAACCTCAATTGCATGATGGCCAAAAATGTCCTTTCCTACTATCCAAATGCCTCAAGTGTTGCAGTATGTGAAACCTCAAACATATCAAGCTTCACATATGGTGCAACCAACCACAGGGCTGTGGGCTGCTCTAGAAACTAAGTAGATAACCATTTCCACAATACCACCAATGGTAGCTACTCCAGCAGCACCACCCACAGGATTGTGGGCCACCTAGACTGTGCCACCAATGGGAGTGGCTCTGACAGCATCCCCAATGGGACCAATGGCTACACCAACAGCACCACCAATGATGACTACTCTGGCACTACCACCAGCAGTTCAACTCAAACAACCTTCTGTAGCATCCCTAAGTCTGGACCAAGCATTTCAACTCATTCATACCCTCACCGATGAAGTTAAGCAGCTTAAAGTCGCTGACTCTAAAACAGTCCAAGTAATGGGCTTTTATCATGATGACCCAATTAGCCCAGTTGTTCCTTCGCTTACGTTACCCCTTGGGGTGCAACTTCCCTAGCTCACAAAATGTAATGGAGAGGGTGATCCAAATGCCCACTTAGTTATTTTCAAATCTGAGTCCTTATTACTACAACCATGGCTACATGTGATCATTCATGTTTTCGCCATGTCCTTGACTGGCAAAGCATTAGACTGATATTGCGCACTTCCCCGCTTGTCTATTTCATCATTAGAACAATTGTTAAGTCATTTTGTCACTTACTTCAAGTATAAATTGAAGCCAACGGTCACCTTAGACCAACTTATGAATGTCAAACAAGAACTATTAGAATCTGTCCAAAAATTCATACAATGCTGGAGCGCTACCCTGAATGAAATTCATGAACCAATTACAAAAGCCCATTTACTTGCCATTTTCAAGGGTGTTATGAATGACTTTATTAAGTCTAAGTTGTATTATTTAGCACCACACTCTCTTAGCTAGGATTTTGCACAAATAAAAAGTATACAAGATGCAGAAAAGGCTAGTAGAGACCCATCTTATGTAGCTTACAAAAATGCACATGCAAAGAAAGAAAAGGAAAAGGGCAAGGCTGAAACAACCACTATGGTCATTGTAGCTAATGAAACTAGGCCCAATAACAACAAATAGGTAGCCAAAATGCCTAAGGCCATGACCGCTATCACTAAAACACCAAACTCTGGCAATGCAAGAGCTAGCCAACCTCCAGCATCAATGGCTGCGGCACAAATTTTTCCAAGGCCAAATTTTGAGCATAACGATCACTCTAAATACACCTCATTGTTGATTAAGCCATCAACGCTATTGGATGAACTATTGAATGATGGGCACATTTAATATAAGCAAATGTCAAAGGAGGCACGTAAGCGTCATGAGAGGTATTATGAGATTCTTCAAGACCCCTTTGTAGCCATGCCTAAAAAGCCTCCTGTGCCTAAAAATTTTAGGTTGGAATGATTCTATAACTACCACCAATTGTGTGGTCATGAGACAGACTACTATTTAGCATTGAAAGATGATATGCAATGTATGATTGATCAAGGTAATCTGGTTCTTGATGAAACTAGTCCTATCCGGCCAAAAAACCAGTCAATGAATGTCTACAAGGACTCATTGAATGCTAATAATGCAAGCTACACTATTAATGTTATTAGCATTAATGATAATATAGAATCTACACATAAGCTGTTTATGGTCCATGCGCCTTCCCAGAGTGTTGAAACTTCAACGTCACCTAGGCCATAGCCCCCTTTTGTCATTAAGATTTCAACACAAGGGCCCGTCACACCTTTTGTAATTAAGGCCCCTCAACGTGTTGTTGCAACAATGCAAGCACCTTTTGTTATAAGAGTACCAAAGCATACAAATGCACCACCTACCTAGCGTCCAGTGGTTGGAACTACATCACAACCTCCTCACCTGAGAAAACATGACAAGCACCTAGTGGATAAGATGACTAAGGAACGTACTACGCTAGGCCCTCCTAAGCCCATCCCTTTATTGGCGATTCCCATGGCCTCACAATCTAAAGATAAAATGAAAATTCATTCACAACAAGCAGCTAATGAGGCTCAAAAGCCTACTGCTCAACCAAAAGCCAAGTCTTCTTTTCTTCAAGGAATTCATCTCTCAAGGGACATGGATGAAGTAAAAACTACAAAACTACCAGGCATTGGGCAAGACTTTCTAGACATCATTACACAAGTTAAACAAGCTTTAAAACAAAAAAAAATACAACATTAAGCTTGTACGATTTAATAATGACCTCCGTGGTGCACTGTGAAGCTTTGATCTACATTTTGGCATTTATCCCTGTTAAAGAAGACATGCTAGCAAAGGAAAGAGCCATTCATGTTGTTATGCTTCCATCTATAGCTAAAGAAAGATAGGCAACTCACTTGACTTTTCATGACAAAGCTATTAAAGCTAGCTTCGAAAAGGGTTAGGTAACCACTATCCCTATGTTTATAATGATTCATGTAGATCAATACAAGATTCGTAGGGTGCACGTTGACGACACAACTACAACCAATGTGATCCTGTTTCCTATTGTTGACAAGCAGGGCCTACTGGACCAGATCAAGCCCACGACAACTTCTTGTTTAAAGTCCTTCAACAAGGTACACATTGTGGTCAAGGGGACTATCATTGTCAACTTTGTAGCAGGAGATCAATTCCCCACTAGTGCAGAATTCATTGTGATGGAAGAGATTCCTGGGTTCAATTTGATCTTGGGAAGATCTTGGTTAGCCCAACTAAGGGCTATCTCTTCACCAATACACCAATAGATCCATCTACCCTATGCAGGTAGAGAAGTGATGATCTTCGATGATGATGTAGCCCCTCAGGCTATAAACAACATAAACACGGAGCAAGGGTCAAAGATAGAAATCTCCGAAGGCGTGTCACCTATCCATGTTGAAACCCAACGTTGCCCCACCAATAAGCTTGACAAAATTGATGACCTACACAAACAAAATATATGGGTAGAGTTTCCTTTCTCAACAGCCCATGATAACTTAGAGGAATATCACTCTAAATCCTCCAAGCCATACACCTTGCCTAACCCACAATGGTTTAGGAAACAATTACACGATTAGGGCATAGCCCTACTTTACTTCTTTGATTCTTTTGTTTTTTAACACTTTTGTATGTACAGGTTTCTATTTTGCATTTTGTTTACCTTTTGTGTTAGTTATATTGCCATGGCTCGAAATGGCCTTAAACTAGCCATGGCCTAGAATGGCCTTAAACTATCGCACGACCCACCAAGGCCTAAAACTGACAACCCACTCTTTGTGTTAACTACCCATGGTTTGAAATGGCCTTAAACTAGCTATGGCCTGAAATGGTCTTAAACTAGTTGCGGCCAAAAACGGCCTTAAACTAGCTACAACCCGGAATGGCCTTAAACTATTTCATGGCCTACCAAGGCCTAAAATTTGCAACCCATCCTCTAAGATTAAATCACCTATGGCCCGAAATGGCCTTAAACTAGCTATGGCCCGAAACGAGCTTAAACTAGGTATGGCTCAAAATAGCCTTAAACTAGCTATGGCCCGAAATGGCCTTAAACTATTATACAGCCCAAAATGGCCTTAAACTAAAGCATGGGACCCCACAAGGGACCTAAGTACATCAACAAAAAAATTAGGCAAATAAAATAGAACAAGAACCTCATTTCTCATTAAACAACAAATACATAGTCCAAAATTATGTCCACACTTAGAGTTGTAACATCACCCAACAATGGGAATTACATTTGAAAATTATAGAACATCAATGAATAGGATATGGGTCTTCTCATATGTCCTTATCTACTTGCCTACTAGGTCCTACATTCTCGACAGGATCCTACATGAATCAGGAAAGAGACAATAAATCAATGAGTGAGCAAGGTAATGCATAAGGCTATCATGAGATAAATTGCAATAAAGTAAAAGTTAACGAACCTAAGATGGGCCCACATCCATGTTTGATGGTATCTTTTCAAGGCCAAATGCCAAGCACTGAAGGATTTCTTCCTTAGTTAAATTTTCCCAATCTTCTTCTCCCAAATCAATGCCTACTAAAATGTTTCCTTTCTCCATATTCGTCCATGTGGGTGGCCCTAGAGAAAAGGTAGCAGAGGTGGCCTCCCTAGAAGGTAGGGTCATTTCCCTCTTGGGAGATTCACTAACCACTAACTACTTCACAAATTTATCATAGGCCTGGGTAGCACCAATCGCATCAAGGAATAGCTCATGACCACGCCATTCTATAGATGCATCTCTGTACTTTTGGTGATAATTGGCACGTTTCATTTTATACATATCTTTGTGATTCTTCTGTGTCTGCCCCCATTCATATACCTTGGCACTATAATCTTTCCAATCTTGATTATTTTGTGCTAAGAGATCCATTTGTAGACATTGTTTAATTACTTTGCACATGGTCTCATTTTTTCCTCATACAGCCGACCAATATCTGGCATAATTAATTACGGCTGTACACCAACTACCATTGGAATTCTCATGAGCCACTAGGAATTCATTCTGTAACTGCAAGTCTTCTAACTCAACTGCATGATTCGCTTTCTCCTTCTCGGGTTTCTAAACTCATTTCCAGAGGTCTTCATTAACACGTCTACACTCCCACAATGATCGTGTCGAGTGTAGCATACATCTTCTTACCTCATCATATATATGACAAGACACCTCTATTACCTCTAGAGATAGTTCAGGTATAGCTTTGACTTCAACTACATCTTTTGGATCCCATTTAAGTCATGAATTTTTTAAACCAAAAAATAGGGAAGTGTTAGTCATGGGATGGTAGCAAAGATGGAACAACATAAAAAAGCAAATGCCATAGTCCAAGCGCACCTATCTCAGGGTCAATTTACTTTATGCGGTCAATTATGTCATCTACTATGCCTTCCATAAAGGAAAACTTATCTGGAGTTTCCACCAATGGCTCTAAGTAGAAAGTAGATGAAGACTTGGGGCCCTTAGCAGAAGTAGTAACCACTACCCAATAAAGCACATTAGAATTGTGAAGAGGAGAGGAAAAATGAGAGGATAACATAAATAATAGTGCAAAGCTCCTACCCAGAAAACCCTCAGGGGTGAGAGCATTGGGGGGGGGGGGGTTGCCCATCAGCACACTATCAAATAAATCAACAAACTCAGCATCCTCAAAATGCAGCCCCTCTTCTTCAAGCTGCCTTAAGAGTGTAGCGGCTTCCTCTACTGTCATATGTCCCTTAGGTTGTGAGACATTGTCTACAAAAGCATCCTTTGCAATAGGGGCCTCCTCCTCTACAATAGGGGCCTCCTCCTAAATAGCAAGAACCTCCTTTTCTGTAGCAGGGGCCTCTTCTTTAGGAGAAGAAGCCTCTTCATCATCTACCAACCACAAGCCAAGATTAGGGTACCAGTCCAATAGAGATATGTAACCATAAAAAGAAAAAAGAAGGTAGCAAATAAGTTATCTAAGGGATACTCACCAATGAGCTAAGACCACACATTCCAGACTCAGATACATAGCCTTTTGCCCCTTCCTTCGCTTGCATGTGAGGGCTCCTCTGTAGGACGAGGCTTCTTAATCTACAACTTTGACTTTATTGTTTCTACAATAAGGCACGCTCCCCTCACTGTGTTGCCCATGTTGGTGGGGGAAGCCTCTCCAAAGCTATCGTGCACATGAAAGGATGGTCCCACCCGATCCTTGGTGGTCATTGAAAAAGACTCCTCAATAGCTTCTGTGGGGTCCTGAGATCAGACAGTGTGAAATATGTGGTAGATCTAGGGCTTGGATATCTAGGTATGATCTTGTATCACCCAGATCCCATTCTCTCAAACCACCAAAAAATTGGCAAACCATCATAAACAAGCTATGAAAAAGGCAAAGTGCACATGGAAACATGTATCAAGTTTTCCACGAAGCCTAACCATTTCATCCCATAAGCCTTATAAAATATATTTAGCCTAGTTGTAATGTGTCCCCTCTTCCATTATGTCCCTCATAATCTAGGCTTGCTCTACCCCAAGAATTTTCCCTTGGAAGAGCAACTTGGGAAAAGCACGAGCCTAGAAGATGGGGTAAACTTGTTGGGCTACCTTCAAATTAACCTTTTTCATATAGATTCCCATGCGATTCTTGTTAGTCCCTAGCCATTCTTCTATGTCTCCTCAATGGTTTACATCCTTACTAGTCTTTTCCCCCATGGGTAAACCATCAAACAGAACATTGAAGAGATCTGAAAAGAGGTTATCAGTGACTTCAAACGCCACTCGCACGTTATGAACTCATGTGAAAAAATGGTCGGCACTTTCTGTGAAGGAATCGACAAGGGCAATCATTTCTGTAGCTGGAATATTTGGATTTATAGCCAAAAAGAGATATCCATGAGCCCAGACTCTTGAATCTTCTCAACAATTTTAGTTGGGACCCCATCACATAGCCAGTGTTGTGACTCATCAACCTCACCGTACTTAAAGAGGAGGTTAGCCTCATTACACCCTGAGGTAATTATCGTAACCTCCTTATATTTGGTTGTTGCTACAGTAACCAATAATAAAATTAGCTAAAAAAAGAGGAGAGAGCAAAACCAATCAAGAATACATGGAAAGAAACACATAAGATAACTCACCTGGTGTGAACAATGTGTACTTCTTCTACAGTGGGTATTCGATGGGACATCCATTCTCCATCCAACCATCCAAGTTCCTCACACTTAATATAAAATTTAGAGTACTTGGTTGGATAAGTTCTAAAATCATGTCCAAGTTTCTCTATAACACCAGCACGCACGTTCTCAGTGGAGGAGAACTCTTGTAGGGTAGTTTGAGCCAAGGCTAATTCCCCCTCTCTATCATGAAGACCGTCCTTATCGATCAAGAATCTAGCCACCGATAGAACATAATAAGCATTTCAAATCATAGAATATAAACAAAATAAAATTTCTAGTCATCTTAACAGGACTCACCTGCCAGCACAGTAGACGGCTCCAAGTGGGTTTTGAAAAAATGTGCCCATATGGTGAGTAATGAACAAAGTGTTATATTTATGGTAACATTTGAACTCTGGCATCACCCAAATCCAAGATAAGAGTCTTAAGCCTTTTGGATTTTGACTTGAGCCCCCTGCCTCTTCCCCTCCAGTAGACCCATCTATCATGAATCTTAGGATGCCTTGGTTCACCCAAGGCAATAATGTTTCAATTAGAACACCTGCTATTTCAACTGACAAGTGCTACCATACCATTACACTGAAGTGACAAAGTAGGAATTCTAAGAATTCTCATGCACCTTATTGGAACCAAACCACTTGGTTCCCTACTTGTGCATGTGGTGGGGGGAAATTAGGCATAGGGGCACTTATGCAATATAAAATCCCTACTAACTCGACCACAATCAACATTGGTTTTAGCATAACCCTGCATTTCACAACAAAAATATTAGTTCACAATAAGGATAATTTTTGAAAGAAAGAATTTTTAAAAAATTTCTCTAAATGTTGGAGACACTTCTATGTAGCATAGCAATCTTTTGAAAAGCATAGCAATCTTGTATGTAACATGACAATTGTAGGACCATTAATCAAACCAAAATTTTTCCAAGTATTCAGCCTATCCTTATGACCTTTTATTTAGTGTAGCAAATATAGCATTCCACGTAGCGTAGCAATGGAACCCTATGCGTAGCGTAGTGGCTATGCCCTATGTAGCAGCTACACCCCATGTAGCATAGCAACTACACCCCGCATAGCATAGTGGCTATGTCTCATGTAGTGTAGCAAGTGTCATGCTCATAGAAAGCATAGTGATGCAAGCGAGTAAACATTTCTAGCCTACCAATTACGCTATTAGGGACAACACGACCTGAGGGTAAACACGGAACACTTGCGAAGCCCTTGCCATGTTCCACCACATCGAACATGAAAAATCCATCATGCAAACGCACAAAAAAAACCCTCTCCACATGTGTTATGCTGCACAGGATGCTTCAAAACCTCATTCTGTAAAATGAGATGAAAAAGAAGAAAATGGCACATCACTTCTAGCTACAGTATTGGCAGTCATGGCCATGGCATAATGGCCATGGTGATAGCCATAATGGCGGTAGCAATGACCATAGTGTAGCAGCTGTGATGGTGACCATGGCCATAGCAGCAACAACCATAGCATAGTGGCTACAACAGCCACAACCAAGGCACAATGGTCACAGTATAGATGGTGGCCACAACAATCCCACTCGATAGATCACCCCCATTTCAAAAAAAATGTAACACAAACAAAGGTAGCGTAGCGGCCTACCAGGCAGACGATGCCTCCTACCACTCCTCAATGCACACTTTAGGGAGATGTTGTCCCCTTTATCCACATTCACAAGGCCTTGGTATCTATGTTCACTTTTGTGCGCTAATGTCTTGTTGTCAAACTCTGGCTTGTCGATGGTTACGCTCTGCAAGTGCTACACTATCTTCTTTGGACTACACTATGCTCTAGACCGGGTAGTGAAAATGATAGATTTACCATGGATAAACCCCTATTTATACCCTTCAGGGTTACATGACATGTCACTTTTCTAGGGTGTCCCATGTCCTGCACATAACGTGGGATGTCTCATGTTCGGCACGTAACATGGGACATCCCATGTTGCATGCAACGTATCACATAGATGTCCTAAAAAATACTTTTTGAATATTTGATTCAACCCCTCATTTTAAGCCTTTGGGGTTGACTCAAAGCTTTACACTATAGGCACAACAATGGTCTGCTATGACCTTAAACTAGCAATTTTGAAATTCCCTTTACATTATAGGCACAATGATGGTCTGCTATGACCTTAAACTGGCAATTTTGAAATACAATTTGACATCCTACGCATAGTTACAGTCTACTAAGACCTTAAACTAGTAATTTTGAGATATTACATAATTACTTCGCATGCATTTTGCTTCATGTTGCTATGTTAGGTAGGTGCCACTTGACATGTTTTGTTTGTTGGCTATTTTGTAGGATCTCTTAGGAATGGCCACAAATGATGATCTCCATTCACCTTTAATATTGACTGGACCCCATGGCAGATTCATGAGACACTTGAACATAGAGCTCGTAGAATTTGAGCCACCTTCTTGTAATACCAACATAGCATCCTTAGAAACATCACTAGACTAGTCAGAACATTTGGTCCAAGCCTTAGACTTGGAATTCGGTGACGTAACTTAGGATCCACTTATAGAAATTCCCATAACCACATGCAAAGGTAAGGTGAGAACTTTAAAGCTTCTTTTCTAGAGCCATAGATTCAACAAAATATCTCTAGAGTCCTCAATAATAATGTCAAAGTGTTTGCATGGTCTTATGAGGATATGTCAGGATTAGACCCACGCATAATACAACACAACATTATCTTAGATCCACGTGTCAAAGTAGTCAAACAAAAAGCTCATGAAATTAAATCGGAGATTACATTAGTTTTTCGTGATGAAATCACCAAGCTTTACCAAGCTGGATTCATCTGGGTAGTCGATTACACAGATTGGGTATCAAACATCATGGTTATTCCTAAGAAAATCAGGGACATACGCATCTATATAGACTTCTGAGATTTGAACAAAGCAACCATCAAGAACGATTTCCCGTTGTGCAGTATTGACCAACTGGTTGATACTACAGCTAACCATGCCTTATTATCCTTCATGGATGGATTCTCGGGGTACAATCAAATCTGTATAAACCCAAAACATCAATTTTTTACTACCTTCATGACCCCTTGGGGAATGTTTTATTACATGATGATGCCCTTCAGACTAAAAAGTGTTGAAGCAACATACCAACAGGCAATAACTTACATTTTTAGTGACTATCTCTTGGAACGGCTAACTAACTATGTGGATGACATAGTAGTTAAATCAAAGAAAGCTCATGATCATGCAAACAACTTGAACCTGGTCCTTCAACACTACCTTTGTCTCAATCCCAAAAAATGTATCTTCGGTGTCAAAACTAGACACATGTTAGACTTCGTAGTGTCAAAAATAGGAATACATGTAGACCTGGACAAAGTCAAAGCCATTATCAACTTAGCACCACCTACAAACCTTAAAGAGTTACATGGATTGCAAGGTAGGATATAGTTCATATGAATATTTGTCGCGAGGTTGACAAATAAATTGCATCCAATGCAACACTTACTTAAAAATGAAGCTAACTTTGAATGGATGAATCAATGCCAAGAGGCATTTGACAACTTGAAAAAGGAGCTTGTTCATCTTCCTACTATTTACCCTTCACAAAGGAATAATCCCTTTTACATTTATCTTACAACTTTAGATATGTTCATTGCTTCTTTTCTCTATCAAAAGAGAGATGATGGCTCTGAAATTCCTGCTTACTACCTGAGGCATGCATTGATAGCTTACAAAGAAAAATACAATGATGTGCAAAAAAATTACCTTGCTTTAGTATTTGCACTCAAAAAATGGAGACACTATTTGTTTCATAGCCAGGTTAACATCATTTTCAAAAATAGCATACTTAGGGCCATTACAACCAATATACACGAAAGTAGCAAGATAGCCAGGTGGAAAGCAATAATTGCAAAATTTGACCTACACAATCATCTACAAAGGGTCAAGCGATAGTCATGCAACTTATAGCTTCACCCACCAATGACTAGGCAACAATAGAACCCAAATTTCCAGACCATCATGTTAGTAGCATAAGCCCAGTACCTGTAGACTTTGAAGCCATTCTACACTTTGATGGTGCCTCAACCACACAAGGTGATAGTGTTGTTGTTGTTCTCACATTTCCTTTTGGAGAAATCTGACCTTTCATGTACCACTTCACATTTCTTTGCACAAATAATGTAGTAGAATACGAGGGTCTCCTTAGGGGCATTCTAGCAGCTTGAGAGTCATGGATCCAAAGTTTAGCAATTTGAGGTGATTTGAAATTGGTTATTAACCAAGTCATAGAGGTCTACACTTGTAAAGAATAGCACTTACAACCTTACTGTGATCTAGTGAGGTACTTACTAAAGCAATTTATCATCTTATATGTTCAATATATACCTTGCAATGAAAAAACTATAGCCAACACGTTAGCTACATTAGCTTTAAGCATGCCACCACACATGTTTACTAACTTATCCTCTTCAATAGTGAAATGCACTAACCTTATCATTCACATAGAAAATATCATATCTATAAGTGTATCCCACACTCAAGAATGGTATGATAACATCAAAACATACCTCCAACATGGTGAGCCTCCGAGGCTTAACATGTGACCAAAAAGATGTAGTACAAAAATGAGCATGATTGTATGTCCTTGTAGGTGATGGTGCTTTATGTCGTAGATCTTATGATGGGATATTGCCAACTTGCGTAAGTGGAAAAGAATCCCAAAGAATCATTGATCAAGTTCACAAGGGACTATGTGGAGGGCACATAGCTCCAAGAGCTATGGCAGCAAAAATTAGGCATCTATGCTACTACTGGCCCTATATGGAGCACGATTGCCTCTCTAAGGTTAGGACATGCAGTATATGTCAACACCATGGGAATCTAATACATGTATCACCTACTAAGTTGCATACCACACAAATCATGTGGCCTTTTCAACATTGGGGACTAGACATCATAGAGCCCATAACACCCAAGTCTTCCGCAAGGCATAGTTTCATTATTACTACAATTGAGTACTTCACCAAGTGGGTAGAAGCTATTCCCCTTAGGAAGACCACATATCAATAGGTTTGCAAATTCATTTTGGACAACATAGTGACTCAATTCGGCCTTCCTATGACTATCGTTACAGACAACGGGCCCCAATTCAGTAGCACAAAAACTAGAGCCTTTTATGAAAACCTCGGCATTAAACACTCTTTCTCATAGCCATACTATTCTCAAGAAAATGGTCAAGCAAAAGCCACCAATAAAGCCATTGTCAACCTTCTGAAGAAAATGCTTAGTAGTAGGAAGTGATGATGGCATGAGCAACTTGTCTACACACTTTGGGCCTATTGCACAACATGTAGAACTACCACAGGTAAGACACCATACAGTCTGGTATATGAATCTGAAGTAGTATTACTTCTTGAATTGCAAGTCTCGTCGCTCCGAATGATCCTCTCAAACTTTATGGATGAGGCTCAAAAAAAATGAGTCAAGAATCTTTAATCTTGACTCTATGGAGAAGGAGCACATCCAAACACTTAACCGTATCAAGTGGTATCAAGACAAACAATGGCAAAAACATCATTGCAATCTGCACCAACACCTAATCAAAAAAGGGGATCTAGTCCTCAAGGTCATTTATGAACCCATGAATAAATTCTCAACTAACTGGGAAGGGCCTTTTGTGGTCACAAAAGCATACAAAAATGGGGCATTCAAGCTTGCTGACTTAGATAGCAATGAGTTTACTAATCTTGTTAACCACCTGTACCTAAAATCATATTACGCCTAACATACAGTATCATACCAATAATAAAGCAAGGTAAGCAGATCATCCACTATGACATAAAACTAGCACAAATCATCCACTATGACGTAAAACTGGCACAAATCATCCGCTATGACATGAAACTAATCCAGATCATCCGCTATGATGTAAAACTGGCACAGATCATCTACTATGATGTAAAACTGACGTAGATCATTTGCTATGACATAAAATTGGCACAAATCATTTGCTATGACCTAAAACTGTCATAGATCATCCACCATGATGCTAAACTAGCATAGCATGTCCTTGGGCCATGACATGAAACTGGCACCCACAACATGATCTGGTATGACCTTAAACTGGCCATCCCCCATCTCCTACGATGTTAAACTAGCACAGTGGTCTTCTAGGACCTTAAAATAGCATAACAGTCTACTAGAACCTTAAACTAGCACATCATAGTTTGCTGGGACCTTAAACCAACATAGCTAATAGTCTACCAAGACCTAAAACTGGGTTCACAAGGCAATATCTCTGATCCAACACATGTGATCTTGTAAACAAGCAAGTGGGCATACTTTCGATATTTATTCACCTACCCACACCTCCTAGGCAATATGGGATGGGATGTTGCAATTCCAAAATGAAGTTCACACCACCAAGGAAAACCCCTCTAAGACATTTGCAACGTCTCCATCCCTAGCATCTTTCTGATCTTTCGGAGATGTCATTTGACATCTTACTAACCTTCCGAAGCTACCGCCACCATCGCCAACCATCTTGGTCATAGCTCCCGGTGTCAGCACCTCTCACTGGAGCCCCAGCACTATTATGGCCCAGCCACAATGTTGTCATCCTCCATCCCTCGTCATCATCCAAGTCTAGAAGAGCATTCAGTAGCTTGGCTTCCCACCTTGCAGCTAAATTTCCTAGCTCTTGCCTTTGGTGAGGATTCCTAAGTACCTGCATCACCATTGCTCCTAGCCTCTTAAATGCTCACTTCTAGTATGGCTACTGGAGCCTTCCAACTTCCCACTACCAATGCCTACACTGGCCTTCCTACTTTGGACATTGCATGTGTCAGACACAGCACTTGCAACCCTTGCAATGTCTTAAGTAGACAGGACTTCACCCTTACCTCACACGATGGTTGCTTTTTCTAGTTTTCTCTCTATTGCGTTTGCAGGATAAAGCTGAGATGGCATCATTCAGGAATGCATTTCACCACAAAAGCAAGACACTACATTGTTTCAAAGTACCTACTACGACTGGCCTAGCTATTTTAGAGTGCATACCCTAATATCCCCTCAACTAACCTAACCTCTATTTCCTACTTTTGTAATTTCTGGCATCCCCTCACAAGCTTCTCCAATGCACATGAAACCCTTTCCCACGCTTAACCGCTAAGCCTATGATGGATAAAATGCAACTCATCCCATGGGAAGCCTCTGTAGACTGGTCAAAGGCCCACACAGATGTAACACAACTCATCCCGGAGAGGAAACACCTATCCTATAACGATGACATGATTGCCTTCAAGCAGATATGAGTGTGCAATTCGTCCTCAGAAAAAAGAAAGAAAAAAAGAAAAAAAAAAGAGAACAAAAAAAAGAAAGAAATGAAAATAAAAAGGGAAAGAAATGAGATCAGACAAATGCCCAAGTCAAATAGCGTAGTTACCACTTTGCAACCATTTCAGCCTTGGATCGACCATCTCCAAGCACTCCGATAAGAGGTCGAACTCCACAAGCGAAAAATGCCTATGCATGCTAACTCCCTCACAAGCACTCCAACAAGGCATCACACTATGGCAATGGTTCTCATGGCATTGCATCCTACATTTTTCCTTTTTTTTGTCCATTGTCCTCTAACCCCATCTCCTCAAACCTATCCCTTGCTCTGTGCCATACTTCACTTCCCTGGTGCTCTCAAGCATAGTAAAGCATTATCTAAGTGGACACTGACAAATGGTGTTGGTTTCATGTTCATCATGGTGTTTTGTATTCATTGTCGATGTCTATCAGGCAAATCCTCTAGACATCGACAAAGAGGGGTCAATGAAACATCATCAATTTTGGGCTCTTGTGACTCAACGTCAGATTTTTCTGAGCATTAAGACCTAGGCAAAATTTCTCTAAGTGTGATGTCATGTTGGGCCACCAGATAGCATGGCCAGCATACAAATATTTCTCCTAACATCTACAAATATTTTTCTGAGCTTGTTTGCTACGCTCTTTAGCACAGCCAGCATAGCACCCATTTTCAAGGCCAATTTGCACAAAAGGGACACTAAGGGAGGACTAAACAATTTGGCAAATTTTCTATCTTCCGGGCTATCAACTTTGCTATGCTTTCTAACTTGCCTAGCTTGACACATGTCCTGGTTGCCAGTCCACCCTAATGTCAGGCTAGGAGTTGTCAAAAGTATTCAGGATGGACAAAATAGTTTAGTAAATTTTCTATGTTTAGACCTGTTACACTCCGCTACGCTACACAATGTAGATAGTGTAGTAGGCCATGTGGGGCTAAAATTTTCCTGAGTGTTGAACTAAACATAGAAGGTGCATTTGGCAAGTCTTCAACCTCCAACTCTACCTATCCTGCTTTGTCTTTAGAGCATGACCAAGGTCCCATGACAAAGCATTACGAGTTGGGTTAAAATTTTTTCAAAATTAGATGTTATGTTGTGCTACGCTGTGCAGTGTAGCACAGCATAGTAGAGGTGCCAATGCCAAAAATTTTTCAAAATGAAACTAGGAGATATCAGGCTCTCTCAGAATGAAAGATGTACTTGCTAGGTGCTAAAGTTGCTTGCCTTGCTGAATCTCAAAGTGATGTCTTTACTTTTTTGATAGAATTCATGGAAAATGAGTGCTACACTCTGCTACGTTGTGCAGCGTAGACAGAGTAGTAGGCCAAAATTGCAAAATTTTCTAAGTGTTCATGCTATGCTTCATTACACTGGGCAGCGTAGATAGTGTAGCACTTGGAAAACTTCTCTGAATGCCTTCCAAAAGTACCCAAAGCTCATCATCGACCTTCATTCCTACTTTATCATCTCTTCGGTGACCAAAGTGAGTAGTTTTTTTTATTTTTTGCACCGCCTGTTAATCCTCAAAGTTGTCCCTATGTTTGATCCTACTCAAAAGAGAAGGGAAGACATAGTCCTGGAGTGTAGGCTCTAGTTTGCATTTGTTCTAGGAATTTTTTAAAAAACATGGTAGTTCTTCAGATTTTGACACATGCAGTTTGGGCAATATGGTCATGGCTTGGCAGATTTTTAGTCCCTATTCTTGTCTGATTGAGCGTAGCACCACACCTTGAGCATAGCACATCAGCATGACACATCCATGTTTGTGCTATATGGGACCTAGGACACATGGCATCAAAACCATATCTTCCCCCCAACCCTAGCTCTATAAATACCCCAATAATCATCATTCTAAGGGTTAGCTTTTGCAGTTGGCTTTGGCAGGAGACTGGCAAGAAAAAGGTTGATAAGTGGCAAATCCCAACATTAGAGCCTTCCAAATCCTTGTTCCACTCCTGCACTCGAGTGTGACACCTACACACGCACAACGTAGCAACTTTCATCCCAACAAGTGTCCACTCCTTTGTGTCTACCAACATCACATCTGAAGTGCCCCAGAAGCTGTGAACATATTTCCTTGCTACCCAACTATTTCTATCTATGCTGCATACCAATTATACACATTATTCAATCAAAATTCACATCCCCCAATCTTAGGGTGGTGCATTTCCTTGCTTGCACTATCATTTCATTCTTTTTCTATAGCACGTATTTTAAACTGTTAGTGTACCTATTTCTTTCTATTATCATGATACACGCATGTTGATATTCTCTCGTTGTTATGCATGTTATGTTCCTACTTATTCCAACTCCTACGCGTGACACTCTAAAATCATTATTCGCAAATGGTTATTGGACACCACGTAAGTCTTTGATTGATCGACTAGACCATTTAGGGTGCCCTATTTTTGTCCTTTCCAACATGGCCCTCCAGCGAACTCGAGGCTAAGTTATGTGCTTGAAAACCTCTCAATGTTCCAGCCACTAACGTTTTCAGACGCTACAATGGTGATATGTACTATTCAATTATTTGATTGTTAGTGTCTAGATTCTAGCTTTGAATTTTATTACAGATAATTAGGACATGGTTTCTTTTTCATGCAATAGGCAATGGGTCCACAACATCCCCCCATCCAAAAACTCTATTGTTTTCTTTGTTCTAGAAATGTGCAATCCCTTTTTCATTAATAAAACTATAACGAATTTGTGACTTTGGTAGTTCCCAGAATTGGAAAGGCTTCAAAGGTTTTAACAAGGTGTGACTTCAAGGGGATATAGTATTCTTTGTGCCTCCTTGCCTACTTGGGTGCATGTGTGTTTTCATGGATTTCTTACTGTTCCATGTCAACCAATAAAAGGAAGTTGAATAAGTCTTTGCGTGGTGTGGTTCCCATTTTTTAAAAAAATGATGGAAATTCAAAGCACACCCCTTATACAAAATAAATGAGCTACAAGCACTTGTTATGGGACTAGAAAGACATGTTACCCATGCTGAAAGGTCCCCTCTAACTAAAGCCCTTCCTCACTTCCTACTCCTCTTTTCTTCTCTAATAAGGAATCATAGTTATTCTGTGGAAGCACGCTTATGTCTCAAGGGGGTGGACTGGTCTTAGAATGGCAATGTGAAGTCATTAAATATGGTTGGTTTTGGTCTAGACTAATGATGGATTTTATCAAGTCATTTAACCACAAAATTCACAAGGGACTTCATGTGACCTTAATCAGGAACTCCATTCCACTCTCTCCCTCTCATCCATCTATGCTTTCCATGTCCCACCTCACTGTCAATTTCATGTTCTTGTTCGATGTCTTGGTTTGAAATGTTGAAATTATTAGGTAATTTCTTCTGAGTTTTTGTACTTAACCTTCTATAACCATTAATCATCCACAAGGCCCATGGTCTTCTGGGTTTGAAGTTATGCAAGGGCAATAAAAGGCCTGTGTCTGCTTTGGGGAGGACCCACTTGCATATCTTTTGGTTGGATTAGTTAAGTTCTTTATCCTTAGATACTCTTACAATCAAATCCTTTTGTTTACCTCATTAATGACATCCAATTGTTCACATCTTGACAACATTTTTTAGTGAAACCTTTTATAGTTACTGTTGTGAATTCTTAAACACTCTTCAAGCATTTCCTTGCATTTGAACTTTTTCAAGTTTAATGGGCCACTTATTCATGGTACCCTATTTGTTAGTCATCCCGCTAACATTACTAACAGAACCAATCCACCCTAATCACAACCTAGCCAAGTGTAACCACTTATGAGACAATGTACTTCAAAGCTATATGTTACACATTGCACACTAATCCATGATTTTCTTGTGATTGCAATGGGAAGTGTGGATGGAATGCATGAACTAGAAGCAAGATTGTCCTCACAAAGGAAACAACAATAGCAACACCATGTGATAAGGACTCTTCATGATTGTTGAATCTTCTTCTTCGCTCTTTAGCTGCCAGAGGGGTGGATGTCAGTTTTGTCCAAGGTGTTCTCTTCTCTTATCATGAACACCTAATTTTGTAAAAGATTGTAATCCATATACTCGAGCACTTAGGAGTTTGTTTATTCCATCTAAGTTAGTTTGTATGTCATTCAATAATCTCATACCTTCCAAATATTTTGTAAGAAACTTGTTCGTCTTCTTCTTCACTTGAGGATGAGTTTTCATTCAGTCGTAGGGATATGATGAATCATGTTTTGATTGGCTCTAATATCAGATACCCAATATCGAATCCTAAGATGCAATGTCAAATATCTAATATCGTAGGATATATGCTAACCTATAAATATAGTGCTCGAGCTCACAATTTTTATATAGTTTTTCATTAATTTTTGTCATAAATAGCAAAGCTATTGCAGTTTTTTTTCTCTAGAGTTAGAATATTTCCTAAGTGTCCGCAGCAGGCATCTAAGTGTGTACGAATCTTTGTTCAAGCATCAATGTACCTAAGCACAACATTGTGAGAGGAATAAAAAGGAACCCTTTTGATCATCCTTGCAACACTAAGAATAGATTAATGTTTCCTTGATGCATTTAATATTAATGCACTTTATTTTCATGCACTTCATTTCAATGCACTTTAATTAAGCAATTAACTTCTAGTTGTTAATGAACACAAGCACAACCACCTTGAGCATACGTGTAGCACTTGGTAACCCAGAAACGCTTAACATTTGGTAGCCCAGTAGTGCTATACATGTTCAAGATGTGTCTGGAAAGTGGAAACGGGTACTTATGTTAGGCTAGCTAAGTAGTAGATGAATTAGATCTTAAATTACTCTACCTTTCATTCTTGTTGTACATGATTAAACTTTCAAAACACAAAATGATAAAAATCATGTGCCTCAATTACACTTAAACCATATCCTTGAGCTTCACAGGTGTAGTTGGGAAGGCAATGAATGTTCTAAAAGTCCATTTCACTTCCTAGAGGATTAGTGCACTAACAGACTATAGGTCCATGAAATTTAACCAAATCACATGTGAGTGCCTTAGTGATTTGTATGGTTGGGTGTAGGGGTACCTCACTGCTCATCAATCATTGTCTAGTAATCCAAGCCATAAGCTTGTTGCTTAAGAAAAAATAACATCTAATTCATAAGAATCGATATTATTTATTTCAAAGACTAATGTAGTGAATGAAAGTAGAGTTATAAAATCCATATCGCTTTGTAGTTTGGTTTATTAAGAGTTATCTAATAAAATTTTTATTAAGAGTCTTATATTAAAAAAAATTTAGCTAGATCTAACTTTTTGGTACTTATGAGAATAATGTTTAGTGATTGCATAAAATTTTTAACCTAATTATCACAATAATTATAATATATAAGATAAACTTTTTCTATAGAAGAATCTATGTTATAAACCTCTTATAATTTGAGGAACTATTATAATTTTATGTATCAAGTAAACCTCACCATAAGATGGATAACAAAAAAATTAATCTAATGTAAGGCTAAAAGATTAGGAAATTAGTTTTTTAATAAAGTGCTTATAGTAAACCAGTTTGTTACAATGAGATTTGGATGTCCTAGATTTACAGTCAAAAGTATTGCATCAACCTTTGTAAAGGATAGTTCCAATTCTTACAAATTACATGGTCAATATCATTATTCTAACCTAAGAAATAAACATATGGCTTAGATTATTAGATAAATGATAATGTAGACTTCAAGAGTTTTGCCATCTCATTCATTATATATTCCAAGTTTTATGTCTTGTATCAATGTTTAGAATATCAAGAGTTGTTCAATAAGCAATGTATAACTTTTGAGATCTGACCCTTAAGAGTACAAAAAATTCTCAGCAAATTAAAGGCAGAGTTATTTGTACACAAATATTTATTGAGATGGAAGAGAACATGATATACAGAATATACTTGAGGTTGGTTACACTCATCATATGACTTAAAACTTAGTTGAGCTCAATTTAGTTGAAGATGTAGTAAAGTTAAGGATCATTATTTGGAGTAACAGTAAGGTTCTTGGTTCTCTACCTGAATTTGAGCTTGGACACAACCACTTGAAAAAAAAGTTAGGATTTGGCTCATCCACCAACCCTCTTAAGCGGTAATGACCCTTTATGACCATTATATAGTAAAGTTACAGCAATTCAAAGAGGTAGAAATGGTATCAATGGTAGTGATAGCTATTTCAAAATCAAGAATTTTAGCCGTATATGTTAGATTGGATGCATATAATGCGTCCTTGAGGTGTAGTGATCTAATAAAATCTCCAGTTTTAGTTTCATAATGCAGAGAGTTTTATTAAATTCATTAGAGGGCATATTGTACTGCCTTCTTGGCGACAGTATGGATCGCCATCATAGATAACGTTTCTGGGCATTTTCTCTTTTCTTTCGATTACCTGGAAGTCAAAAGAAGTTATTGGAAATATAAGTCGCAGTTTTCACTATCTCCCATCTTACACACCTCATCTTAATGTTGCAGGGTGAATTTCTGGGAATTTGAAAATGGAGTGCATTTTCAAGATCTACAAAATTATTACACTATTATATGGCATAGATGACAAGGTTTAGAAATTGATATTTAGGTGTCAGGGATGGATTTGGGAATTGAATAGAAATTATGTAAAAGTTTGTTGGGGTAAAAATTTAGGTAGATTTTAAACAGCTATATTGCAGGTTAACGTTACCTGATATGATGGAACATAATATTTTTTAATATACTGTGATATTGCAATAACTGCAATACCATTGTCATATATATTTTTTTTTCTTCAGCAATTTGCATCGTCGGTGGAATTTTTGAAGGCGATGTCTTCAACTTTTCATCTGTTGGAAGTGAATACCATTATTCTATTTGCCTGGATAAAGTTGAAATTACTTTTTTATTTTATTTAAATAAGTATTTTTAGGCTGAGACACAGGACATGTAAACATAGTTAATAATGTTCATTGGATATACATGAACTGACACAACTATAAAAGTTAAAGCACAGCAGAAACAATTCCTTTTTTAAACAGAAAAGTTTTATCAACATTTTTATTGTTGATTGCATCTTCTAATTGACGGACTTGTGATTGTTTTAATTTCATAACAGTTTCATTTGACGGATATTAATTATGCATTTCATTGAAATTGGTTTGCATAAGGGTGAATTTTATTTTCACATAAGAGAATTCGGATGATAGAACGAAACTGATACATCATGCGGTTGAAACTGATTCGGATTTCATACCAAATTGCTAATGACACTCCTTCTAAATTGAATTCTGGTGTGAGACTGGTTCTCATCCGGTTGAATCAGAAGAAAGAATACTGAATTCAATTCAACAAAGAATAATTGGTATCCTTTTTTGGCCTCAGCTTGAACAGGTAAAAGCTCGACTTACATGTTATTTGAAATTAATAACCATCGTCTAAACTGAATAGTAAGCATAGTTAGCTAGTGGGTGAACAGTTTTCGTGAATGCAAATCTGTAATGATCATATCGAAGAAATCTAATATTAAATGTAAAGGGTATTTGACTACTTGAGCAATCCCATCATTGTTGACACCCATAAAATTTATTTCAAGGCATCATGACATATGCCAGAATGCTGCCAACTTCCAACAATTACTGTCACTGGTGTTATATTATAAATTTGTTGGGCAGACGAAGCGGTAGTGCGGTATGATACCATGGCCGATATATCTTATGAAATCAAGGATGTACAACAGCCAGAACAAATCTGCGAAAAAACCATCAAACCGTTGCTTGGAGTAAACTCATTGCTTTCATCCAGCTAGAAAAGTTGGTGGGTGACAAGAACTTAAACAATTCTGTCCAAGCTAAGTTTTGGAAAGCCTGCAACTCTGGGAAATTCATTCTTTCACTGCAAGGCAAACTTTACTTTACACCTTGTTGCATTTAAACTGTACATTCCACGGCAAAGGGCAGACAAACCCACCCAAAAGCCATGACCATGGCCATTTTCATAAAATGGCTCAGTTTGATACTGTGTCTTGTTTCTCAGTGGATCATGATCATGGCTGCCGATCCCATCTCAATTAGGGATTACTGCCCAGCAGATCTAGGTTCTAAGACTGAGAGCAGCCCAGCAGGATTCCCCTGCAAGAACATGAAATTTGTGAACTCATCAGATTTCATAAGCTCTCTGCTAGTCAAACCAGGCAACCCAAAAAAAGGGATATTTGGATCAGCTGTAACAGTGGCCTCTGCAGCAAATTTTCCTGGTCTGAATGGGCAGGGCCTGTCATTTGGAAGAATAGATTACATGCCTGGAGGAATGGTGCCCCTCCATTACCATCCCAGAGCCTCTGAGCTTTTGTTTGTCAGTTCAGGGAGTTTAATTGTGGGTTTCATGGACACCAACAACACATTTTACTGGGAAACATTGTCACCAGGGGAAATTTTTGTGTTTCCAAAGGGGCTTATGCATTTCATAAGAAATGTGGGAGATAAGCCTGCTACCACATTCTCTGCTCTCAACAGCCAAAGCCCAGGACTGGTCAACATCATGAATGCCATGTTCACCTCTGATTCTCAGATTCTTGAAGATGCAGTCAAGAAAACCCTTTCCCTGAGTTCTAAGGATGTTATTCGCCTGAGATCTACTGTTTCAGCTGCTCCTTCTTCATCGGTTTCTGTCTCTTCTGCCATATTTTCCGCTTTCATTTGCCTGAATGCTTTTCTTTTTATGTAAGCTTGTATTAGATCAATTTTATTGATCTTGAATATCAGTGAACGTAAGATTTTATGTTGATATCATTCCCCGAAAGATCAGTATCATATGATACTGGTGTTACCAATTGCATTTGATCAAGGGATTGTTCTCAAAGATCAAAATGATGATGAACCCAAATCTCATATTTTAGATTTTGAGTCTTTTGACAGTGCAAAATTTAGTGTGCCATTCCTTTTAGGTATCTCTGTTGTCTAAGGAGCCTGTTGGCTACGCTTGGGATGTAAGATCGAAAGTTTGTATCATCTTCCTTAAGAAGAATGTGAATTTGGTGTTTCAGATCAAAATTCCAGTTTTGACTCTCTGCAACTAATTATGTGTAATGCAGTTCTGTTCTAGAAATCTGTTAGCGTTGCTGTTGTCCATCTAGTTCAAAGTTGCCGTTGTTCATCTAGTTCAAAGTTCAGTTAATTGAGATTTTAAGGTTTTTGGAAAACACTAATAAGGAAGAACATTTTATCATCATCATAGCAATTAAGGTATTAAATAAATTTGTTTATCAAAGCCAGAAATTTCTTGCATTATCTAGGATTCGGTGTTTTTGCTTTCAGCATATAGGCCAATTTGTTTGAAGATGACTTAAACTGGATTAATAAAATGTCATTTAAAATGTATGAATGGATATTGTAAGCACAAACTATTAACACAGTAAAGTCAATAAGCCTTCTTTGATGTTAGGGATTATTTGATGTTATGGATAACAAAAGTTTAAATAGATATTTTACCAGCACTCCAAACATAATTTGTACAGGTAAGGCCCTTGTTTCTCAAGTAGTAAGACTTGGATTCAAGCTTGGGTGCAGCCATTTGGAAGAGGTTAGGCTTTTGCTCATGCATCGACCTTCAGAAGACCCTGCCTTAGCAAGATGAGCATTAAACCTCTGAATAATGATCTACTCCAAACCAAACCTAATTCTTTTACGATTGATGAAACAAATGATCCGTTGAAAAGTTAAGAATAAACAAAAAAATTGAAAATCATTGAAAAAGCAAACTGCTATGACATAACAATCTGCTAAGAAGTGAAGAGTAAACAGAAAAACTGGAAATCATTGGAAAGCAAAGTGCTGTCACATAACACTTGTAACTTCATTCACATTCTTATACATGGCAAGGAAAACAACGTACTAAGAAAAAGGAAAAGCAGCATGTTTTGCTGCAATGTTTAAAACTATGTTAAAAAATAACCAAAATAAATTAAAACTGTGATGCAACAAATCATCAAACTCCTTGTCAGACCTCTTCACATACAAGCATTCATCACTGGCCAATCATCCAAATGGAAAACCAAATCCATATTGGAGGCTAGTTATAGTTCAAACGAAAATAGCTAGACTTATAATCAATAAAAATCTATTTTTCTGCCTTTCACAGACAATGACTGAATAACATACAACTACAAGGACCAGAGAAACCAAGATAACTTGGAACCCTGCTTTTATCAGGGGCACACAGACACCGACCAATCCTATCTTTTTTTGCGGATCCATGACTTGTACGTCCAATTAATAACAAATTTTGTAAAGTTATGAGTTGGTGGTCAAGTGCATTGCTTAAGGTACGCTTCTTGAACAAATTCAAATAAGCTAATCTTTACTCCTACATATGTCATTAAAACATTTTATCCTAAACAAAGGAAGGCACTTGGCGACCACCTCAAATTCGCATATTTTATCCTGAACGCAAGTTTTTATTTTAAAATTCTTCATATTCCAGCATATACTGTTAGAAATGAACATGTCTCGTTTCTATGTATATTAAGAGATCTTTTAAAAGTTAAACAGTGGGAGAATTTCCAACATACTTCCTCTTAATCTCTTCTCTTCCATGTATGGAATTAACCTCATTTACCAAAGTATCTTACATTAGCACTAAAAATTTAATGATCCCTCTGTCCTACGAGGTTTTATAACTCGAAAAACCAGCACTGATTGCCACCAAAATTATCTAAATTAAAATTTAAAGTTAAGGAAAAGTGGTTTACGTAATAGGATACTAGTTTAAGCTCCACTGAAGGTTATGTTGGCTATATGTCTTAAGGTATACTTGTAGTCAAATTGTTTTCAGACCCAAAATTTAAAGTTAAATTCTTAAATAGTTGTACTATTAGCTTTTACAAGATAACCATATATTAGAAGTTTATCAACCATTTTTCATAAAATGCTTCCTAAATTGATTTCTTAGGTGAAAAGCTGAATAACTTTTATTGAAGGATGAACAATTAATTGATCTTACGTAATGTTAATTCCTTTTACCTAACTAAGTTAGAAAACTATTAGGATTGATTCCAATTTGTTTTTTATTTTGATTTTCACATTCATTTTTCATTGTAGAAAGTATTCTTCTTCTCTTTTCAAGGAAGCCTTTAGTAAGAAGTAAAAACCTATAGGCCCTTGTGGATAAGAGCAAGACCTAATCCTTTTCCTATCCAAAGGAAAAGATTTTTCAAGATTAGTTATAAAGATGAAAACCTAGAAGACATAGCCAAAGTTATTAGGCTTTTTGTTTAAATTTTGTTAATGGACAAGCTAGGTTTACACCAAGAGGTTATTGCTATTATATTTCACTAGTTTTATTTTATTTACCCCTCATGATTGTATTGTCTAGAGAAATTCTTTTGTTATGTCATAAGTGTGACATCCGGTCCCCGTATATTATGGAAAATGTCAAATATATGATATATTAGACATTATGTGTACGAAGAAAATATACCAAATGCAAAATACATGTAATATTCGACATTATGTATATAGGAAATAATAGGAAAAATGCATAAAGAGAAAGAAAATGATGCTTTATTGATATGGAAAAGTGTATCCGAATTGTGCTCTAAGGGTGTTCCTTGGGGTTTTCTTCCTTTGACATCTATTTCTTAGAGGCAATCTAGCACTGCCACCATGATTAGGCCTATAACTTGGCTAGAAGGGATGGCCAGTCCACTTCCTATCCTACTTCACTCGACTTCCCATGACTTGCTTGTACTAGCTTAGCCACTCCATGCCAACATGACCTCTAACCCTAGATATAAATGCCTCAGGTCAAACCCCCAAAGGTTATCTTGAGAGACACGTCCATTATTACAACATGCCCTTTCGGGTCTTGTTAAAATGACAATAACACTTGTTATGAAGAGACATCATCTTTATTAGGCAACAACATCATTTGGGAATGGGGATGTGACAATCTACCCCCCTTAGGTTTCGTTCATCCTTGAATGAGTCCACGTTCTCATTTTTTTCTAGCTCTAATGCTTTCTTTCATGATTGATAAATCATGTTTTCATACACTCCGATATCAAAGTGGCCACAATATCGAGTACTCGATATCGCAGCCCAAGATGCGATATCGTACATTCGATATCGCAGGGTTACTCCCAGGTCTATAAATACAACCCCAGGTGTACGATGGAGAGTCATTTTTTGGCAGTCAAGTAGTGAAACTCTTGTAGTTTGTTCATTTGAGAGTTAGAATATTTTCTAAGTGCCCACAGCAGAAGGTCTAAGTGTGAACAGATCTTTATTCAAGCATTGATGTACCTAAACACACCATTGTGTTGGAAATAAAGATGAACTCTTTGATTCATCCTTGCAGCACTTGAGATTTTCCTTCTTATGCATTTATATATTGCGGTTTCATGAAATTTTCATTAATGTTATTCATGCAGCAATTAATTTTGATTAATCAAGCAACTCATTAAAATACACAAGCACGACCCCTTTGAACATACATGTAACACTTGGTAGCTCAGAAATGATTAGCGTTTGACAACCCAACAATGTTTACACAAAGTTCAAGATCTGTCCGGAAAGTGGGAACGATTACTTGTGTTAGGCTAGATTAGACCATAGTTTACTTAGCATTTAATTATGCTTACTTTTATTCTTGTTCCAGGTGAGTAATTTGATAAAACACAAAATAATAAAAATCTTACGCCTCAGTCACACTTAACCATACAATTGCATTCCACAAGTGGGACTAGGAAGATAACGAATGGACAACACGCATGCATTGTTTAGTTCTCGTGTACTTAGTAATTATAGTCTACAGAATTCGACTGAATCGCACATGAATGCCTGTGATTCGTATGGTTGGACGTAGGGGTACCTTGCAGCTCATCATTGGCACCATTGTTAGGGATTTTAGTTCTATGTGTGCTATCTAAACCAAGTGAAACTTAGTAACCTCATTGTTCGAACCCTAAGAGTCAAATCTTACGAAAACAAAAAGTATAATTATAATTAAATTAGACCTTAACTACACACTACCTATAATTTCATTAACACAAAATGTCTTCTTCTCATAGGAACCCATCTCCATCTAGGGAAATCCAGGTGCCTCAGCAATACTGGGTGCTATATGCTCATCCTGATGAGTATGTACCCAACTTCATCTTCATCTTGCATCAAGATGAACTGCTGTGGTGGCGTGACATGGAAGGCAACATTGTGTTTCCCTTTAATTGATATGTTCCAGTAATGTTCCAACTAATGCTCACACGACATGGGCTTCAACATCTTCATGGAGAGTACGAGATGTGAGATCCCAATTCAAGGCATTATCATCCCACTGAAGCACAAAGATTAAGGGATCATCAGCTAGTTGTGAAGGGCAAGGGGTCAAAAAATTTTCCACCTCCACTTGGCCCATTTGATGGAGGTTACCACTTCTTTAGTAATTCTCCTCTCTTTGACTTTGTTCAAAGAGCCCTCAACCAAAATGTACAATCCACAATTCATAATCCAAGTTCTAATCAAAATGGATCCAATGACAAAAATGGATTTGGAGAGGCAAGTCATGATAAGGGAAAAAAAGGAGGTCATGATCACGATCATGGTCACGAGCATCAAAGGGTGATAGGCGTTACTGTGGAGCAAGTTCTCCTTCCTCTTCTCCTTCATCATCTTCTTCTTTTTCATCTGGCTTAGATTGTGGCTACAAAAGGAATAACCATGATGGAGGTGACCAACGAGACTAGAACAACAGAAGGAACTATTAGGATAGTCACGACTGAAGGCATGGGTAATCCAGAGAAACCACCGTCAAGAAAGAAGGGCTAGTAGAGAACATCGTAGGCACCATCACCATGACCTTGATGAACATCTACTTGCCACTCAAGGCATGTTGAATATTGCAGAGGCTATGAGGATTCCAACAAGGCACATGAAGGACAACAAAATAAAGAGGATGGACATGAACAACATCCCTCAATTTGAGGGAGGATACGATGCTGATCCACAAAATCATCTCCAGGCCTTCCAAGATGCATGTGCCTTGCAGAATATTGAAAATGACTAGCATAAGCTAAAATTATTTCCAAGGACACTCATAAAGAAAGCAAAAAATTGGTATCAATCCTTGGAACCAAAATTAATCAAGCAGTGGAGTACAATGTTGGAATTGTTCAATGAAAAATATCAAATGTACTCCTAAGTATCCAATCTAAGGAAGCAAATTCAAGGATGGAAAGAAGGAAATCATGAGCCCTTGGATGCTATTATTGGCTGATACTACTCTCTATTGCATTGGTGTCCTAGCCATGGATACTCTTAGCTTGATCAGTTTCACCATATCATAGACAAGTTGTGATCTGAAACTAGAAAAACCCTTAGCATCTATGCCCAAGGGAGATTGATAGAGTTAAGCATCCATCAGATTCAAAAATTAATTGAGTAGGTAGCCAAGGAGGAGGGAGAATTGAGAAAGCCAAAAAGTATAGAGAAATTCAACAGGGATCCTTCTATCTGCAAAAGGAAGGTTCAATTTTGTCATGGTGAAGATGAATTAACCAAAGATGAGGTGGCTAATCAGAAAACCTTTCCACTCCAAAAATTGCAATCTGAAACCATGGCTAAGGTTGACCAATTATGGGACTCTATGGACAACAAGTTTCAAGCTATCTTAAAAATTGTTGAAGAGTCCAAGGAGCAAAGTGGTGAGCATAAGCACTGGAGACGTAAGGAAGCTAAACGTGTTATATCTAAGGGTAAGGGTAAAATGGTTGCGATAGAGATGGTTTTGGATAGTAACTCAGATGATGATGTCAAATGTGATGTTTGCCAGTATGAAATCCCAAGGGATGTTGTCCAATTATGTCACACTTGCAGGAATCTGGGGTGTATGCCTTACATCCATGACTTGCACAAAGGCAAACACCCAAAATATTGTGTTATCCATAAGGCAATGCTTTACAGTTTCACCAACCATAGTAGTACTATCTAAGTGGGACTCTATCGCAACCCTATGAATTGTACTAGCAATGGAAACAACCACAATCATGGGCATTGCCACCTCCAAGACAACAATACCCTTACTAGCAACCAAATCCCATGAAATGAAAAAAACATGAACCAAAGAGTTGTAACGACGGAAAACAGTGGTCGCTGGAAACATCGAACGAATTTCCATGTACACAGTTCCAACCCCGGATCTGTGTGAGGGCCATGCTGGGGAAAATGAATCCAAGGTGCCCTAAACGGTCTTGTCAACCAGATATGGACTTACTTAATCAATAAATTTTGTAATGATCGGATCACAAAATGATGATTTCAATGTGAAGGTACAATATCGATTGATGGGAAAACAAGATCTTCTCTAAGATTGAGTCTTGAGGATAGTGATAATGATGCAAAATGATTATAAAATCAATGTAAGTAAAATGCGACAAATTGAATTTCGAGAATGTACAATCCAAAAATTTTGGATTGAACTTATAGATAACTTTGCTGAATACAATGGTTGCAAGCAAACTTCGGTTTAGACGAAGTGAATGCCGAGAGCATCAAGCTATTCAGAGATAAAACAAGCAAAGGCCAATCTACCTTGTTCTAGCCAATCTGGGCGCAAGGGAGTCAAGCTTGAAGCAAAATTTCTGCTAACTTGAAGTCTCTGGTCAAAAGCTTCTCTCTATCATCATCAATGCTCTTCTCGTCGTCTCGCCAATATATTTTTTTTTTTTGCCAATACTGTCAAAAATTGTCAACCCTTTTATCTTTGTCAACTGGGGTATTTATAACATTAGGGTTAAGAGAACAACGCAGTTTAGACGACATGTGTCCTAGGCCCACAAAATACCGTTGACCTGATGTGCCATAGCTGAAGGTTGTGGCGCTACACTGTGTTATGCTCTAAAGCGTAGTATAGCGTAACTATCCCTTAAGAAGATAGTTCATTTGAGTTTGTCTCTTGTGTTGAATGAATTATTCTGCAATTACATTGTGATACGCTAGAAAGCGTATCGTAGCGTAATTACTGCCACTACCTAAATTTCGTTACTTTTGTCGCTACGGATAAGTCAACTGCACTGCTTGCGTTACGCTGTGTAGCGTAACATGGCATAATATCATAGCAGTTAAGATTTTCGATCATGGCCAACTTGCAAAATTGAAGTGTTGCCACTATGCATCCCTTGTTCTATTTTGTCTTCTGGAGTCCGCTACGCTGAGCTGCGTAGCGTAATTGGCCCTTAGCCAAAAAAGAAAACTTGCTGAGATGTGCCACTGTTTCCAATGTCTCCACCACCTAGATGTTTCAATGCCACCTTTGTACAAGTCTTTGCCTAAATTTTGAGACTTTGCTAGATCATTGAGGTCTCAAAATTCACAGTGTTTCAATGGCCCCTCTTTGCTGACATTTGGAGGGCTTGCCTGAGAGACGTCGACAAAGAATATGAAACACCAAAGAGGTAAAGATACCAACAGCGTCCATTGGCAACTGCTCAGATGTCGCTCTATCAAACCTAGAAATACAAGGGTTGTGAGCACAAGAAGTATAGGAGGGATCTTACAGTAGTGAGGCAGGGAGGTTCAGGGAAGACTCAAGCGTGAGCGGGATATTTCGTAAACATGCTATTTGGCATCTTCTCGCAGGTGTTTTCGCGAGAGGTTACGTTGTTACACTGTATATATGGGGCTTGCATGGATGAGTTGTGTTACGCCCGTGTGGCCAAGATGAGTTGTGTTTCATCCATTTTTCCTAGTTGTGCCCATGTTTTTTTTTTGAATAGGATTCTTTCCATGAGGCAAGATGCATTATGCCAATTCATGGATGGCATGATTATCATGTGCGAAAGAGTTCTTGCACGCTCACATTCTGTACAAACAGGAAGGAAGGGTAAAGGCGATTATAGGGATAAAGGGAGGAGAAAGTGAGGTAAGTTGTCTGATGGAAGGGAAAAGGAAGGGTCTGCATTCCCCAGTAGTTAGGCTAATCTGAGTAGCCACCTCAAAACACCATGACGCTTCGCCTCCAAGTGAGTGCATTCTTGAACAACGCTATCATAGCAAGTAACCTGAAAAACATGACAAAGAACAGAAAGCAAAAGAAATCATCCTAATCGCTAGGGAGGCTATTGAAACAAGTGTCACCCGAAGCAAAAAGGAGAGTGCAGGCCACAGAGAAGGGACTGTAGCAAGAAGCAAGGGTTTCTTTGTTGATGTCGCGGTTTAGGAATTCATCGTCGATAGCCAGACTCATCTTATCCAATTGACTAGGCAAAGAACCAGTCAGATGAATCTGCTAAGCCAGAGTCTGGTAGCGGTGATAGGTGGAGGCCACCAAGGCCATGGGTGACCATAGTTTCCTTGGGGCCCCAAGTGGCAAAGTTAACCCCAAAAGTTGCAACTACAGAGTGGCTATCGTAGCAGCATCTCCGAGGGGTCAGTAGTATGCCTTTTAGAATATCCGAGGAATCAGTAGGATGCTAGTAGGATAGCAGTGTTGCATCTGTTCTAATGCCCTATCCATTCCATCTAGTAGGGATGTCATGCAAGAATGATCATGCTCACTTGCTTCATGGATTATTTGTTGATAGCTTCCAGTTTTTAGTCCTGATAAACTGTTGCTGCTGGTTTTAAGTCTCAGTGGACCGTGGTCCCGGTTTAGATTCTAGGCAGACTGAAGCCTGCTAGTTTTATGTCGTAGCGGATGGTGGAAGAGCTAGGTGTCAATTTTGTGTCGTGACCCAGGGACAAGTCTGTGCTGGTTTAGCGTCTCAGTAGAAGGATGCTTACCTTGCTAGTTTCACATCATGGTGGATGGTCGAAAAATTTGCTAGTTTAGCATCATGGCGAATGCATGCAAGAAATGATAGTTTTACATTGTAGCGGACATGTACAACACTGCCAGTTTTATGTCGTAGCAGACATTTTTTACCTTGCGTTTGAGCTGAGCCGACATATAGATGTGGTACCGCTTTAGGTACATATGATTCACAGGATTTGGAAGTTCGTTGTTGTTGATATCTGCTAACCTGAATGCTCCGTTGCCATATGTGTTGACGACCAGGAAAGGGCCTTCCCAGCTTGTAGAGAATTTGCTCACTGGTTCACGAATGGCCTTAAGAACCAAGTCTCCTTTCTTGATCGGTCGCTGATGTAGGTTGCGATGATGCTTTTGTCTCTACCTGTCTTGATATCTTTCAATGTTGTCAAGTGTCTAAATGTGTTTCTCCTCTACTGAGTCTAGATCCATGATCTTGGACTTGTTATGTTAAGTCTCATTTATAACTGTGGAGAGGACCATTTGTAGTGAGGGAACCTGTAGTTCTAGGGGCAACACCGCTTCAAAATCCATACACTAGGCTATAGGGTGTCCTACCAATAGCTATTCTACATGTCGTACGATAGGCCCATAGCACATAGAGGATTTTTTCATGCCATCGTTTTTTGTTGCTTTTGAGCATCTTTTTCAGTAAATTGATGACCACCTTGTTTGTTGCCTTTGCTTGACCATTTGCTTGTGGGTAATAGGGTGAGGAAAAAGATTGCTTGATACCAAGGTTACTACAGAAATATTTGGTTTTGCTACTACTAAATTGTGGCCCATTGTTGGTCATAATAGTCATGGGAAGCCCAAACTTGATTACTATATTGTCTAAGATAAAATGGCAAACCTATTGAGATGTAATCTTTCATAGGGGAATAGCCTCAACCTACTTCGTGAAGTACTCAGTGGCAGTGATAATGAAGCTATGTCTTGCTAAAGACTTAGGCGTGATGGGACCTATGATGTCTAGTCCCCATCGTTGGAATGGCCAAGTGATCTATGTGGTATGCAATTCAGTTGGTGACACGTGCATCAGATTTGCATAACGTTGGCATGTGTCACATGTTTTAACCTTAGTTAGGCAATCTCATTCCATGTACGGCTAGTAATACCCTAAGCGTCTAATTTTAGCAGCCATGGCTCGTGAGGCTATGTGTCCTCCACATAGTTCTTCATGGACTTCGCTAACTATATTTTGTGCTTGGTCACTATTAACGTAGGTTAACAATACGCCATCAAAAGAGCACCTACATAGAGTACTGTCTCCGATGATGACGTATTTCCTGGCACACTTGCAGACTGCATCTTTTTGTGCAGGTGTTAACTCGTGTGGTGGTTCGCCATGCAGAAGGTAGGTTTTAATGCTATCATACCATTCTGGCATTCCCCCCATGCTTAAAGAAGAGATTTGCACCACTTAAATGACAGGGTCTGTACATTCCATCATTAAGGTAGGCAAGGTGGCAAACAAATGTGGTGGCACATTTAAAGCTAGTGTGGCTAGTGCATCAGTGATGAGTGACGAG
Source organism: Gnetum montanum (assembly GCA_015680685.1). Lineage (NCBI taxonomy): Eukaryota > Viridiplantae > Streptophyta > Gnetopsida > Gnetales > Gnetaceae > Gnetum > Gnetum montanum. The sequence continues at coordinate 541,798 of MNCI01034224.1, read as the reverse complement.
GTACCCCTACACTCCACCATACGAATACGAGCGTGCACGCGCGATCCGGTCAAACTCCGCAGACTAAATGCCTTAACGCCACAAGAAACACTTGGGGTTAATCGTTCGTTGTCTTCCCAGGCTTGCTTGTATGTGTCACGGTGTATGGTTAAGCAAGTTTGAGGTATGTGATTTTTTTGGTATTTTCGGCTTATCTTCTATGCTACCAGGAGAAGGGTTGAGAAAACTAAACTAACTCTAACTAAGATCTAAGTCTAATTTTACTAGCGTCAGCATCCGTTCCCACTTGCCAGACACACCTTGAACTATGCAACTGCAGCTTACCAAACGCTAATCGTTACTGGGATCGTCGCACGTAACGCAAGTGCTCGAAGTGGTCGTACTGAGGCACCTATTTAGCCTACGTGTGATAAGCAGCCGATTCCTTAGCCAGCCGTACACACCCGTGGGTGCTCGCAACTAAGTCGTACTTATCACACGATCTAGCCTAGCAATGAGCAGCAAATTCCTCAACTAGCCGTACACATCGGACCCAGGAGTTACCAAGCGCAGAATCCTGGAATACGCTACTGGGTTACCAAGCATCCAATGCTCGTAATTGAGTCATACTCATGCATTGCGTCAAGCAGCCGATTCCTTGACTAGCCGTACACGTCCGTAGACGCTCGTAATCAAGTCGTACTTGAACGCACTAGGAAAGCAGTAAATAAAGCAAGAAATGAAACCACGTGCTGCAAGGTTTATCCAAACAAGTTTGTCTTTATTGCCGTACACAACTTGGGTTCAGGTTACAAGCTGCGCGAATAAAGAGCCGTTCAGTCTAGGACTCCTACTGCGGGCACATGGGGAAAAATTCTAACTCTGGAGTGATCAATCTGCCAGAGCTTCGCTACACTAGCCAGGATTGGGAAATGAAGGGAGTGCTCCCTCTTATTTATAGAAATGGTGGCGCGACGCGATATCGCGGCCTAGTGTAAACCGCGTCTCATCATACCCCCATGACTGAATGAAAACTCGTCCTCGAGTTCCTTACAATAATATCAGGTAGGTATGGGATTATTAGGGGATATGGAACTAATGTGATGACATGTGAACGGTCTTTATTACAAGACTTGACAAAAACTGGTGTTCATGACAACATGGGTGAACACCTTATTACAATGACATCAGGCCACAGTTGGCAGCTGAGAGAAAAGAGGAGAGAGAATAGAAGAGAAGAAAGAAGAAGAGTCTTGTTGCTGCCAACGCTGAGATTGCGCCTTTCGTTGTCTGTCTGTAAACGCATTATCAATTCCACTCCTTCCATGCTGCTTTAGCGCTGCTCCATTCCAAGTGTCTGCTCCAGATCCATTC
>MNCI01034224.1:509402-535146 GCA_015680685.1 Gnetum montanum | reverse complement strand
GTACGCGATATCGCAGGAGAAGACGCGACATCGCGTCGGCCGCGATATCGCGTACGCGATATCGCGGCCTAGTGTAAACTGCGTCTCATAAATCAGCTACAGTGTTCTCATTACATGGCATGTGTTGGATGTCAATCATCATGAATTATCTCAGGAAATCTTTAGCCATATCCTAATAGGGTTGCAGATGCACAGCTTTGCAGGTGTAGACCCTTGTGATTTGATTAATGACCAGCATTTTATAAACTCGAATTGCCAAGTGTTGAACGTTGAGTTCCCTGGCTGTTAACAATCCCCTAAGGAGCCCCTCGTACTCTGCCACATTGTTCGTACAAGGAAATGCCAGGCGGTAAGCCAGTGGACAAAAATCTTCAGGGGAGAGCGTAATGACAGTGGTAGCACTGCCGACTATGGTAGTCAAAGCTCCATCGAAGTATAACATCGCTTCGAGGCCTGTCGATATAGGGCTTAAACTATGTATCTGTTCATCAGGAAACTTAGGCTCTATCGTGGCTTGATCGTTAATAGGTGATGTTACAAGCTAGTCAACTATGGCTTGGCCTTTCATGGACGATTGTCCAACGTAGTGCAAGTCAAATTCTACTGTCATGGCCTTCCAGCGGGCTATCCGACTACTCTCATATAAATTTTTTGTGATGGCTCACAGAATTTTGTTCTTGCAAATTATGTTGACTTAGCTATGGAAAAGATAGTGTCTACATTTTTTTAGTGTGAATACCAATGCCAAATAGTTACGCTCTACTTCATTATACCTTGTTTTGTATGCAAATAGAATGTGACTTAGATAATAAATAGGGACTTCTGACTCGTCGTCCCTTCTTTGGCACAAAAATGCAGCTATAGACACATCTGAACTTGCTAAATAAATGTAGAAAGGTTGATCCCTTGTGGTGGGAAAATCGTTGGCAAATGTAGCAGCTCTTCTTTTAGATTGTCAAATGCATGCTGGCAGTTCTCGGTCCATTCGAAGTTAACCCCCTTCTTGAGCAGATGCTACATGGGGTGTAACTTGTCTATTAACTTCAAGATGAACCACCTGATAAATTGCAACCTACCTTGCAACCCACGTAGTTCTTTGAGGTTTGTTGGTCATGCTAGGTTAACGATGGCTTTAACCTTGTCGGGGTTGACTTGGATGCCAGTCTCTGATACCACAAACCCCAACATGCATCCTTTTTTGACTTCGAATATGCATTTTCTTGGGTTGAGCCATAGGTCATGCCTGAGACATCATTTAAGGATTAACTTTAGGTCTTCTGGGTGATCTTCCGACTTTTTAGATTTGAAAGCTATGTTGTCTACGTACTCGTTCAATTTCTCTACAAGGTAATCACTAAAGATGTATGTCATGGCACGTTGATAAGTTGCTCCAGCGTTTTTTAACCCGAAAGGCATCATGTTGTAACAAAAAGTTCCCCAGTGGGTCATGAAAGTTATAGTCAGTTGGTGTTCTGGGTTGATACAAATTTGATTATAGCTCAAAAACCAATCCATAAAGGATAGTAACGAGTGGCCAACTGTTGTATCGATAAGTTGGTCGATACTCGGCAACAGAAAGTTTTCATTAATCGTTGCCTTGTTTAGATCGTAGAAGTCTATACAGATGCATATTCCTCCCATTTTTTTGGAGACAACTACGATGTTTGACACCTAGTTTGAATAATCAACCACGCAAATGAAACCAGCTTGATACAGCTTAGTGATTTCATCACGCACTGCTAGCACGATTTCAAGCTTAATCTTCCATGTTTTCTATTTAACTGCTTTGATATGTGCATCTAAAACTATGTTGTGCTGTATTAGTCTTGGGTCTAAACCCAGCATGTCTTCGTATGACCATGCAAATACCGCAACGTTATTTTGGAGCACTCAAAGTATGTCTCTCTGCGTTTGTTGGTCAAGGAGGAAACTAACCTTCAGAGTTTTTTTCGCCTTAATGCGTAACCATAGAGACCTCAGTAAGAGGATCTTCGGTCACATCTCCAACTTTTAGGTCTAGGGTTTAGGCCAAATATTCTGGCCAGTCTAGGGATATTTCCGATGTTGCTATGGTTGTGTCATAAAGGGAAGCATCAATTCCTATCAGTGCGTGGTTAAGCTGTCTAATAGTTTCCCCATATGGGCCTATTAGGGCTAGGGGTGCGAGTAAAGCTACGTCCATTTTGCGAATCGACCTGCAAAATCACCAAGACCTAAAATTGTTATATTGTTTTTTTTATCTATTGAAATGATAGAAGGTTTTCTAGAGATGCATGTCAAAAGGTTTCCAGTTTAAGATCTCAATAGACCATTACCATATGCGCAGTTTGTGAGAAAGCAGTAAGCCTGGTTTCCTAGATGTTAGCGTAAGACTTCTACGAACTATGCTGAAAGGTGCAACGTGGCGTGTCTAGCATGTCAAAGCAATTCATTTGGATTTTTATGCAAACTGTAGTTAATGCGACCAGATTATGAGACGATAAGCTACACATTAGTTTAGGGTCTTTTCAGACTGTAATCAATACGATATCTACGAGATTAATGTTGTGATCTTCATGCTTCATGTCGCACTGACATGCCTACGTTTTCAAGAAAGTTCCACATTGATTAGACATGAAAATAGTTAGTTTCAACCATTACATTTATAAGTCGATGGTTTGTCCTCAAAGCAAATTGTAAACATTGTGAATTTGAATTCGATTATGGAAGAAGGAAAACAGAAGGAAGGCATAAGCAGATGACTTTGCGAAGGTTGTTCAGTCATAACCATGGCATCGAAGACCAAAGGCAAACATGCCAAATTGGCAAAGATTGATGAAGTGCAAGAGAGTTTACAGCGGGTTTCAAAGGTTAGGGTCAAAACTCGGGAGGCTACTCCACTTGCCCGGTAGGTTGCCTTTTACTCTCCTGCATGATTGTTATTTTCATTGTTATGGTGTCGCAATTGTACCTATTTTGAAGATGTGTATTATGTCAGGCATTACTACTTGGTTGCTCGGGTTAAGCTATTGTATTTTGTAATATTACCCCTATCGCCGTTGTCAGAGACAGACCTTGCACCATTGCAAGGGTTTGGGTGATCTTGGGCAATACTATGCAAACGCGATGAATGACTAGGGGGTCCAGATATTGTACCCTTATGTAGTGTAAATAAGATTCCATTGTCTCACCCGTAATGGTTGCATGTTACGCTGGGACAATATGTGGCATTACTTTATCGTCGTTGTCAGGGACAAACCTTGCACCGTCGCAAGGGTTTGGGTGGTATCGGTAATGCATTTCCAGCATAACCTACAATTTTCTGGGAGTCAAGGTAACGAAAAATCTAGTGTTGCGTAATGGATTTTTTATGAGCCTTTTTTGTTGATCTTGATGTTGTTCTTATGTCGTTAGTATGTCTTAATTGCTTGTCTTAATGATAGTGTGTTTTCTTGTAAAGGATTACGCTAAAGCTCGTCCTGATCGTCTTGGACATTATGGGCCTTCTACGCTATTTACATGTCCCCATGGCCAATGTTCCTCCTCCTCATGCTTGTGTAAAGGAAGAGATGGTTTGGTTCTGAAGAGGCACACAGGAGTTTTTGCAGTTTTTGTTATGTAATTTCAACGTAATTATCTGGTCACATCTACCAGTTGCGACAACCACCGCCATTTTGGAGACACTATTGGTTGGATCAACGTAGAGCATCTTAACGTTTCTCATGGATGGCTTAGTTGAAACCGTGTGTGCAAGACCGTGCATAGAGTGCCAAGGGGTTGAGACATTTATCTTGGATCTGGGATATGCCCAGATTTGATTGTTATCATGCATACAACACTCTATTCGTGGCTCGTCATCTTACGACCTACTTCCAGAATCCACTTGGCATTATGTATTATGCAGGTGGGTAAGTGTTTCCATGGCATTATGATACGCTAACCATTGTTTGAATTTGTGTTAAGTGTAAAAAATTATCCATATTTTGTTGTGTAGGTTCTTTATCAATGAGCATGGTCTCCAAGGTGATATAGATATGTTATCTATGGCTGAAGCGGCTATAAAGGAAATCACTTCTATTAGCAATGTATGGGCTAGTGTTCTAGGACAACTAGAATTTGAAATCCCACACTACCCTATCCACTATGTCAAATTCTTCACCAAGTGTAAAAACTCCGAATGGCTGGATAAAGAGTGGACTTTGGATCATCCTCTCACCGTCGCGGATGTGTAGGAGAAAATCCCATCATTTCCTTCGCCATTTGGATGTGGTAAATTATGCTATGGTGGTTCATTGTACAATCTTATAGCATGGAAACAATGTACAAAGTCATTTTATTTTGTTGTATTGTCTAAGCCATTGCTTTATGTTCATAGTTAGAGAATCACGGGAGGTCACAATTATGGCCTCCAGGAGTGAAGTAAGTAGTCTTTTCTTTCGTTATGTTGACATAAAAGAAGCACAACATTGGCTCAGCCATAGTGTGGCCCCAGCTACCCTAACCAATAACCTTCGAGAAGCTGGACTAATGGAGCTATTTTTAGCTGTAACCCCTGATGTCACCGCAGCTGAAATGTTAACCCTAGTTAACTCCTTCAGCGAAGAATCCGAGCATCTTTTCATACGCGTGCGTAACGTGTGTGTGAGTTTTGATATTGACACTCACCTGTTTGCTGACTTTTTTGGCATTCCCTCTAATGATCCTCTGGTAGAAGAAAAGTCAAAGAGGAATTCTAAAAACCAAAAGGAGATAGAGTGGCTAGGGATTAAAAAGGAACCGAAAGGTATCCTTGTTGATAAAATCCAGCTGGAGGTGGCTCATACCATTTATCCCCTCTTCTGGGCCCATGCCTTCCCCAAGTTGCTTTCTTAGGAAAGAATCCTTACTATAGAGTAGGCTCAGGTCATGCGGAAGGTTATGGAGGAGGTAGCACAGTATAATTGGGTCAGTTACCTCACTGAAGGCTTGCAGGCTGAGATGGTCAAGCTTTACAAGAAGCTCGAGTCTTGTTTCAATGTGCACTTCATCTTTTTTATAGCTTGCTTTCAGCATTTTGTTGAATTCTTGGTGGTTCATAGGGATGGAGTCTGGGTGTAGCAAGATCGTAACCATATTTCCAAACCATGGATTTCGCAGGTTTTTCGCACCACTCGGTCGCAAGATCCCCCTGAAGGTATCGGGGATTCACTTTCACTTATGACTAAGGTTCTAGTGGCACCTCATACGTGAGGCTAAGACAGCATGGGTGGGGTGCTCCCTTCTTACACCGGTAGTGTGTCGAGAGGGAAATGCTTGGCAGAAGAAATATCGAGTTCATCAATCCAGCTAAAAAAGCATCGTCCGGCCGTGGAATCTCCTGGCCCGACCGACGTAGAGGAAAAGAGGCTACAAATCAAATTTCATAGGAACGATCCCCCAGCTGGTAAGTGGAGAGAGGTGTAATTAGTTTATACATGTACCATGCTATGTATATACGTTGTTGCATCGCGTAGTGCTTGTAAAAAGTAAATAAGGTTTTGTTTTGGTTAATTGTGTTGTTTGGAAAACAAAGGAAAAGATGTAGAGGATTTAACCCCTGAAACAGGGGCCATAGTTTTACGACGTGGAGAAGGGGACCTAGTTTTAGAAAAGGAGGCCCCTGTTAGTGACATAGGCAGCACATGGGTTCCTGTGCCCAAAGAAGAGATGGAAGTAGAGGACGCTGAGGTTCGTTTCGACGAGCCGAGAAAAGAGAAGAAGTTAGTCACTAGTGAGTTTGATCTTTCCTTAGAGGGTAAACCTCACACTATTACACTTGAGGGTTTTGTTGAATTGAATTTTTGATTATCATAATTATCTCAATTGCCCTTTACATCTAACGTACTATGTCTAAGTAATTTTGTTCGCTTAGCAGGCACTTTTGATAATAGCAGCGTGCCTTCATCAATGGCACCAACTCAGCATTGGGGTGAGATTCCTGATAAATTCGCCTTTATGGAAGGCATCACGAATGATATGATCAGCCGCCTAGAGCGAATCGATCTTGAGATTAGTACATGACTATTATAACACAGGGATTTTTGGCATTGCAACATTGCATTACTTTGTTGCACCTAACTGTTACCTTTTATGTTATAGGATCTCGCCTCAGATGGAATCCCAAAGAGCCAGTTGACTTAGACACTGCCCCTGAATCTTCACCAGAGGTGACCGCAGTGCCATGCAGCCTTTACGATGAAGTGTGTAAATGTGCATTACACTTGGCCTGCTCTTTATGGGAGTGTCAAGATGTCAACGAAGATCTTTGGAAGAGATTGCAGAAATCCAAAAAGGAAAAGACACTTCTAACCGGTAGGGTTAAGGACTTGGAGTCTCGAAACAAATTTCTGCAAGCTCAGGAGGCCAATGATGAGAATGTGCAGACAACTATGATTGACTACGCCCGTTATTGGACAGTCTTCAGAAATAGCGTCCAAGCCAGCCATGAGCTCATTGAGCAACGGATGCAAATGGATCTCCTAGCCCAAAAGAACCAAGAATGGAAGGATTTCAACGCAAGGGTCCAAGCATGGGGGCAGCCAAAAAAGGACCACAAGCATGTGTATAAGTGAGAAAGTGCCATCTACAGCCAACATTATAGGGATTTCACGGTTGAAGCATGGTCCCTCTGGCTATTACTCGATGTCATCGGTGCTTCTGGAGCGTACGAAAAGTTTCAGGAGCAAGTGATAGTAAGTGCCTTCCCTGAGAGAGAAATGACTCTTCCTAGTGGGGAGTTCATTGTCCCTTCCTTCTTTCCTAAACCACCCTGATGAACTCCTGTGGAAAAGGGGAAGGTTAAGGCTAGAACTAATCTAGGAGATGGGGTTTGGTCTGAGGTCACCGAGGACGAGATCATGCAACGTCTGTGGGTCAGCTTGGAACAAATTCCTTTCACGGCTAATGCAGGACCATCACAGGTAAGTTGTAGGACTATTGTATTCTTGTTATGTGTAGTTTTGGTGGTGATGCTAACATGTGCTTCATGTCAAATCGTAGGATCGACATGAAGAGGATCCTCATGAGGAAGAGCGTAATGGAGATGATGGTCCTCATGAAGAGAATCTCCATGAGGAGGAGCTTCACGGAGACGATGAACCTCATGGCAAGAGTCCCCATGAGGGAGAGCCTTGTGGAGAGAATCGCCCCCATGAAGAGATACAACTTGAAGAAGGTCCTTATCAGGACGATCTTCATGAGACAGAAATGGAGTTGAACGACACAGGTGGAAGTGGTAACAAAGGAAACGTGTAGCGTGGCTATATTGGCCAACATTTTGTTATAATGAAATGGAGTAAAGGATGATGTTCTTTGATCTATAATTATTTTAGTTTTCATGAAGTGAAACATATTGTTAAAAGGATTACACGTTTTAAGCCACTGCAAGCCGTTAATAGTTTAAAGCCATTTCGGGCTGGGCCATCGTAAGCGTAAAAGGATAAAAAAAAGAAAAATGCCAGTTTTAGGCCATAGCGGGCCACAACTAGTTTAAGGCCATTTCAGGCCGGTTGATCGTAAGCGTAAGAGGATAAATTACATTTTCCAATTTTAGGCTGTAGCGGGCTGCAACTAGTTTAAGGCCATTTCGGGCCGTAATACGTATGAAAGAAGTGTAATAAGGACAATGTGAAAAGAGAGGGTGTAAATTGCATAACAGTAAACGACATGGACTAATGTGACATGTCATGCTAATGTGTTCATTCACTTGCTCCGCAACTGCTTCTTAATTATTTTTAGTTTTGGCAAGGTGTATGGACGAGGAGGTTTATTACTCTATTCCTCTACGCCACCATCTTCCTCCTAAAAAGGTAGTTTAGCCCAAATCAAGCTATCATCGGCCACTATTTTGGCCTGTTCAAATATTGGGACAGGAGACTGATCTTCGAGGATTTTGATTTCTAAACCCTGTTCCATTTCTATGTTATTAACAGCCTGAGGGATCATCCTATCACCATGGATAATCACCTCCCCTCCTGCGTAGGGCAAATGGATCTCCTGATGGATGGGTGATGAGACTACCCTTAGTTGAGCCAACCAGGACCTCCCCAAAATTAAGTTGAAACCAGGCATCTCCTCGACGACAACAAACAATGCGTTTGTAGGGAATTGGTCCCCTGCTACGAAGTTGATGTGTACTGTCCCTTTGACCTACACTCATGCCCCATTGAATGACTTTAAACATGACATTGTCATGGGACTAATCTGGTCGATCAAACCCAGTTTATCCACTATGGGGTATGGAATAACATTAGCAGCTGCCTCGTCATCTACGTTTACTCTCCGGATTCAGTATTGGCCAACCTGGATAGTGATGAACATAGACACTATTGTCACTTAACCCTTCTCTGGGTTTTCCTTAATGGATTCATCATGAAAAGTCAGTAGGGAAGGCCAGGGTTGTTCAGTGACAAGGGGATGCATGATGGAGTGGATTGCTTCGACATCCGCTGGCAGGCTCTCATCCACGAATATGGATGTTAACATGCAAACCATGGCCTCACGATGCTTTTGTGACATCATCAACAAGTCATAGAGGCTCAACATTGTATTTTTTTATTTCAAAGCCTACTTAACTTGCATAAAATTGTCGAGGAGATCACGTCCACAATCTGGTTGTTTATCACCCTTCTTGTCTTCCATTCGTCCCAGCAGACAAATCTCTCGGGGTGGAACGGTTTCTGGTTTAGGATTGCATTTTCTTGGGTCAGGGGAAGATGGTTGCATTTGTGTAGCATTGTCTTTTTTAGAGAGTGGGGCCAAGGGTGCTGAGGCAAGGGGCATAGGCTTGGGAAACCCCAGCGTAATGTAGTCCTTGGCTATATTATCTATCATACACCCTTCTCCTTTCCTATTAGGTTGTGATTGAGGTGTTGACTTAGAAATTTGTCCCTACATAGCAAGAGAAACTAACGACCTTGGCACCCTGATGACAAAGGGTGTCCTAGGTGTGGGCGCAGGCTGAGCCATGGCTTTATCGATAGTGGGCTACAGGACGATGGTAGGAGACGAGACCCGGAAACGAAGGGTTGTTGCTTAGCCGCACCCGTCGATGTTGACGGGCTTGTCATCTAAGACAGGCGAGGAGGTACACATAGCACGAAGGGTTGTTTTGGCTGTGCATAGTCATCGCCTTCCATACCCACTACATTGATAGTGTACCCTATGTTATTTGTGTTTAACAGGTCTTGGTACACATGCATAGATTGATTTTCTAGACGGATCAGACTACTGCTGTCTAGGATCAGTTTACCTTGATCGATCAAGTGTTGAATGTCATCTTTCAATGCCCAACAATAATATGTGTCATGACCACACAGCTAGTGATAGTCACAGAAACGGTCTAGGCTAAAGTTTTTGGGAACTGGCGGTTCATTTGGTAGAGCCAAGGAGGGGTTCTTAAGTAGCTCACAATGCCATCTGTGGCCAGTTCCTCAAACACCTTCTTATGTTGAATATGGCTAGTTCCCAGTAATTTCTTCAGAAGTTCTGAAGGCTTTATAGGTAGAGCCGTATACTTTGAGCAGTCTTTACGCTCGAAACTAGGCTTTAGCTATGGAAATGCCTCAGGGGCGGGTGGAGTTTCCTGGTTGGCGCTGTTTGAACTAGTTGTGGGCTTAGCAGGTGCCACAAGTACTTTCTTATTGTTATTTTTCTTCTTGGTCCCCTCAGCAACCGCTACTACGGTCATTGTCGTAGTTTTTCTTTTGTCTTTACCCTTGATATAGGCATTTTTATAGACCACATACACTGGGTCTTTGCTAGCCTTTGCCGCATCTTGAATGCTCTTAGTTTGAGTGAAGGCTTGGTTGAGGGAGTAGGGAGCAAGGTAAAACAGTTTGGACTTAATGAAGTCGTTGACTGCCCTCTTAAAGATAGCTAACAGATGAGCCTCTGCGATGGGTTTGTGGATTTCGTTCAAGGTTGCACTCCATCACTATATAAACTTTTGGACCAACTCAAGCGGATCTTGTTTGACTCCCATGAGCTGATCCAGCATGACTTCTAGTTTTAGGTTGTATTTGAAACGAGTCATGAACTAAGTTGACAGTTCTTCCAAGGTTGAGATGGAAGAGCGTGGGAGTGCTCGATACCAGTCTAAAGCTTTACCCGTTAGGAACATAGTAAAGACATGGATGATGGTATGTGGCCATTATTGCAATAACAACAACTTTGACTTGAAGGTGACTAGATGGGCATTGGGATCATCTTCCCCATTGTATTTTTTGAAATGGGGGAGTTACATCCCAAGAGATAATGACAAAACAAGCATTGCTGGGATAATAGGATCGTCATGGTAAAAATCCATGACCTATATTGTATCGAAACTGATAGCCTTGAGGCGTTTAACTTCCTCAGTAAGCGTCTGAATAAGCTGGAAAGCTTGATCTAGACTTGTAGACAAAGAGGTTGTTTGTGGTATTGCAGGATGAACCACGCTGGGTGGCGAAATAGGGGTGGCAGCTTGGCCTATGTGCGATGTTATCGAGACTACCCCTGCAGGCAATGCCACTTGTAACATCCACCACCAGGTAGGTGGTGCAGATGGAGTGACTACCACTGACTGTACCATGGGATACGTTGTTTGCGTAGCTGGGGGCAAGGACAATGGCCATGTAGCGAGGTTTAGCACCTAGGGGACTTGGTGCTGATGATGAGTGAGATGGGACATCTGCGTAGGATGTGCTACAAGGGATGATGTGTTTGGAGCCTACCATGCTGTAGTGGTGGGTCCTGTCATGTGAGCTGGGATGAATGCAGGAACTGCGTGTAATTGCGAAGCAGGCACTATGTTCACATATGGTGATGCCGGCGTAAGTATATGATGAGATAGGTTAGCCAATTGTGACGACAGAGGAATGGTCTGTAAAGGAATACCATCCAGAAGGGTAGCCAAAGAGAAGAAATGTCGTTGGGCATTATGTGCCACACGGTCGGTGGTAATCAATGATAATGGCGTGGTGACCATAAACAGAGGATTTATGCAGGATGCTATGGAGGGAGGAGCCACGACAAAGCTAGCATGACTACCTCCCTCGAAGTGGGGGTCTAAATCTTCTTGCCCATCGTGGGACACTTCATCGCAGAACATCTCATCTCGTTGTTCCACTGATGCCCTAGCCATTAACAGTTGGTCCAACATCCACTGTTGCTGATCTGTTAAATGTATGGAAGCGTTAGGCAAAGGAACAAATTCCTTCCCGTTACAGTAGATGAACTCGTATTTATGTTTCTCTTTAAGTTCTTATGGATACATGGGCAAACTTGCTGCAAGTTTAGCACAGAGGAAATTGTAATGTTACCTGCACTAGGAGTGTCCCTCAAGCTCTTTATTTTGGAGCCTGAGGGATCGACGTGGTCGCACTGGACTAGTTGGCGACTCGACCAAAGGAGGCGTAACTTGCAACGTCCAAGGGTTCTTGAGGTTAGCAGTGTCAACAATGATGGTTGATGCAACCATCCTCTACATGGCTCAAGAGTAATGATGACAAGGATAAAGATCGCAGGGACAAAGGCAAGCTAAGAAAAAAATAAATGGGCTTTCTACCCTGCAGGATTCGAGAGGAATCATCGAAGCGACCGATCTGCACCACAAAATCTCGTAAACAACCATGGAGGTATTACGTTTACATCAATCAAAAATGGGTACAGATAGCTTACAGGACTACCCATGAAACGTGGATCAGAGATTCAGGCCCTTCTTCTAGTGCTAGAAAACTGTAACGACAAAAAACGGTGGTCGCTGAAAACACCAAACGAATTTCTGTGTACACAGTTCCAACCCCGGATCCGTGCAAGGGTCATGTTGGGGAAAACGAATCTGAGGTACCCTAAATGGTCTTGTCGATTAGACAAGGACTTACTTAATCAGTAAATTTTGTAATGATTAGATCACAAAATGACGATTTCAATATGAAGGTATAATATCGATTGACGGGAAAACAAGATCTTCTCTAAGATCGGGTCTTGAGGATAGTGATAACGATGTAAAAAATGCAAAATGATTATAAAATCAATGTAAGTAAAATGTGACAAATTGAATTTGGAGAATGTACAATCCCAAAATTTGGGATTGAACTTATAGATAAATTTGCTAAATACAATGGTTACAAGCAAACTTCAGTTTAGACAAAGTGCATGCCGAGAGTAAGAAGCTATTCAGAGATAAAACAAGCAAAGGCCAATCTACCTTGTTTTAGCCAATCTAGGCACAAGGGAGTTAGGCTCAAAGCAAAATGTCTACTAACTTGATGTCTCTGGTCAAAAGCTTCTCTCTGTCATTGTCGATGCTCTTCTCGTCGTCTCGCCAATCTTTTTCTTTGCCAATACTGTCAAAAATTGTCAACCCTTTGATCTTTGTCAACTAGGGTATTTATAACATTAGGGTTAAGAGAAAAATGTAGTTTAGATGACACATGTCCTGGGCCCACAAAATACCATTGACCTGATGTGCCGTAGCTAAAGCTTATGGCGCTACACTGTGTTACGCTCTGAAGCGCAATATAGCGTAACTATCCCTTAAGAAGATAGTTCATTTGAGTTTTTCTCTTGCGTTGAATGAATTATTCTATGATTATGCTATGGCACGCTAGAAAGCATATTGTAGTGTAATTCCTGCCACTGCCTAAATTTTGTTACTTTTGTCGCTGCGGATAAGTCAATTACATTGCTTGCGTTACGCTGCGTAGCATAACATGGCATAATATGACAACAGTAAAGATTTTCAATCATGGCCAACTTGCAAAATTGAAGTGTTGCCACTGTGCATCCCGTATTCTATTTTGTCTTCTAGAGTACGCTACGCTGAGCTGCGTAGCGTAACTAGCCCTTAGCCGAAAAAGAAAACTTGCTGAGATGTGCCACTATTTCCAATGTTTCCACTGCCTGGATGTTTCGACGCTGCCCTTGTACAAGTCTTTGCCTAAAATTAGAGACTTTGTTGGATCATTAAGGTCTTGAAATTCACGGTGTTTCAAGAGCCACACCTTTTCGTATTCCCGTTGCATAAAAGGTGAACCAAAGAGCCATAACTTTTTATATTCCTGCTGCACACGTAAAAATGCCAAACACAACCAAATGCAGCATGGGAATGGGAATGGCAATGGGAACGAGAATTCCACTTCCATTTTATCTTCATCTTTGTCTACAACTGCTGCTACTGGCAACCTGGCCCAATTGAACCAACTTCGAAGCTCTGCCAGAGCACTGGCAAGGCACCTACGACATGCACATCAGCTCTACTTTAACTACAATAACAAGCTCATCAACATGCACTTCTTCAACCAAGGCAGCAATAAGGTAGTAAGTCAATCAGCCCTTGCTACATCCTTGCTTAACACTAAGGGCCACAACATGCACACATCATCAACAATCATAATACAAGCTTTGTTATAATAGCTAAAAGATCCCTTCATTTAGGTTTCAAATTTTTTTTTGGATAAAATTTATATATGAATTAGGCCAATATGTTTCTTGAGTAGCTTTTTTTGAATGTATGTTTTAAGCATAAAATTTTGCAAGCAGGGGTAGGATGAGGGATAGAGCAAGAGGCATTCGTGGAAAGACCGTAATGGCTATAGTTGAAGCTACATCCTAAGGGGAAGGGTCTTCTAAAGTTTCTATGTCAACAATAGCCTTTGGTTATTGGACTCTCTTTCTAGAAATAAACTTTGTGCCAGTCTTTTTATGTGTGTTTTTGTTAATTTTTTATAGTGAATTGTAACATGTTGAACATTACATTTTGATGATTTTGTGCAATTTTCATAGTTTCACTTCAAGCTGAGCTCTTCCATCATCAATACTTAGCATGCCTTCCTATACATTTGCATCCCCAATGTAAAAACATTCCAAAGTTTGGTTCTGTTCTTTTTTCAATGCTTTCTGGAGTGGCAAGGAATTCTAAAATTGTAATTTTCTACTACTATCTTGAGTAATCATCTTTTTCTACACCCTTTTTTAATGTAAAGGAACATTTGTAAGTTCATTTTCTCTTTATCTCATTGTATATTTTGTGTAGGTTTTATCATTTCTATGGTTGTGCTTTGAAATTTAGCAATTACCATGGAGTAAATGCATTCAATTGTTACAATTGTGGCTGCTTTTTCATTTGCAATATGCATTTTAATAAATGAAAAAGCATTAACATTTTTGCTAGCACATGAAAATTATTAGCCAATTTGAGATGTTAGCCTGACTTCAGTCATAATTTTAACAATTTTTCTTACTTATTGGGAGGACTTAAAAAGTTCAAATTTGATAATTTCTTCTTACCTTCTCACATGCAATTAGGCCTTTTCTTTATGTACATATTCTTTGATTGATGGAATCTAATGGATGATATGGTTGTTAACCTAGTAAATTTTAAAAATGAGAACTTCTGCACCTCTGGCAACCTAGACCCTAGGAAGATCTCCAGCAAGATCATGCTGTGATGATCCTAGCTAATGCTAAGAAAAATGGCAATGATCTCTCTGCCGATGCACATTTCTTGCCATAATCATAAATAACCAATTATTTACAAATCTTCCCTAGCCAAAGAGTCACTGCAAGGGAGCCAATGAATATATTTATCTTGGTTATTCATAATCTTGGTTATCTATAATGATATATTTATAATCATAAACATAAATGATTATATATAATGATTATAAACATTTCATCATAAATAAAGTCAGTTATTTATAATCATTTCATTATATATATCTTATGGATAATGCTAACCGAGATATAATCAATATGGGTTAGCATTATGAATGAATAAATAATATCTCTAAAATTATGGATTATGAGTAATATTTCATCATATTTTGGCTTTATTTATTATGAAATGTTTATCATTCGAATGAATCTTATAATCCATAATATCTCAAATTATAATTATAGATTATTTCTCTAATTATAATAATCTCATAACATTTATTGGATTCCACAATAATTATAATATAATAATTATGAATGAGGTGTTAGCATCATTCATATCTTGTCTACTGTAACAATAATGTCAATATACAAAAGCCCGTGATATAATAATAACATTATTTATGCATTTGCAACATGATTTTTATATCTCCATGAACAAATATGCATTACAAATATATGTTGTAGTACCAATTTAGTTTGGTCTCTTCGTATTCCCTCACCCACATGCGCCACATGCATGAGAGCTAAAGAATCGGTGCAAGGGAGTTGAATCTTTACTTGATTAATACCCCCTAACCCCTAAGCTCCCCTAAGCAAGGGAGTTGTATTCCCTCACATGCACGCACCACATGCAAGGGAGCCAAAGAGTCACTACAGGGAAGCTGAATCTCTATTCAATTGACGCCCCCCAACCCTTGGGTTCCCCATTCATCTCTTCATATTCCCTCACATGTAGGGCCCAACGTGGGTAATACTGAATATTTATTATTATAAATGATGGGTAATATTGAATATTTATTATTATTATAAATGGTGATGGTTACAATTACAGTAATAATGAATATTTATTATTATTATAACTAATGACGATTATGGCTACAATGGCAATTACAATCATGGCAACTGTTAAGGTGATGATGGTTACGGTGTGATGCAGTATTTAAAGATATTGAACTTAGGCATCATGTTACAAGATTAAGAGGTGCAATATTGGAATTTATGCATTTTTAGAAACATGGATTCTATTGCTATTAGTCCCAATAGAGAAGGTGAAGAACACTTTATTCAAGATTAGCAACAACAACCATCTACTGCAACAAGTAGTGCAACAACTATCTACTGCAACAAGTAATGCAATCTCTACTTATATGTGAAGGTGCAAGGGTAATGCTTACAATTAACCTTTGGCCTGAAGCAAGATTGGTGAATGGTGCACTTGGCATGATTCACAGTATTATGTATCCTTAAGGTAAATAGCCACCTACATTACCATTATACATTATTGTTGATTTTGACTCCTACATCGAATGTGTCTTTGATAATGGTAATCCTCATCATGTGCCAATTGTACCTATGGTCCAAGAAGTATCTTGTTAGTGACCATTATGGTTAGCATGGGCCATGACTATTCATAAATCTCAAGGAATGACACTAGATAAGCTATTATTCACATTGGTTCAAGAGAAGTTATGGGCCTAACGTTTGTTGCATTATCTGGAGTCAAGACCATTGATTCTTTAAAGATTCATCCTCCTTTTCATGTGCAAAGATACAGAGAGATTTCAAATGCTAAACATCTCCAAAGTAGAATTGCACAAGAAGTTTCTTTTGCTCAGTTGGAGAATTAGGCATATTGAGTTCACACATATTATAGTATTTTGCCTTTCGCTCAATCCTATTATACAGCTCTATAATGTTTGTTGCGATAATTGTGCAATGTATTCCTTCATCAACATATACGAAATATATAAACTTTTATTTTAACTAGTATATATTATTTGGAATACAAATAGTGATGATAACTTAAAAAATAAAAAAATAATTAAATTCTACTCATAGCCCGCAAAACTGCTTCGTAAGAGAACTTACAGGTCTAACGTTTGTTGCATTATCTAAAGTCAAGACCATTGATTCCTTAAAGATTCATCCTCCCTTCCATGTGCAAAGATATAGAAAAATTTCAGATGCTAAACATCTCCAAGTAAAATTGCACAGGAAGTTCATTTTGCTCAATTAGATGATTAGGTATATTAAGTTCAGATGCTACATTGTATTTTGCCTTTTGCTCAATCCTATTATGCATCCCTATAATGTTTGTTGCAATAATTGTGCAATGTATTCCTTCATCAACATATACGAAATATATAAATTTTTATTTTAACCAATTTATGTTTACTAGTATATATTATTTGGAATGCAAATAGTGATGATAACGTAAAAAATAAAAATAAATAAATCATAGCCTGCGAAACCGCTACATAAGAGAACTTACGGGTCTACTAGTTGTTGCATTATCTAGAGTCAAGACCATTGATTCTTTAAAGATTCATCCTCCTTTCTATGTGCAAAGATACAAAAATATTTCAGATGCTAAATATCTCCAAAGTAGAATTGCACAGGAAGTTCTTTTTGCTCAATTGGAGGGTTAGTGATGAGTCATGAATCGTTGGTCGTGATATCGCACCCATGATATCGCGTACGCGATATCACAGCTTGTC
Source organism: Gnetum montanum (assembly GCA_015680685.1). Taxonomy (NCBI): domain Eukaryota; kingdom Viridiplantae; phylum Streptophyta; class Gnetopsida; order Gnetales; family Gnetaceae; genus Gnetum; species Gnetum montanum. The sequence goes on along the minus strand of MNCI01034224.1, from coordinate 518,014 downwards.
TCCACATCTATAAATAAGAGGCAAGAAAATTTGGTAAAAGGAGAGAGTGTAGTTTTTAATATTAAGGTAGGGACTTTTTATCAGTTTTTCCTCTCAACCCTTTCTCCCAGTGCATGCCCGCAGTGTGATGACATCCTTATTCGAGTGTGACGTACTTGGACATGCACATGACCGGCAATAAAGATCGAGATTACCTCATCATTGCAGCATCCACTTAGCTTAATTATTTAATTGTTATTGTTATTTATTGCTTCCTTAGTTAATATCTCTCTACCATTATCTCCTAGTAACGTGGAATGAGTACGACTTAATTACGAGCATTTAAGTGTGACTACTTGGTAACCCAGTAGCGTACCTAGACCATACGCTTGGTAATCCCAGTGGTAGTCGTGCACGAGGTCCAAGATGTGTATGAATGATTAAGGAACGAATGCTCATTGCACTTAGGCTAGTTTAGATTCTCTCTAACTCTCTCTCTCCTAGTTTAGTTGATATTATTTCTCATCATCCCCAGGAGTAGCATTAGTGTTGGAACACATCATACACCTCACTTAGGACTAAACCATATGTGACAAAGCTAATACTAGTCCAGGTGGGAAGATAGCAAACTGCGATCTATGAGTAACTGTCTAAATACCACAACTAGTTCATATTCGGAGTTTGATCGAATCGTGCATGAAACGCTCGTATTCGTATGGTTGAGTGTAGGGGTACCTCGCCACTCATCATAGGCATCGTTGCAGGGACGATGCTAGTTATCTAGATTAGTTATATCATACAAGGTCACTGTATAGGAATTAACGATATATCTTTTAGGAAGAAATAATTACAAAAAGTTACATACAAATTCACACACAATTTCACAACCATGCCTCTCATACGAAATATATGAATTTCACTCGTATGAGAGGCATGGTTGTGAAATTGTGTGTGAGGAAACAAATCCAAGAGTGGAAATAAGCATAACATGAATCCTTGGACATGACCTTAGAAAGATATTATGCACTATTAAACAATTGTCCAGGCCATGAGTTCTCCGAGGAAAGGCTAATGTACCATATCATTGATGGGCTTCATGATGAAACAAGAGAGACCCTAGGGATGTATGCTCAAGGTCAACTATATGAACTACAAACCCATCAATTCCAAGAGCTTATTAAGCGGGTAGCAAAAGAAGAAGGAGAAATGGCTAGATGGGATAGTGTTGAAAAACATCAACAGGACCAAAATCTCAACTTAACAAAGGTCCATAATCACAAAAAGGAGAAATCAACCTATCTCAAGGAGAAAGAACCATCTTTTCCAGTACAACAATCATTAGATGAAATCGAGGCAAAGATCAATAAGATGCTGGAATGGATTCATAAAAAGTGTGGAGAATAGATCAATATTATTGGAGATAGAGTTTTGACAACTCGAGAAGTAGGACAAAATATCATTATACAATTGGAAGAAGGGATGAGGAAAATAAGAGCTCAACTACCATTCATACGTATGAATGCAACATTTTCCTGTACGATCATCCCAAGGCCCAATGCCCAATCTTGTTACATTTATATAAGCATTGGGGAAGCACGTTACACCCAGATTTCATACAAAGATACTGTGTTCGATCACAGTGGCAACAATCCCAGTCATGGGGGAAGCCATCCCTAAACTAGAGACACCCTTCGTATCATCCGAATCTAAATGCTTATCTAGTCCAACATCTTATTTCCCCAACTGGGTCAACATACTCTATCTCACCGCATTATTATTCTCCTTGGTACTATCAGCCCATGTCCTCAACACAACCACCACCTTGTGTACCTTACACTTCTCCTAAATTTCAACATTCTCATCCTTTCCCTCCTTCTACATCGCCACCAACTGTTCCTGAAGTGTCTGCACCACAACAACAACCCACAAACGTTACTTGTGCTACTATTGCCAACAGCAGTGAGAGACCTCCTCAACATCAAAAGCATCCCTTCTTTAGACATGACCGTAGGAAGGGACAACACGGTTCTAAGGCCACTACATTCTCCAACTCAGCACAAGTCCAACACTGTGGTGCATCCTTCTCCTCAAACCCAACACCTCGTGTCACTTCATCAAGGCCACCAATTAACACTCCAACAACCATACGGCCCAATGAATATAGCCATGGAGGGCAACATCCCGATCCTTGCATGCCATCTTACAGTCTCAAGTATCATAGTGGGTTAACTCTATACCCGGGAACCACATCTTATAAATTGCCCCACTACGCTTACTATAATCAGGTGTGTGAACCCCAATGGGGTAAGTATGACCAAGTTTCGATATTTCCAACATGAAAGGATCCTCATCTTTCATTTATTAATCCTTACCATGCTCAACCGTTTAGTTATGGGGGATATCCCCCATTCTAATAACAAGCAGGATTAATAAACATTGTTCATTTTCTTTAATTTTATAATTTTTTTCCAATTTTTTAATTTCTTTTTTGTTACATTTTTATCTTTTTATTTTTATTTTTTTTATCTTTTTATAAGTAATCTCATCTACAAATAAAACACTCATGTGGCTCATTGGTTGAGGTGTGTTCTATGTTATCAAGTCTCAAGTGATCAATTATTTGGATAGTAAGCCCATTACACCCACTCATCCATTCTACAAATAAGAGATTCTGTTTGAGGGTATAGTGATATTCTTGACATTCTTAAAACTTAAAATTAATTTTGTGTTCATTGTACCTNTTGGTTGAGGTGTGTTCTATGTTATTGAGTCTTGAGTGATCAATTCTTTGGACAATGAGCCCATCACACCCACTCATCCATTCTATAAATAAAAGGTTTTGTTCGAGGGTACAATGATATTCTTGACATTCTTAAAACTTAAAATTAATTTTGTGTTCATTGTATCTAGAATGAAGAAGGATGGATCAAGAGGGAATGATTAGGGTGTGACATCAAGGGGACTTGCGGATTCTCTTTGGTGACTTCTGTGAGAGTTATCACGCAACATGGTTGTACTAAGATCCTTGTAGATTTAACGCAAAATGGAAGTAAGAGTAATCAAAAGGCACTCAAAAATCCAATGCTGTTCTAGGGGGTCCCACTGGAAAGACATGCACCCTTGCCTGAAGGTTGGCGGCTTCTTTCGATTCAGCAATCGAAAAAAAATGAAAAAAAAAAACAAACAAACAAAGTGCCACAAAGCAAAAATCACTTCTCCCTTGAACAAAATGCCAAGTGATCGTATGCCTCATTGTTATGGTCCTCTCATAGTCACTCATCATGGGATGAAACAATGCAATGTCACTGATCAGAGTAATGGACTTGGTCCTAATCTTGGAATGATGGGTTAATGACACATTAATCATGCTTTACACGTAGGATTCATTGTGCCTTGGGTCAGTTACCTCATATCCCAATCTCTACAATCCCTTCTATAGTCCGTCTCATCTCATTATTCATGTAATTTTAGCTCATGTCTCGTATAGCATAGAATTCTTACCTCATTCTCGTGATACTTACATGTGTGTGTTTTGTGGAACCAGTGTAGATTACATTTAACCCTTCTAGTGCCTACAGACATTTTAAGGTGTGGGTACGCAAGGGCATTAGAGGTTGGAACCTGCTTTGGGGAGGACCCACTTGCGTAATTTTTTGTAATTTGCACTCATAACACATCTTCCACACACCATCTATTACCCTCAGCATATTTTCAATGATATTCTTTCCCTTATTACTATCCCTCATATTCAAACGTTCCTATGAACCATCACATAGCCTTTTTCTCCCCTTTACCATCCGAGGTCCTTATTGATAAATTCCACACCATCATAATTTTTGTGCCTTTAGAACTAGTTGAATTACCCTAGAACCCTTTAACACTCATCTAGATGTCCTTAGTTTACATCGTTTAATTTCAAAAAAATATTTAAAAATTCAGTACATTCTATAAAGTGCCCTAACATCGATAGGCCACAATATCGCGTCCCAAAAATATATATATACGCAACCCTCCCCCCCCCTGCTAATCAACATCATTTGCAACTGTTAACGTGGGGGAAGTTTTTCAAATTTCTCTCTATGACTCATGATTGTGCACCCCTTGCTTTCATATTCATAACTCGATCGCTGGTCCTCCGATTTTCATTCCATTTGAACCTACTTGAACCTAGAGTGTTTAGCTTGGTCATGGGGAAGGGGCACATGCTGAATAGCGCATAAAGTTTTTGAAATTCAACATTGCCCAAAGGACATTATTAAGGGTAATTAATTATAAAATTAAGGATAAATGCGCCAAAAACAATTTCATCTCCTTAGTTATACCAGGAAACTAGATTTGGAAACCACCTAAGCAAAGAGGATTCAATATTATAATCTTTCGGGGACATTTTCTCCTAATAAGTAACGTCACACGGAGATAAAGCAAATTCATTAAGGCAAGCAATAAGGTATAACCTAACTTTGGTAACAACCTTACTAACGATTAGCCCCGTGTGATTGCAGATGGCCCCAAAACGCGGACAATAGGAAGGTCCTACTCAAGGTGGGATCAAGCAACCTAGGAGAGGTGAAGGACAAGTTCCTGCTAAACAACATGTAGAGTAGGAGGAACAATCATTTAGTATCACCAAGAAGACCCTACCACTATACAACCAAGGCAGGTGGAAGGAGGAGCTGCTGTAGTGTCTAAACAGGGACGACATCTCACGTTATCCCAGGATTGTATTCAGGCCATCCATGAAAGGTCCATATTTACTGCAGTGATCATGGAATTAAAATTTGGACCTTTCACAAAATTTTCTTCGGAGGTCGTTAAGGATCACCTCAAAGGGTCCCCATTATGGCCTACACTCTCTGAAAGTGGTGCCTGGTACTTAGGGGAAATGTACCAATTTTGACACAACAAAGAACAAGGCACCATGGTTAACATTTGTGGTGTGACTATTGATTTCTTTGTTCAAGCCATTTTGAAAGTATTAAACCTTCCGAATACAGGGCCAAAGGTTGCTTAGTTGTCTACCCACTCAGACCTTGATGTGCAACGAGTTTGGTTAGATAAGGCATACGGCAAGGAAGATAGGACCTTTAGGGAGTTGACGACAGAAGAGAGGATTTATTTCAAAATAGGGACTTATCACATCTTCCCCACAAAAGGTTTAAAAATAATTTCAACATATGTGGCAAGAGGATGTGTAGTGTTGATGGGAAAGGTTAATGCTAACCTGCCTCATCTATATTTTACAAAGATCCTGAGGTGGTTTGAAGAACGAAAGATAGGGAAGTTTACGTTGCCCTTCCCTTATCTTATCAGGAAGCTGTGTAGACATGGTGGTATTAGAGGATACACCAATGATATCCTCTGAAAAGCCAAAAATACTTCTTATGCTAAACTGCTAAAGCCACCAGCTGTAAGGAAAATCACTGGTAAGACACTGGGGCCAGAATAAGAAAAAGAACAAATGGTAGGGCCAACTGCAACTCAACCTGCAGGACCCAGCCAACAACAAGAAGCAGGGCCTAGCACAGGCCAGCAAGATCAACCACCACCATCACCGCAAGATTATAGATGGTCAATGAGCCATCTCAGGCCATCGTTGAGATGGTCAGTTAGGGAAGTCGTGACGGCGCAAATCTCTTCTGCATCATCGACAATGCTGTACAGCCTATGATTTCTATAGATCGCGCAAGGGGTGAAGTGTCCATTTATACAGGAGGAGGAGAGAGCACTTGGTCACAACAGATTTCAGGGAATGTTGCATCCTTTCAAGTGTAGTTAGAAACTAGTGAAGGGGCCACGGTGATGGTCATGCAGCACCAAGATGTAGCAAGAGCTACAGAAGTGATCATAGACCACATTAAAGAATCATTCAATGTGCCTGTTGTGTCACCGGTAGATCTTCCAGGAGCACAAGATGCTCAAACTCTAGCCAGTACATCAATGACTCCTGCAGAACATGAGGATGTACTTGACCAATTGCTACAAATAGGACAAGTAATGACGTCCTTGTTTGACATCGCACAAGATGTTACAGCAATACAATCAAACCTCATTTCCACCAAAGGGAAGTTAGTCTTAACAGAGATGAGGGCCGAGCACGCTGAAGCAGAAGTGCGAAGATTGCAAGAAAGGCTTGTGACCCTACAAGCAGCACAGCAGGATCCTTCTCAATTCGTTCCTGTAGACTAGTTGGACACTTTTAGAACCGAGCAACTTACTAAACTGTTGACAGAGAATAAAAGGGTGGTGGAAGAAAAAGAGAAGATTGTTTGGGATGCCTCTATGGCACAAGCGCAAACTTACATGCACACCAAGGCACTCAAAGCCTTACAAGAGGAGAACAAACAACTTGTTGCTAACAACCTTCGGTTAACCTCTGTGGAGAAACAAAAGAATGTTCTCGAAGAACATTTTGAACAGTTGCAAGAACAACTAATCAGGCTCAACCAGGACATGAACCGTTTAGCCAGAGAAAATCAAACCCTCTCGATGGAGGAGGTACACGCCATCCATCAGAAGAAGGCCATTGAAATAAGTGCATAGCAGAATGAGGCTAAATGGCATGAGAAACTGAAGGAGCATTTCCGGGACCAGGTGGGGATGTATAAACAAATCATCAAGAAGGAGATCCATATGGACAAGGCCCACATCAACACTCTCAGTGCTCAACACACTGACTGGCAAACCATATTGGACACATACGTGTTTGCCCACCAGGCGGAAGTTAAAAGCCAAGACCTGCAGATCCAGGACCTTATAGAGTACATGGAGTCGGTAAACCTGTGGTATGCTAACCTTGCCATGTTAATAGCAGTGCACCCGAGAAAAGAGCTTGAGCAATAAGTAGCCACCACCTACGTCAAATATGAAACAGAATTTGCAGAACACAAGAAAACATTGCAAAAACTAGAGGTTGCAAATTCTGAACTCGAGATGGTTAAAGCAAGCTACCAGGGGTAGAAAGGTGTCACAATAGACTTGGCTCGATGGTTCATAGATTTTTAAGAATACAGAGACAAAGCCAAAGCTTACGAGGAGGAACGGCGGGTGTTTGCAGCTTGGTATGTCAAAGCAAATAAAATGTTTCCGCAACTACCGTGCCCATGGGAGGTGCCGACTCCATCAAACATCAGAACATTAGCATGGATGGCACAGGATCCCCAAACTGAAGAGGAGAAACTCCAGGCCATACTTCAACGCCATCAAATCCCAAGACCTGGAGCACAAGACAAGGGAAAGGCATCCATCGAGGAGCCACCACCACCAGGAACTACATGAGTTCCACCCAATTTTTTAGTTATAGGATTTTCTTTTGCGTTCTTCGTGTTGTGTCTAAATTTTGTTCAGATTCCACACTGTGGCATGAATCCATTCTAGTCAGTCAATAATCCCATACCTATCCACTATGTAATCAACGAAGCTTGTTCTCACTTTAACTCAAGGACAAGTTTTCATTTAGTTGTGGGGGTATGATGAGTTATGAATCATTGGCCATGATATTGGACCCATGATATCACGTACGCGATATCACAGCCTAGACACAATATCGTGTACGTGATATCGCAGCCTGTCTCCTCATCTATAAATAAAAGGCAGGCAGATTTGGTAAAAGGAGAGAGAGTAGTTTTTAATATTAAGGTAGGGACTTTTTATCAGTTTTTCCTCTCAACCCTTTCTCCTAGTTTATGCCCGCAGTGTGATGATTGTAATTGTACAGCATCCTTATTCAAGTGTGACATACTTGGACATGCACATGACCAACAATAAAGATTGAGATTACCTCATCATTGCAGCATTCACTTAGCTTAATTATTTAATTATTATTGTTATTTATTGCTTCCTTAGTTAATATCTCTCTACCCTTATCTCCTAGTAACATGGAATGAGTACGACTTAATCACGAGCATTTAAGTGTGACTACTTGGTAACCCAGTAGCGTACCTAGGCCATGCGCTTGGTAATCCTAGTGGTAGTCATGCACGAGGTCCAAGATGTGTACAGATGATTAAGGAACAGATGCTCATCGCACTTAGGCTAGTTTAGATTCTCTCTAACTCTCTTTCTCCTAGTTTAGTTGATATTTTTTCCCATCATCCCCAGGAGTAGCATTAGTGTAGGAACACATCATACACCTCACTCAGGACTAAACCATACGTGACAAAGCTAATACTAGTCCAGGTGGGAAGACAGTGAACTGCGATCTACGAGTAACTGTCTAGATACCATAATTAGTCCGTCTACGAAGTTCGACCAGATCATGCGTGAAACGCTCGTATTCGTATGATTGAGTGTAGGGGTTCCTCGCCACTCATCAATTAGGCATACTAAGTTCACACTTATCATTGTATTTTTCCTTTAGCTCAATCCTATTATACAACTCTGTAATGTTTGTTGCAATAATTGTGCAATGTATTCCTTCATCAACATATACAAAATACATAAACTTTTATTTTAACCAATTTATGTTTACCAGTATATATTATTTGGAATGCAGATAGTGATGATAACTTAAAAAATAAAAATATAATTAAATTCTACTCATAGCCTATGAAACCGCTCCACTAGCTTAGATATATATATATATCTATAAATTGGCTGAGATGATTTTTTTTAAAAAAAAATGATGTTAACCAAGC
>MNCI01034224.1:499093-509265 GCA_015680685.1 Gnetum montanum | reverse complement strand
CATCTCAGCCAATATATATATATATATATATATATATAAGCTAGTTAATTAATTATGAATTAACCAAGTAACAAAAGATGAATAAATTCAAAGTTGCAACTTCTGTTTGTTCTGTTCTTGCCATAAACTTCGATTCGCATCCGAACACTTTGGTTGCTAAATCATCAAAGCCATCGTATCTACTTTTTACAGTAAACAAACAAAGACCTTGAGCATCTACTAAACACAGGAAACGTCTAGGAATACAAAGCTTCATTTATTAACTCTAGAAGTTTGAAAGAGATTAATGAAACTCAAACAGTAGATTTTATTGCATATGTAGATGAAAAAGACTTATTTAACCTATCATATATTCATCTCATCTAAATAAATATCGATTTAATATAATGACTAAATATTTAGGGATGCAATATAAATAGATTATGGGTGAATTTAAAAAACTTCAAAAATAGTTATTGTTGGATGAATTCAAAATGAAAACTCAAGTTTTAAATGCAATACTTTTATTATTAGAAGCTAATTGGTTGCTATTCGAAGCCATGATCTGAACATTATACTTGAGAAATAAAAATAACAATAAAATTTAAAAAGATCATCCAAAAATATCTGTAATAGGGATGATTTCATGAAGGATTATTGTGGCTACGAAAACATGGAATGATAATATTGATGGAATAATAAATTCAAAACAAACTTTGAAACTTGTTACAAAGAAAGTTTTAGAAAAATGGCAAAATGGAGCACAAATACACAGAAAGCTTCAATTTGAAAAGAAAATATTAAAGGAACCAGACATAATGAAATAAAATATCTACTTGCAACAATTACAATATCCCCGAGAGTGCTAATTAATAAAGTAAGAATGGGATTGCACCATCTCCGAGTCAAAACAGGAAGATAAAACAATGAGTAGAATGAAGATAGAATATGTCAACTCTATTTCGTGCAAGTGGTAAAAGATGAGCAACATGTATTATTAAAATGTTTTAGAACATATTTCTTTAGAAGAAAATGACAAATTACAAGTACTCTTTACATGAACTATTTTAAAGAATTACATAGATGTATTGAAGTTGTATGAATATGAAACACATCTATTATACTCAAAATTTATTGCTACCAACATATTTTAAACAAGTTTATTTATCTTAAATCATTTGAGTTTAACCATACGTAATAAAATAAACTATCAATACTATTATATTTTTAGGATGGATGCACCCTCTCATATCTTCAAGTTACTGCCTAAGGTACGCCAACCTACCACCGGGCCTTCATGAGTCACCCAGGTCAATTAAATGTTCTCCACCATAACCATTAACTGAGTGCCATATGATTGTCCCGCCGTGCCATGGCTGCCCTGATGACATGGATCTCTCATTAATCAACGGCAAAACTCTTGCCGTTAAACCAGCACGAATAGCTCTATCATTAAATTAATGCCCATTAGGATAGTCGACATAATCATGTTGCTAAAACCTATAACCAGGCTTTTTCAGGGCAAAACTCATACCATTAAACTAAGACCCCTTATGACAATAGTTGTGCCCCTTGTCACACTGTTCAATTTATTTTGAATATCCTAGATCTTGAGACATTTCGTGAAAATCGGCGATTCGTGTTAAGCGACTGTGCCAGTTTCTGCTCAAATAATGACTATCCATTCTCGTTAAAAGATTCGTAATATTATAAGATATTGTTTAAGGTGCAGGGTTTCGAATCAAACGTCCATCCTGAAAAAGAATTTAAAAAAAAAAAGAAACTGCATGATCAACCAGGCTAAGACAGCTAGATTTTTAATTATGTTGTTTTGAAATGTTGGACAACAATATTTTTAAAACACGTTACGTGTTCCTACTTGTCTGAAATACTGGGAAAAAATAGTTTGAAAACTTTGTGCAAGGCCGCGAACAATTGAGGAAATAATCAGCAGACGCCAACTGCAGAGCATGCTGAACAACAGTTAGCAGACGCCAACTGCAGAGCATGCTGAACAACAGTTAGCAGACGCAAGTTTCGTAGCATCAAAGTTTTGAAACAAAAGAACAGGAATGTTTACCGATTCTGCAATTCTTGCTGAAAGGGAAGTTTGGGGTCTATAATTAAAGCTGAAAAGTAAACTCTGTATAAAGCAACTGATACGATCTTCTTTCACCGAAATACAATATTCTTTGGATGCCTGTGCATATTCTGAAAATTAAAAATCAACTGGAAATACGGAGTCAGTTTCATCTGGTTCAAGCGATATGAACTTTGTGATGTTTTTCATAAATATATAAATATGGCCTTCGGTGAGAAAAACTTTGCTTCAAGGCTCATTGAATGAAAAACACACGTTACTTTCAAACCTTCAATATCAAAACAAAACATGAATCATGCCTAAATATTATTAATTTTAAAATAAGCTGGATGAAGAGACTTGTTTTTGGCCTACTAATTCATAGCAGGTACTGCTGGATGGAATTGTAAAGGCCATGAATAGATCATAACAAGTTCAGCTCTAGCTTGACCTTTCCAAGACCCTGTTGTCTCCATATAATAAAATCGCTTTAGTGTTTTAGTACTTTACTTGTGTCTTGACTAGATTTTACCATACTTCGTTCATGAACGATCTCTCTACAATTGCATTAGAATAGCTACTGCACTTGATTCATGTGCTTTTTGTCTTCAAACACTAAACATATCACTGGGTTATTGATAAGATGAATCATTAAAAAAAATTAGCTTGTTAATTTCATTACAGTAAACCTGTGACCATAATTTTTGAAGGCACTTTAGGTTCTACCACTTTCTGGCTGACACGTATACTTAAATGGATTTCAGTGTTGATTTGGCAGCATTCCAAGAAAATTCATGACGTTTTGCTTTTCTGCTTCCATGTTTCGTATTGAGACTGGGGCAATTGAGAACATTAATTATTGGTATAAGATGATACTGAGCATATGTCAAATGAAACACGTCTCATGAAATTAATACTACTCGCTCGATTCTAATAGACCCACCTACAATTAGTTGCAGGCCTACCGCACATTCGGTATAACTAGAATGTTCCTTCATCCAAATCCTTGAAAAAGAGATTACATAAAGGGAATAGATATCCAATTCGTTGTTTCAGAAGTGAGATTGAGAAAGATTCTTTCCAACTTCGGGATCAGAAAGTTCATATTCCTCCTACTTATACTGTCATTATTGGCTTGAAGCATCTGCAACAGTGTTACAGTGGGAGACACTTTCAATAATGTTCCTGTTCTTGCCATTATAGCCATGCTGACCCTCCCTATATAAAGGCTAGCTCAATCTCTGCTTTCTCCTCCCAGCCTATTGTTTGTGTTTTCTGCAACTCTTGTAATGCTCTCTCTCTCTTTTATGCATAGTGTTTTTTTAGCCTATCTATCGTTAGGAAGATAGAAACGTTAGAATTGGTACTATTAGAATCTTTCTGTACTTACAGAATATATTCTGTTGTTCTTACAGGTGTGTGTCATGTCTTGATTTCCAGGCAAGAAACAGCAGCAAATGGAGGGACAGAAGAACAGCACATGCACAAAAAAAAGATTGGCTGGGAGGCTAGATCGAGACAATATCCAAGAAAAGAGGAATATCAAAGAGGATACTGTCAAATTGTTGAGGACGTTGTGGGAATCCTACAAGCAGGATCCAAGCAAATTGATATTCTCCTTGAAAGTGGGCTTGGCAGTGGCGCTTGCTTCTCTGTTGATTCTTGTCAAAGCACCATGCAAAGTATTCGGGCCTAATGCTGTGTGGGCCATGATAACTGTGGTTGTGATTTTTGAGTATACCGTAGGTATGAAGTCACCTCTGAAATCTTTCCATTAATGGAGGTTTATGCTAAAACAGTAATATCAAGCTGGCTGTCAATGTAATACAGGGAAAGTTTGAACTTGTTTGGTGGGATGTCATAGATGTTATTTTTAACTTTGTAATTTTCTTTCTTCTTTCTGTGCTCAGGTGGCACCTTCTCCAGGGGATTCAACAGATCTGTTGGAAGCATAGTAGCAGGAATCCTGGCTCTCCTGATTAACGTGGTAGCCGACTATACTTGCGACTGGGTTAAGCCCGTGATAGTGGGCTCTAGCGTTTTTATTGTTGGTGAGTATAACGTATAAACAAGAAGAAAAAAAAAAGAGGACTTGATATGCTCTAGTGATGGCCTAGCTTGTTATCATATATACAGATGATCAGCTAAGTTCTGTGAAACCAGGAGACCAACATCAATCTTGTCAAATATAACAAATCTAATATCCCAATTATCAGAATGACATTTAGTAACCACATGACTGAGTTTTAAAATATGACGTGCAGGTTCAGTAACCGTTTTCATGAAGCAGTATCCAGCAATGAAAGACCATGAATATGGATTCAGGGTAGCTTTGTTCACCTATTGCATGATAATTGGAGCTGCCTATACATCTTCAAATCCGGTGACAACAACTTCTATCAGACTCTATGCCGTATTAATTGGAGGCGGGGTCACCCTCATGGTTAGCATTTTGATCTTTCCCAGCTGGGCTGGAGATGAACTTCACCGTCACATTGTTCGCAATTTTGATTGCATTGCAGACGCACTTGAAGGTCTCTATGTTTATCTTTTAGTGCTTTTCTTTAACATTTACACTGTTTTTGGTCAATTTGAAGCTATAGATTGGATTTTATGATGAGACAGCCACCGAAATTTTTGTCCCAGAACTGAAACTGCAGTTTATATTCATATATGCAGCGTGCGTGAACCAGTATCTGCACAAGAACAAGCGCACGTGTGAAGAAGACCGTGCCATACAGATTTGCAAATCAGCTCTTCTTTCAGGGACAAAAGAAGAATCTTTGGTAAGATGGTCAAGGGGAAAAGAAAGCCTGCAAGAATTATTCTTTCTAGATGCTTGCCACTTTTTATGAACGAAGCTAACGTCAAATTATATGGCAGGCAAACTTTGCACTATGGGAACCCCCTCATGGGAACTTCAGCAACTTCTTTCATCCCTGGTCAAAATACGTTCAAGTTGGAAAGATGCTACGCCACTGTGCTTACCAGATTGTGGCCCTTGAAAGCACCATCCTCCAACACGACAGTAAGGTACATCACAGGAAGCAGCTTACCATTTTTTTTTTAAAGGAAACTTAGGGCTAGTAGTACACACACAGCAAGATAGCCGTTACCCATTACAAAAGTATCTTCCTATATGGTTACCCATTACAAAAGTATCTTCCTATATGGTTACTCCACTGCTATCGTACTTGTAAGAAAAGGGAATGTGAACCCAATTTTTAAAGACCTTAGCACTTAGCCTTTAAGAACCCTAATCTTGTTAGCCTTTATTTCAAAGATTTAGAGGTTTACAATATTCCTTGATGGCAACGGAAACTCCAAAAAAAACTAGGAAAGAAAACGTTGCAAATAAGATAGGTTTATAAATCTTAGTGTTGGTATATACAATTTTGAATATATTTATCTTCAAAATACAATAAAACGAAAAAAATATTTGAAGAGATGAAAAAATATTGCATTTACACAAACATCTAGTATAGTTGATTCAGCTGTATTTATTTTTTAAATTTTGAAATAGTATATGATTTCATAACGTTAGAAAACCTTTGAACTTAGTCCCAACAATAAACATTGAAAGCAACGGCGTTTTGAGCTCCGTTTCCGCAACGAAAAACGCGAAACATTGCAAATCCGTCGCGTTTCTAGTAACTATGCATTTAATAATGATATTGGAAATCAGACAACTATAATCTGATCAATTGCAGGAAGAATGTCACATGAAGTTCACGTTTGAAACACCTTTGAGAGATGCAACCATGGAAGCATGTGCAGTGGTGAAAGAGTTAGGCAACAGCATGAAGCAGATGGTGTTGTGCCCACGAGATAATCTGCGTTACAGAACCCACAGGGTGGCTCACATGTTGGAAGTAAGCATTCATTCCAGAATGCGTCACCTTCTGCTTATGGATTTCATGATCCAAGAAAACCCCACTACAAAATCCCTGCACCGCTCCTTCACATCACTGGATTTTTCAAAAATGAATCAGATCGACCAGACGACGGATGGGATTTACGTTTTGCAGGCCTTGGCAGTGAGCAACTATGCTTCTATGCTGCTGGGTTTTGTGCAGAGACTTGAGCAACTTGTTTCTGATGTTTACGAGCTTGGCAAGCTGGCCAGGTTCAAGAAAAAATTTGATCCACCTTCTCCAGAGGATCTTGTACGGGAATATGCTCTATGCTAGTATATTACGGTAACTGCAGCCACGGCGAAATAAATAATGCTTTCCCGGAATTGCATGAGTAAACTTGTAGAATTTTGGTTTTGTATAACACCGAAGATGAATGGGATGAGAATTATGGTATAAGGTTTTTTGGGATTATTATTAGATAATTACGTTATGTATAGCACCCAACATGTTACCTTTTGCATAACCTCAAGAACTGGCAGTATGTTCTGTTATGCATAAGATTGTTTGTGGCTTGTTAGTGAAATGATAAAAGCAGCTTACAAGTTTAGCTTAAAAATAAATTTCAAAGAAATAAGAGATGCAATTATAATCATTTAAAAAGATAATGTTCAAGACTATGAGCATATGAAAACCAATGTTTTTCACCTTTTTTCACACCTCTTATACCCTTTATATATTGCTTGAGGGACAGGTTGTCACTTTTTTGTTCAATAATATGTTTATTCATTTGCCAGTTTCTCTTCGTGTGTTGTTAAGGGATATAAATCAATATTTTGTTTTTGGCTTTTAAAGGGGAAAAAACACTCAAGTAATATTATCTTAAACATGACTAGGACTAACAGGATAGGATTTTTCCTTTTCTATTAGGTATTTTCGTGCTGTTTGCACTTCACAAATTCTGTTTAGAAAAATGGAACATCTTCAAGTTAGACATGTAGTCTTATCCAAATTATCCTAAGATTGATTCCGTGTGCAAGCATCTGGTGATGTTACTTCAGGACGTACAGTATCTGCCGTTTGTCTTTGTTTAGGGCCAGCATTTTATGAATCAAGAAAGGAGCACACTGCAGAGGAACCATGACAATCACATATCTTCAATCATTCCAAGATTCATAGTTAAAGCTTTGTATTATTATCTTATTTATCAATGCTCTTATAGATGTCGAGATATCATGTTTAATCACGTCAAAGAATTCCATGCATTCATTTTCATAATTTTCAACAAAAATGTGTGGGCGCATTGCATAATGCTAAAAATTCAAATCGTCGGTTCTCTATCATTTCAGAAGGAAAATGTTATGTCTGCAAAGACGGTTTATGTTGCCACTTAGACAAACCTTTGAGTAATTACATCTGAGAATAAAGAGAATATGTCTCTGAAAATCTGAATATACCACACATAAAGTTAAGAATGTAAGCAACCCCGCTCATGTTTTAGTGTGAGAGATTAGAAGCCAAATCTTCGAGTTGATTTTTGCTCTACTTTTTCTTTTAAACTATTTAATTAAGATTTTTTTGGATATCTAGTTTGCTTTTTCCTCCTTCCCTGATTACACTTGAATAGTTTTGGAAATAGTGTTGTTTTAGATGTATAAAAATTAATTTTTGAAAAAAAAAGTACTTATTATATATTAAAGTTAATAATTAAGAGGGTCCTCTTTGTCAAAAGGTTGTCATGTAGAAGCAACTATTTATAATCTCTTTAAACATTTTTGTAGTTTGAAGATGTGAAGTTACTTTATTGTTTTTTATGATTCTTTTGTAAGTTTTTCTCTCTTAACACTAATTATATGTCAACAATATTCCTTTATTTTACAATGCACAACTACTAATATTTATAACAAGTGGTATCAGAACTATGTTGTGTGATCTCGCTCTTCACGTTGAATTTTTCATGGACTGAATTAAGAGTGTGGTCTCTACTGAAGGACTACTATGTGGATGCAATGACTTATAATCTCTCTAAAGATCTCTATGTTTTGAAAATGTAAAGAACATGCATTCCTATTTTTTAGTTTTCTTTCTCTCACTCCATTATACAAATTTTTCTTGATTAACTCTAAATATCATGTTGCTAACATTCCCTAATTCTATTCTACACAACTTATGATATTCGTAATATTTGGTATGGAAGCTATGATTTGTGTTGATAAATTGTGTGTTTTTTGGTTTATTGGTGATTAGTGGTGAGGTACCCCTATACTCAACCATACGAATACGAGTGTTACACGCACAATCTGGTCGAACTGCGCAAACTAAGTGCCTACACGCCTTATGGAACACTTAAGGTTAATCGTTCGTTGTCTTTCCAAACTTGCTTGTATTTGTCACGGTTGTATGGTTAAGTAAGTATGAGGTATATGATTTTTATATCTTTTATGTTTTATCGCCTATGCTAGGAGGGAAAGGGTGAAGAGACCAAGTAACTAACTTTAACTAACTAAGTTCTAATGCCTAGCATCAATATCCGTTCCCACTTGCCTTTCACACCCTGAACCAATGCAACCTTCTGGGATTACCAAACGCTATTTGTTACTGGGATTACCAAGCGTAACGCACGTGCTCGAAGCAGTTGTACTGAATGCACTTAACTAGGAGTTAAGGGTTGAGAGAGATTAATGAACTAATAAAGCAATTAAACAATTAACAATAATTAAAGTCCTAATTAGCTTAGTCCATGCACTGCAAGGTTTATCCAAAAGTTCATCTTTATTTCCATACACAAACTTGTGCTCAAATACAATATTTGCTCGAATAAAGATCCGTTCACTTTGGGACTCCTACTACGACCACATGGAAATTACTCTAACTCTGAAATGGAAAAACTGCAAGAGTTTGGCTAAGGTCTAGATCTAGATGGAGAAACAAGGGAGAGCCACCTCTTATTTATAGAAATGCCAATGGACTGCGATATCGCGTATACGATATCGTGTACGCGATATCGTGGCAGATACGATATCGCATTCCATCATACCCCCATGATTGAATAAAAACTCGTCCTCGAGTTCCTTACAAAATATTGGGAAGGTATGGGATTATTGACTTGAATGGAACTAATGGTGAATGGGATGATATGTGAATGAATCATCATTACAGAACATGACAAAACTGGTGTTTACAACAACAAGAGTGAACACTTTATACATTTGACATCAGGCCTTATTTGGCAGCTAAAAGAGAAGAGAGAAGAGAGAAGAGGTCTGCTACTGCCACGCTAGGATTGCGCCTTTTTTTGTCCATTCGTAAGCGCACCATCAATCTTGTTTCTTGTATAGTTATTTTAGCATCGATCCATTCTAAGTGTTTCCTCTAGATCCAATCCGTTGTTGTATGATTGCCATCTACACACACAACACGGTCTTATATTAGCAAGGGTAAATGAATCATAATGTAGTTAATACCTTGCTTCGGTGAAAGGTCCATTGGCTGAGTTGTGATATGGTTGATACAANATTTTTGCAATCAACCTTATTTTGTTCATTTCCATCTTGACATCCATTTCATTGACGTTATAGTTGTCTCTTTTTCTCCATCTTCCTTATTCCTTTTCTTTCTCCATTCTATCGCTACCGGAGGTTTANCCCCAAAGCAGGCTCATGCCCTTAATGCCCTGACAAACCCACATTCAAAGAGTCTGTAGGCTCTAAGAATGTTATTTGGAACAAGAGTTAAAGTCTTAACACAAGAATTTACCAAAAAGAAAACAATGCATCAACCAAAATATACACTAATGAGACAACCGACAATGAGGTGGACAATGGAGAAAGAATGATGGAAAGAAGAAAATGGAATGGAGTCTCAAGAATAAAGTGGTGTACAGCCCCTGGTGTATTTAATGATTAATGTGACTTAGTAGATCTCATTCAAAGTTTGGCCTCAAACAAATCACATCCAGTGACATCGCATGAATGCATTCGGCCAATCCATCTACTTGAAGTAACAAGAATGCCTTCACCACAGAGCCACCACCATTCCGATGAAATGAAGGAGGAGAGAATAGGTAGCGAGAAGGGCCTTAGTTAGAGGGAACATGTTTATTTTAGTTCCATAACTAGTGCTTGTAGCCCAAATATTTATTTCATCTAAGGGGTGTGCTTTGAATTCCCACTGTTTTTTTTTATTTGCATGAAACCCACACATGCAAAGACTTTGTTATTTTTATTTTTATTCACTTAGCTTCCCGATAATTAGGTAAC
>MNCI01034224.1:486647-497818 GCA_015680685.1 Gnetum montanum | reverse complement strand
CTCTAGTTGAATATTGCTCTTCTTGAGTGGAGGCAGGTTCTAAGCTTTATATATTTCTCGTGAGATTAAGTTGAATCCGGAACCTGAGTCAAGAAGAGCCTTATGAGGTTCATTCCCAGCAACTTGGAGATCAATTAGAAGGCTTCTAGGGTCAGAGAATTTCTTGGGAAGGTGGCCCACCTTGATCCAGTTAGTAATGGTATGTGTTAACATAACCGTGTGCATTGAGCTCTGTTGTTGGTTTGAAGGGAGCTCCGAAGCCTTATTTATTGGAGAAGTGTGCACAGACTCAACCGCTTGTGGTTGTGAGAGCTTGTTTGGGCTTTTGGTTCTGAAGAAAGGTCTTCTCTTTGTGCGGTTCTCAAAACCAACAGCGAGTTGAAGGTTTACAGCTCTCGTAGCATTACATTGTTGCAGTTGAGTGGGGAGTTCCCCTTGCATCATTGGAGTGGATGGTATGTATTTGGTGTGTCTCCCGTAGGAGAAGGAGTCCTAAAATACTCTCTNGTATGTGGTGTGTCTCCCGTAGGAGAAGGAGTCCTAAAATACTCTCTAACTTGGTAGTGACGTTGTGGGGTTACATGACCCATAGAGTCACTGGGAGAAACCAGCTGCTGCATGTAATAGCCATACAGGTCTGGTTGCCGGTAAGGGTATTGTTGCCTAGGCAGTGGCATCCCCCATGACTATGGATGTTGCCACTGCTGGTGTTGCCCAATAGGTTGTGGCGAAGTTCCACTTGGATAATATGTTAACAGTTGGTGGAACTGCCTTGGGTTACCTTGGGGATAAGGTAACCTTCGGGGTGCTTACCTTTTGTTAAGTCTTGGGTTGAGTGCATACACCCCGGTCTCCTGTAGATGTGAGATTATTAGGCAACATCCCTTAGGATGGTCATATTGGCAGATCTCACATCCACTATCATTGTCCGTGTCAAAATCCACAACCTCATCAATGATAGTCATTTTTCCCTTACCCTTGTTACATGCATGGTCTGAATCTCTCTAGTTTTTCTTATCATGATCACTACTTCGCTCCTCCTTAGACTCCTCTACGATTTTTAGGACAATTTCAATTTTACTATCTAAGGAGCTCCATATTTGATCTACCTTAGCCAACACTTCCGTTGTTAATTTCTAAAGCTGCAAGGTTTTTGTATTCACCAACTCTTCAAGTGGTGACTCATCCTCTTCCTCATAGAATATTACTCCCTTCTTTCGAAGGGAAGGATCACGGTTATACTCTTCCACGCTTTCTCTTTTCCATAGCTCCCCTTCTTCTTTAGCTACTTGCTCCAACAATCTATGAACTTTGTGGGACCTAAGTTCAGATAATCTCCCTTGGGCATATGTCCCAAGGGTTCTCCTAGTTTCATGTCTTAGCCCATCTACGAGGTGGCAGAGTTGATCCCATTGTGTGTAACCATGGCCCGGGCAATGATGTAACAATGCATAATATTAGCCCATGGCAGCATCCAAGGGTTCGTGAGTATCCTACTTTCATCCTTGGATCTGCTTATGCAAGTTGAACACTCTGGAGTATGTTTGGTATTTATCATTAAACAATTCTAGCATTGTACTCTACCTCCTAATGGTTTTTGGCTCTAAAGACCAGTACCAACTTTCTACTTCTTTTATGAGTGTCCTAGGGAACAACTTTAACTTCCGCCACTCATTCTCAATATTCTGCAAGGCACAGGCATCATGGAATGCTTGTAAGTGGTTCTACGGATCAGCATTGTATCCCCCTTCAAATCGTGGAATCTTATTCATGTCTAGTCTCTTGATCAGACTGTCTTTTTGGTGCCTTGTAGGTATTCTAACGGCCTCCATAATATCTAACATACTTTGGGTGGCAAGTAGGGGTTTATCATGATCATCTCTCTCACGATGTCTACGATGCCTATGTGGTTCCCTACTTTCCCTTCTTTCATGCCTTGACTCTCTAGAATGCCCTCATCCTCGCTCTCGACTCTCTCGTTGAGGGTTCTCATTTTGCTTATCCTTACCCTTATCCTCACGATTGTGCTCTTTGTGACTGCATCCTGATGTGGAAGGAGAGGGTGAATGATGCGATGAAGGGAAAAAAGAAAGGGAACCATTGCCATGATGATGTTTCTTACCTTCTCTTCGGTGGCTACAGCCCTAATCATGATGACAATCAAATTTCTTGCCTTTGTCATGTGTTTGTGTTCCCTCATCGAACACTTGGTGTTCATGGGAATCAGAACCAGGGTTGTGAATCGTAGAGTGTAGGTTCTGATACCCTACCTCCTCACCATCTTTTTGAGGGGGAATATCATTTTGTGGAAAACCTATTGAAATAGGTTCACCACCCTTGATTTCGCTTATGATGGGTGAACCACTATGGGGCCCCTTGCCCTTCAATGATGCATAGTGACTCTCCTACCGCGAATCCCTGAAACATTGTGCTATTGTGGGATGGTAATCCCTTGTATTGAAATCACCTACAACATATTCAGCGTATAGCTGCATCATGCCTATCTATGCAAGAGCACGAAGGAGCATGTTAGGGACTACCCGATTTAGGGGTAACACTATGTTACCTTGCAGGTCTTTCTAGCGTAGTTGTTCATCCTGATGGAGGGTAAAGGTAAAATTGAATATAGACTCATCATGGTGAGTATATACTATCTGATACTATTGAGGAACTAGCAGTTCTAGGTTACATGTGTTAGACCGTCAACTGTCTCTTGTGTGATCCCTAGGTGGTGAAGTGCTCTCATGAGAAGAAGAAGACATTGTTATATTGTCAGTGTGCTATTGACCGTTGTTTAAATTTTCTTCTGATTAACCCTAAGGGTTTGTTTAAGCTTCCCAATGATGTGGATGATTTCCTATGTTCTACTTAGCACACAAACAACTTAGTCCCTGGAAACGGCGCCAATACACTCAACCATATGAATACGAGCGTTACACACACAATCTGGTCGAACTCCATAGACTAAGTGCCTACACGCCTTATGGAACACTTAAGGTTAATCATTTTTTGTCTTCCCAGACTTACTTGTATTTGTCACGATTGTATGGTTAAGTAAGTCTGAGGTATATGATTTTTATATCTTTTATGTTCTATCGTCTATGCTAGGAGGGAAAGGGTGAAGAGACTAAGTAACTAACTTTAACTAACTAAGTTTTAATGCCTAGCATCAATATCCATCCCACTTTCCGTTCACACCCTGAACCAATGCAACCTTCTGGGATTACCAAACGCTATTCGTTACTGGGATTACTAAGCGTAACGCATGTGCTCAAAGCGGTCATACTGAATGCACTTAACTAGGAGTTAAGGGTTGAGAGAGATTAATTAACTAACAAAGCAATTAAACAATTAACAATAATTAAAGTCCTAATTAGCTTAGTCCATGCACTGCAAGGTTTATCCAAAAGTTCGTTTTTATTTCTGTACACAAACTTGTGCTTAGGTACAATATTTGCTTGAATAAAGATCCGTTCACTTTGGGACTCCTACTGCAGGCACATGGAAATTACTCTAACTCTGGATTGGAAAAACTACAAGAGTTTGGCTAAGGTCTAGGTCTAGATGGAGAAACAAGGGAGAGCTACCTCTTATTTATAGAAATGGCGGCAGACTGTGATATCGTGTACATGATATAGTAGGAAATGTCATGATATCGTAGCACATGTGATATCGCGTCCCATCAATTGGTTAAGCAAGTTGAGCTTGTTACAAAGTAAATTGAGAGTGTGGTATTTGTTGTAGAGTTGTTACATGGTAGCAATGGTTTGTAATCTTTTTAAACATATTTGTGGTATGAAAATATGAAGAAGTTACTTTGTTGCTATTCCTTGTCTCTCTCAATTCATTTTGCAAGTTTTTCTCTATTTACATTGCACAACTAACATAGTGATCAACTTTTCCTTTCTCTCCATCACTTCATTTTGCAAGTTTTTTTCTATTAACTTACATTGCACAACTAGCACTTAGATTATATGTAGTTACTCAAATACATTAAAATGTGATCTTCTTCATTATATGTTAAGTTTTGTGATACTTAGATTACTAGGACCAAGAAATTAGGAATACTTTAATGACTATTATAATGCAAAGATTGTAACACATTGTGAATATGATAATATCCATAGTGTTCCTTACATACACAGTGAGTAGTTAAAAAAATCAAAAGATACAAGTGACTGAATTACTTATAACAAACTTTAACTAACCAACATGAATACTGTGATGGTATACTATAAACATACATAGTGTTATATAATATAGATAATAATTAACATGTTAAGCTTGTCAGAACACATCAAAACTTTAATGCCACCCCTCAAGCTTTACATGAGAATTAATAATGTTGATTTACTATTTAGAATCAAATCCATGATGATAAGAAAATGAGTGACAACTAAAAATTTTCACTTTATTATTAATCTCCATGACACTACATAAATTAGAGATTCATAGGAACAACTAATAGTTGTGGGGTAATGCTCTAAAGTAAAATTCTCTTAAAAAATGCATTTCATTATGAGTATTATATAACTAAGAAAATCACAAGTAATATCCCTAATTAGTAAATAAAAAATATGATGATGAGTAACTTTTCTCTTCTAAACTCATGTTGTATAATATTTTGGTCATTTTAAACAGTTTCTAAAATACAAGGAAAATAACTAGAGATATTAGGGGTAATTATCTCTTTCAAATTATGATAAAACATAACCAAATATTAAACCACATAAAAGAAAATACATGCTTGTCATGGAATATTAGAATTAAATAATATCATCTTCCAACAAAAGAAGTTCATATAAGTAAATAAAAATGAGGAATTTTAATAACATGAATCATCAATCAACAAATGAGTCTATATTTACAATCATTAATTTATCAAATATAGTGGATGATGACTTAGGCTTTAACTCTAGAGTAGAGTAATTTACCATGAACTCTTCAAGATGTGCAGAAGGCTTATAGGATAACGATGGAACATTTTTAGTTAATTCTTTTATTTTTGAATTAGCAAGCATCTTTTTCATCTCAAGTTGTACTTGTTTGTATATTGTTAAAATTGACAGTGACATCATGGTGGTAATAGGTTGAAGCTTATGATTCTTACCATCATCATTATCATCTTAGTCTTGTCCTTAAAAAATGGGGTCAACTAAAGCTTATGACCCTTTGCAAAGAAAAATTTTAACAATTCTTTATAATGAGCTATAAAATCATTATTCACAACTTGTTCCTAAAGGCTACTCATCATGGCATCTAATTTTTTCCATTTTCCATTAAAAATATTTGACAACTCATTCTTCTTATTGATGATATCTTTTACTTAGTTCCACATTATGTCAAGCTCTTTTTGAAGTTTAGAGATATTATTTTGCATTGTTAATTTATCATCCTCTAACTTCATCGTCTTTACCATCACTTCCTTTTGATTATTTTCTATCTCTATCTTTGTACTAAAATCCATGATATTCCTTGTTTGCTTTAGTGTAGCTAACTCTTGAGATTACTTCTATGAAAATTTTAGTAAACCTTCAACCTCTTCCTTAAGCTTTATAAAGGCTTTACAATATTTGTTATTTTCTTGGTAAATAGTTATCAAATATTTATTTGATGCATCATTTTGTATCAAAGTAACATCAAATACTATTTTATTATTTCTTAGCATTTCACCATAGGTTTCATCTTTGAAATAATGCCCCACAATGATGTAGTTCATGGCCATTAAGTAATATAACAATAATTACTCACCATGATAGTATTAATTGTTGAAAGCCTACTTAGATCTTTATATACCCTACCTCTTATTATTGATGGAATGTTATTTCTATTAACATTTTCAAAATATTTCCATGTAACTTTATTAGAGAGGGTTTCTTTCATAGGGCTCTTCTTTACTAATGCCTTAAAAAATTAATGATTTCTTATTGATTAACAATCTTATTTTGAAAGTTGTAGTGTTGCATCACTACATGCACCATGGACAAATTTAAGCAATCATTGTTGTGACTGGAAAATTTGATCGCTAGAAAACTAAAGATCCCAATACAATAGCTTTAACCCTAGATCCCAAGGGCCTCTATAAAAACAAGATTTGAGGTACCCTAGATGGTCCAACAGATCACCCAAGGACTTAAGGAGGATCAAACAATGTAACAAAATGCAACTGCAAATGCAAATCTAAAAAATAAATGCACTGAAATAAAAAAATATATCTAACTTACACACAAACATAACCATAAACTTTATTGAAAAAATAAAGGAAGAGTCTAGAAATGTGGACAAAGTTGTGTTTGAGGTTCCTAACTCAAGTTGGTAGTGTCCAATCTATCAAACTCTAATCTTGGAATCTTCAATGGAATAGGATCCCACTTCTCTTCATAAGATGTTAACTCTTCTCGAGATATATCATCATCTTCATCTTCTACTACTACTTCTTCTTTAGGACCTCTTTGTTCCTTTGTTGATGTGGTAATCATCACACTATTTGCGAAGTCTTGAAATAGTCCTTCTAGCTTAATCTATTTAGTAAACATACTACTTATTTTTCTATCCACAAATAAATTTTCATTCTCTTTTAATAGTTCCGGGTACTCTCTCTTATAAGGCCACTTATTAGTTTTATTCTTCCTTCCCTAGCTCTTCCATGCTGGTACTGAATTTCTTAGACTAGTCATTGAGCATGTCATCATCAAGTTTGATTGCTTCCTCTTCATCAGTGCTCTTTAAAATTCCATAAATTTATTTCTTTCTATCTAGTAATCATGGAGAGGATGGTTGTGTCTAACCATATTACTACCTCTAATCTCTACTTCTAACAGCTCTACTTAATTTGACATCATCTTGATTTGCTTTTCATACTCCTCTTTCTTCTTTTGTGCTTGCTCTAATGAATCTAATAGTATGGCGTGATGTTGGTATGTTCAATGACCAACACTTTCATATCCTTAGAATAATTAAGGACAACACTTATTTTATCAATAGCAATCTTCTATACTACTAAGTCAATATTTATTATAAGATCATGGAAAGTCACTTGATCCTTATCCAACCTTATCTTTATTTTTGCATTCCAAACAAGAAAATATCAAATTCTCTACATCTCACTATGAATATTATTCTATAGTAATAATGTTGTTAACATAGCTTCTCTAAAAGATAAGAACTTTAACTTTATCGCCATATCCTTTGCCAAACCTTCCAATATCACCTACTTGTCCTTCATACAAGCTCAAATTTTTCTTTTCATCTCTAGCAAATAGAATAAAATGGTAAAGTCTCTTTAACATTAAAATAATTAACATACAAACTTTTGACATTACGTCATTCACACTTACTATATGACATGGAAACCTTGAAGCTTGTCACTTCCTTGATCCATTTGCAAAACCTATGCATCGCTCAAAACTAATTTGCTAACTAGTGGATTGATGTCTACTAGAGATGGAGGAGAAAGCTTAAACTCTTGTAGTTTCTCCCTTTCTCTATCCCTACCATCTTATTCTTTTTGATCTATTTCATCAAGGTTTAAATCAAAGAGATGAGGAAAAGACATACTTTCTTCATCTCCTTCATTTTCCTATAATGAAAACAAGTAATACGTTTCTTTTGCCCTTTTGAAACTAAAGAAAGATCTAAATGTATCCTCCTCACTTTACATTCCAATTCTCTTCTGTCTCAAGCACTTTCTGTAGTCAGAAAAACAACTAATTATTCATGTCGTGTCATTTTCTGATTAATGTTGAAATTAGAAATTACATCATGTCAAAGATACTTAACATAAATATTATACAAAACACAAAAAATACTTACTTATTTGTGCCACCAATTGCTCCTAAGAGACTCTGATTTTTGGAGTTTTAGAAGACATTTTATTCTCATAAATAGGTTTTTTCTTTCTTGATGCTCATCCTTTTTCAATAATTCTAGAGGTGCTTTCCAAAATCTTCTCCTTCCCTACTTCTTCTTCACCTCTTATTTTAATGGAATTCTTTAATGCTTTCAGACATTAAGAACTCGACTTCTTCTCTACTCTTTGACATTGGTATTAAAGGATCACCACCATTGATGCTATAACCTGATATCAAAATTTCCAAGTGTTGGCATAGTGGGGACCTAAAGTTAGCTTCTAAAGCAACATGAACTTGCTTCTGATCACTACAAATAAATAATGTTATTACTACCTTTATTAGCCCATAGTAAAACCCAAAATTAAGTCCCTTACTCGCTATCTTCTTTTCTTTTTTGTCTTCTTGGGATAGCTTCTCCATCTTTTCTAATACCTCTTGATAGATTACTTGTGCCTTGTTGGCTATCCTTTCTTGGATCATCATCCCATATATCTAATACAACTACATGAGGACTAGCTCTCATTTCTATCCTATCTTATTATAGAAGACTCACTCCATGAATAAATCAAATAACTTCTTCTAGTCTCCATTGTTCCCATTGTGGACATTAATGGCATCCCTCTTCTTTGATCCCACCAATTCCTCTACAACTACTAGTTCAACTAAATCCAACTTTGAACTATTAATATTATTTCCCAGTTTGGGAATTCTAATCAATACCTCAATGTAGCAAGATCCCAAGTGATAATCACTTGTTTTTGGTCTATATGCATCACAAAAATTACTTTAGCTACAGAATAGCTCTTTATTAGACCTACATAGTCCACCACGCAATGGTAGAAATGCTTTAAATCTAAAGCACCAAAAATTTCCACCCTATCAAACTTCCAAAAATACCTCATACCTTTTTCTTCAAAAAGCCACTTTTGAGTTCTTTGCGCGTTGCTCATGGATCTTATCTCAAAGTCCTCAACTACTTCCATGAAGTTAATATACTTGGCATTGTCAATGCTTATTTGAGCTACAAGTAAGCATAAACCACCATTGGCTAACTTCATCGTCTATCCAACATCTGAAAAAATAACAAAATCTAGAGAATTTAACTAACTTCTACTTACACTTTGGCCTCAAGATTTGGTCATTCTACATTTTCTTCATGGAATTTATTTTGTGGTGGATGAAGCCAAACTCAGCTATTGTATTTATTCCAAAACCTATGTAGTCTCAACCCCTTGTAGTGCTCATTGAAATGGAACATCACCTGAGATCTCTAATTTCAATGTTGGGAGAGATCTCACAATAAGTTTTGTAGGAATGCCAAATGATCAAGACTCTACACATCTAGATTATTAAATCTACACACATCAAAATTTTTAAATTTGATCCCTTGTAGATAATAAAAGACTATATTTTCTTTAACTCCTAAACTTCTAACTCACCTTTCAATAAAAATGTAAGAACTTGGTGGGTTTTACATTTCCCTAAAAATCTTGGTTTCTGAGATTAATGTACTATCAACACTAAATTGCTACTATTCTCTCCTTTCCCATAGCTTATCCAACCATTTGCTATATACCAAGATATTCTTGAATAACTCTTTAATGTCAAATTTCTGCTCAAAGATGATCTCTATGAGCCTGCAAAATCATCTCGTCTTCTAGCCTAGTCCAAATCACCACTTGGAAGTAAGTAATATAGAATTTTAGAAATTATATAACTCCCTTTCTTGAAAACATCTTAGACAAAATAAGTGTATCATCATCAAACAAGGCCTTTCTTAGGATTGGACATAACTACTTTATTTATTCTTGATGAGAGTGGTTACTCTAGAGTGGCAGTTTCTCTAAAATTAGAGTGGCAGTTTTTCTAATTATTAGAGTAGTTGCTCCCAAGCTTATAAATATAGTGCCCATGCACACAATTTATGAGGAGAGTCTTGGAAGGAAGTCTTTCAAGGGAAGTCTTTTAGAAGTCTTTTAGGAGTCAAGTAGCAAAACTTTTGTAGTTAGAGTATTTTCCAAGTGCCCGCAGTAGGAGGTCTAAGTGTGCCCAGATCTTCATTTGAGCATTGTGTACCTGAGCACACCTTGTGTACAACAATAAAGACAAGCTCTTGGATTCATCCTTGCAGCACTTGAGATTTTTTTTCTTGTTCATTTCTTTCATTTTATTTTCTTCTACATTTATTTTATTTTATTTTATGCACTTTACATTTCTATTATTACCACACACAGTACGATCACTTAGAGCATGCATGTAACACTTGGTAACCTAGTAACGATTAGTGTTTGGTAATCCCAGTAGTGTTGCGCTAGTTTAGGATGTGTACAGTAAGTGAGAAGGGATACTGGTGTTAGGATTAGTTTAAATCCTAGTTAATCAATAGTTAAGTTAAATTAGTCACTTAGTTATCTCTCTTCTCCCTTATTAGCACAGGACATAAAAACATAACAGATATAAAAATCATATGCCTCAAGCTTACTTAACCATACAATTGTGTTATACAAGTAAGTTAGAAAAGATAATGATCAACCAACCCATCCTTGTTCAACAAAGGTGCATAGGCACTTAGTCCTTGGAATTCAACTGGATCGTGCGTGAAATGCTTGTATTCATATGGTTGAGCATAGGGGTACCTCGCCGCTCATCATTGGCACCATTGCCGAGGGCTTAGTTGTTTGTGCGCTAACTAGAACATAGGAAATCATTCACATCGTTGGAACGAACCCTTAGGACTGGTTGAGAAAATAATAAACAAGAATACATTACACATTGAACAGAAAAATATATCTCCTTCTTCGTACGAAAGAGCCTCACTACCTAGGTCTGAAATAGGAAACAATCGGGGGTGTAATACACATGATGTTGATCTACCAGTCCCTCAACAAGTTCGAGTGGTATATATTCATCTTGATGAGTATATACCAAACTTCACCTTTATCCTCCATCAAGATGAACAACTGCGTTAGTGAGACTTAGAGGATAACATAGTGTTACCTCCTAATTGTTCAGTCCCAAGCATGCTTCTTCATGCTCTCACATGAATTGGCATGCTACACTTACATACAGAATACATTATGTAAGACCATGACTCAAGAGAATACCATCCCATAGAGGCACAACGTCAAAGGGACTTGCAATAGGAGAGACATCATAAGTATTTGAAGGGTAAGTGGTCCCAGGATGCCCCACATGTCTTAAGCGAAAATGAGGGTGGTGAACCTACCTCAGGCAGTCGCCCACACAACAATGTTCCTCCCCTTAACTTTGGCCAAGTGGTTGTGTATCAAAACCTTCATTCCACTATTCATAACCCAGGTT
>MNCI01034224.1:436573-473888 GCA_015680685.1 Gnetum montanum | reverse complement strand
AGTTCCACCAACCACTAACGTATTACCCAAGTGGAACTCCACCTCAGCCCATCGGATAGCATCAGCAATGGTAATACCCACAGTCATGGGGGATGCCATTACCGAAACAGCAGTACCCTTACCGGCAGCCCGATCCTTATGGATATTATGTGCAATAGCCGATTTCTCCAAGTGACTCTATGGGTTACGCAACCCCCAACCATCACTACCAAGCTCGGGAGTACTTCACAAGGACTCCTTCTCCTCTGGGAGACACTCCATATCCACACCATCCTCCTAATCCAACTGCAACTCTTCCACCTCAAGTAGTTCCCATAACACCTCCTGCTCTAATAATGCAAGGAGAACTTCCTCCTCAACCGTAGCAACGTCACGCTGCGAGAGCTGTAAATATCCAACCTGCTGATGGTTCTAACAATGGTAAAAAGAGAAGACCTTACTTCAGAACCAAAAGCCCAGACAAACTCTTGCAACAACAAGCGGTTGAGGCCATGTACACGCCTCCACCATCTAATACTTCGGAGCACCCTTCAATCCAAAGGAGTGTAACACATACGGTTATGCTAACACATACCGTAACTGACTGGATCAAGGTAGGCCACCTTCCTAGGAAACTAACTAACCCTGGGAGTCCCTTTATATATTTACAGATCGCTGGAAATGCACCACATCGAGCTCTTCTTGACTCAGGTTCCGGAGTCAACTTAATTTCGCAAAAGACAACTTAAGAAGAGCAACATCCAACTAGAGTTGGCAGACCAGTCCATCACCATTCCCTTGGGATTGGTGAAGGATGTTATTACCACTGTGTGTGGTTGGTCCTACCCAGCGAATTTTCTAGTGATCGATGTTAACAACAACGAAGGGGACTTCCCAATTATAATGGGAAGGGCATGGCTAAGCACAGTAGACGCATGCCTTAGGATCTGCGATCTTTCCTTGGAAATCTCTAAGATAAACATATGTGGAAATATCAAGAAGAGGATAGTTCCATGCATCACATACAGTGATTCATCAGGTGATGACATGGAGGAAATGTCTCCATGAAACAGGTGTGCCCAAGAAACTCTGCAACAAAGATGCCTGTATGTAGCAACCACACAAGAAGTAGTAGACACCCCGTGGTTGACAGCTTCTCATAGGGGCAAATAAATATGCATGGAACAAACTGAGGAAACTCATGCCAACAACCGTGGCATAGACACATTGGAACGTGAGCGTCGCCAACTTCCACCCCGCAACTTAAGATCATCAATCGGGAGAAGTTGGACACTTCTTAGAAATTCAAATAGGCGCTCACTATTTCGGATCTCTCCCTTACAACTCAGTTATGGGGGAGATGGCCACCTATGCTAACCTTATGGGGCCATCAGTTCTTTTCAGTTTTTGTTTTACACGTTTTTGTTTTACAAATTTCTTTAACTTTTCTAATTTTTGTTTTACAACTTTCTTTAACTTTTGATGTTTTTGTTTTACACCATCGTTATACTTTTCTATTTTGTGTGTGTGTGTGTGCGTCATCCACCATGTAAGTTTGTCACCCAATAAGTGTTCGGAATGATGGTATGAACTGTTTTCATATTGATTGCTAATGTTTGGTTTTTACCTTTAAGTTCCAATGTTGATACTAAGGTATGTTTCTTTTGATATGGCAGGCAATGAGATCAATTCATCCATCCATCCATCAAAGTCTATGGTTTCCCTTGGTTTGGAAATGTACAGTTCCCTTTTCTAATAAGAACTTTAACAAACCGGTGACTGGGTATTTCTCAAACTAAGGAAGGACCCAACGCTTGCAAAGGGTGTGACTTCAAGGGAACTTGGTGCTTTTGTGTTGATCATTCTCTTGGGTGCTTGGATGTTTTCTTCTTGAGTTTTCTTACCGTTCCAATGTTACCCATTCTTCNTTTCTTCTTGAGTTTTCTTACCGTTCCAATGTTACCCATTCTTTGGGAGCTGAGATAATAAAAATGAGAAGTCTTTGTATGGTGTGGTCCCCACGCATAAAAACACAAAACATAAAAAAAAAACCAAAACCAAAGTGAGGATTCAAAGCACACCCCTTAGATGAAATAAAATTTGGGTTGAAAGCACTGGTTATGGAACCAAAGTGTTCCCTCTAACTACGGCCCTTCTCGTTTCCCATTCTCTCCGTTGTTTCGTCGAAATGGTGGTGGCTCTTTGAAGATGCATCCTTGTTATCCAAGTGGATGGTTTAACCGAATGCATTGATGCGAAGTCACTGGAAGTGGTTGGTTTGAGCCAGAGTTGGAATGAGATTCGCCAAGTCACATTAATCATACAACACACAAGGGGCTGTACACCACCTTATTCTTGGGATTCCATTCCATCCTCTTCTTTCCACCCTTCTCTCCATTGTTCACCTCATTGCAGGTTGTATCATGAGTGTATATATTTTGGTTGATGCATTGTTTTCTTTTTGGTAAATTCTAGCGGTTAAGACTTTAACTCTTGTTCCAATGGACATTCCCAGAGCCTACGGACTCTTTGAGTGTGGGATTTGTCAGGGCATTAAGGGCATGAGCCTACTTTGGGGAGGACCCACTGACACTCCTATTTGGAACATTAGTTAACTTCTTTTCCTTAACATTTTGCAATTAATTTTATTTTTGTTCATTACCATTTTGACATCCACTTCACTGATGTCATAGTTATCCCTTTTTACCTATCTTTCTTACTCCTTTTCTTTCTCCATTCTAACGCTACCGGAGGTTCACGATTAGTCATGGGGGTACAGGGCCTGCTTTTTCAATTTTTCTCCTAAGCCCCGAATTTTTTCGTTTATCTTCCTAACCCCTACACCTTCGGTAGTCATCATCTACATTTTCCCAGATCCATATCAACCATACCACAACCTAGCCAATGAACCTAAACCGAAGCAAGGTATTATTTACTTAATGATTCAATTACCCTTGCTAATATATGATTGTGTTGTGTGTGCAAATGGCAATCATACAACAATGGAATGGATCTGGAGTAAACACTTGGAATGAAGCAACGCTGAAGCAGCTATGCAAGGAGTAGAATGGATAATGCGCTTATGGATGGACAACGGAAGGCGTAATCTAAGCGTTGGCAACAGCAAGACTCTTCTTTCTCCTCTTTTCTCTCAGCTGCCAAATGTGGCCTGATGTCATTGTAATAAGGTATTCACCCTTGTTGTCATGAACACCAATTTTGTCAAGTCTTGTAATAATGATCCGTTCACATGTCATCCCATTAGTTCCATTCCCCTCAATAATCCCATACCTACCTGATATCATTGTAAGGAACTCGAGGACGAGTTTTCATTCAGTCATGGGGGTATGATGAGACGTGATTGCACAAGCTGCGATATCGCGGTCCGCCGTCATATCTATAAATAAGAGGCAGCACTCCCTTCATTTCCCAATCCTGGCTAGAAGTAGCGAAGCTCTGGCAGTTTAAACACTCCAGAGTTAGATTAATTTCCCATGTTCCCGCAGTAGGAGTCCTAGAGTGAACGGCTCTTTATTCGAGCAACTTTGTAACCTGAACACAAGTTGTGTACGGCAATAAAGACGAACTTGATTGGATAAACCTTGCAGTACATGGTTTTATTTTATTGTTATTTATTGCTTTCCTAGTGCGCACGAGTACGACTTGATTACGAGCATCTACGGATGTGTACGGCTAATCAAGGAATCGGCTGCTCGTCGCAACGCGTGAGTACGACTTGACTACGAGCATTGTGACTGCTTGGTAACCCAGTAGCGTATTCCAGGATCTGCGCTTGGTAATCCCAGTAGTAGTCCAATGTGTACGGCTAGTTAAGGAATCGGCTACTCATCGCTAGGCTAGAACGTGTGATAAGTACGACTTGGCTACGAGCATCCACGGGTGTGTACGGCTAGCCAAGGAATCGGCTGCTTATCACACTTAGGCTAAATAGGTGCCTCAGTACGACCACTTCGAGCACTTGCGTTACGTGTGGTGATCCCAGTAACGATTAGCGTTTGGTAGCCACAGTTGCATAGTTCAGGGTGTGTCCGGTAAGTGGGAACGGATGCTGACGCTAGTTAATTTAGACATAGGACATTAGTTAGAGTTAGTTAGTTTCTCAACCCTTTCCCTGATAGCATAGGAGATAAACTTGAAAATACCAAAAAAATCATATACCTCAGACTTGCTTAACCATACACCGTGACACATACAAGTAAGCCTGGGAAGACAACAAATGATTAACCCCAACTGTTTCTTGTGGCATTAAGACATTTAGTCTGCGGAGTTCGACCGGATCGCGCGTACACGCTCGTATTCGTATGGTTGAGTGTAGGGGTACCTTGCCACTCATCAGAAGCACATAATGTAAATAAAAGCTTTTGTATCTAACTTTTTCCTTCTTTTTTTATGTCTTACAAATGATGTGTGTCATACTTTTAATGCTTGCTATCTTTTAAAATTTTTAGCTTAGCTTTTAGCATTTTCTCTTAGATGGTAAATCTAACCTCTTGATTTTGACCAAAGTAAACATGGTTGCATATTTAGAGTCCCTAATTTTACCCCTGATCTTTAGTCACCTTGCAACCCAAGTACATAGAACTCTATATCCTTGTTTTTAGACCTAATGTCAAATCTATTTTATCTTGTACCCTTGTTACATGATACTAAAGATTAACTTTTATCTTATTTATACTTATCTTTCCTAGATCGAAAACCTCTTTTGACTAATGATGAACTAATCGATATTCTAGTACTAAGTCATAAGGATAAACAAAAGACTCTTCAACTTATTTCTCTCCTTTCCCAAGATCTTTGGAAGTTTATCTTGGCTATTTTGCAAAAGCATTCATTTTTTTTTTTTTTTTTTTTTTTTTGCTTGGGGATACAACAACATGCCTAGTCTAGATAGCTAATTTAACACAATATCATCTTAAAAGAAGTTTCCAAACCTATTAAACAAAAGGTTAGGATAATTCATCCTACTATAGCTCTTACTATAAAATAGGAGATTATTGAACTCTACAATGTTTAATTCATCTATCTTATCGACTATTCTAATTAGATCTCTAACATGATTGTGGTTCCCAAAAATAATTAAGGCATTTACTTTCAAGATCTTAATAAAGTGACTCTCAAGGATGGATTTCCTTTACCTAACATTGATCAACTAATTGATTCTATAGCTAGTTATGCTCTTCGATCCTCTATAGATTGGTTTTCTAGTTACAACTAAATTCAAATAAATTTATAACATTAGTAATATACCATGTTCATGACTCCTTGGGTAACATTTTGCTATACTAAAATGCCCTTTAGATTCAAAAATGTTAGAGCTGCTTATCAATAAGCTATGACTTTCATTTTCAATGACATGATGTTCAAATTAGTTAACAATTATGTTGATGATTTGATCATTAAATCTACCTTAGCAATTAATCATGCCTCTAATTTAGATAAGTTCTAACTCATTGTGACAAGTTTAACCTACATCTTAATCCTAAGAAATGCATTTTTAGGTTCTCACAAGCAAGATTTTGGGTTACCTTGCTTCTCAAGAGCATAGTTGTTGACCTTGATAAGGTTAAGGCTATTCAAGATCTCATACCTCCTAAGAATATTCAGGATATGCACATTCTATAAGGCTGTCTTCAATTTATCTATCACTTTATTTCCAATCTAACTTATCATCATTATCCCTTAACCTTTTTTTTTTTGGCAAATCCACCATTTTTTATCTAGGATGAAGAATATCAAAATGTCTTTAACTCCATCAAAGAAGCCTTAACCACTCTTTCGATTCTTCGCCCTCCAAAATTTGATCAACCTTTCCTTTATCTTTCTAAATCCAACCATTCTATATTCACCATGCTTTCTCAAAGGAGAGAATATGGAGCTAATCTTCCTCTATGTTACAAATATTATCCTTCTTCATACTATGTGACTAGATACTCAAATGTTAAAAAGTTTTATCTAAGTCTTCTCTTCACTCTTAATGTTGGAGATATGTTGCAGATACTATCTTCTCAATGCTAAGGTATTTATCATCTACAAAAATAACATCCTTAAAATCATTGCTAATAAACCTTCTAACAACCATCATCTAGCTCATTGGAAGATTTTTCTCATCAAGTTTGATCTTTATTTTCTATCTTAATACTCAATCAAAGATCAAGCTATATCTGATCTCATCTCTTCCTCTAAAATAACCAACGTTGTTCACAGCTTACACGTTGATGCTAAGGATTCAAATGCTCTCCTTTACATTGATAAAGTGCACACATACTACAAATCTAGTGTAGCTTGTATTCTTATCCTTTCCACTAAATAAGTTCTCTATCAAACTTACAAGCTTGATTTTCCTTGCACCAACAATGTAGCTAAATACAGTGCTCTCATACAATGTCTCTTTCTAGCCTTGTAAATCAAATTAAAACTATTACTATTTATGATGAATCTTAGCTCATCATAAATCAAGTTAATGCTAACTATGATTGCAAGGCTCCTTACCTAGTTCCTTACCTATAAATAGTTAAGAAACTTATCTTTTTCTTTTCTACTCATTTTTTCAGCCACATCCCACATTCAGAACACATGCTAGCAAATGCATTGGCAACATTCACTATCCATAGTGATCCTTCCACTATGCAAGTTCCACTTGTTTAATCAATTTTCTTGATACCTTTCAAGAAATCACCTAATGTATTGATAAGTGTTATCAATACAAAATATGACAATCAAAAATACACTCATCTTCTTCATTACCTTATAATTAGGAAAACTCCTAGTCATCTCACATCTACTCAAAAAGATGATTTGTACAAACATAAGCAACATTTCTCATTAGTGAATCCTAATATCCTTTGTCAAGTCTCTTCTATGGGTATTCTTCTACATTATCTTAGTTCTGCAAATTCTAAGACAGTCCTTGATCAAGTTCACTTAGGAGTTTATAGCAAACACTTAGATTCACACTTCCTAGTTGCTTGCATCATCTCTTTAGGCTATTAGTAAGCAACATTAGCCAAATATACTTATCACATAGTCAAGATATGTGATACTTGCCAAAGGTATGACTCTCTCATCTTCATTTCTTCATAAGAGCTTAACATGTCTCAAACCACATGGCCCTTTTAAAAATGAGGTTTAGATCCTATTAGTGCTATTATCCCTCCTTCATCTGCTAGGCATTAATTCATTCTAACTACTATAAAACAATTCACTAAGTGGATAAAGTTTGTTCCTTTGCATTCGATCAAGTTACACTTCATCCATCACTTCATCCTTAACCACATAATAACGTACCTCAACATGCCTCTCCAAATTGTAACTGATAATGGACATGACTTCAAAAGTAAGAAGCTAGTTAATTTTTGTTCCATTTATCACATAACCTAATCTTTTTCATCACCCTACTACCCTCAATCTAATGGTCAAGCTAAACTCGCATCCAATTTCTCCATATCATGGTCAATGAAACTCAATGCAATTAGCACACATAGGTCTATCATACCACTTTCTATATAGCTACTAGTTTCACTTCCTATTTTACTAAACCTATGATTCTAAGGAAATCTTATGAGTTGATCTCTATATCTCATCTCTCCACATTGCTCTACATGATTGGTATTTAGAATAATAAAAAGTGATCTGTTGAGTTGAATCTTCTTGAAGAACATTGATAAGTTGTTCTTCATCACCTACATGAACATCAAGTAGATATTTAGCATCATCATTCTAAACATATTTGAGTTCAAGAGATTCATGAATATGATCTGGTTCTTCATCATTTTTTACACTCAACAAATACAAAGTTCTCTCCCAACTAGTAGGGTCCTTTTCTAGTGGTTCAGTCTCTACAAAATGACACCTACTTTCTATTTAATCTAAAAGGACATCAATTTCTAGATCCTACCAAAAGAAGCTACCTAAAGCACTACTACATCTAGCCATGCTATAGTATTAAACCTACTAGCTGTTCAAGACTAAACGAGTGTTCTCTCAAATGTAGTTTGCTTTGCTACAATGGGATACATACTACATCAAGATAATAGGTTTACTCTAAATCATATTTTTCTATCCACTCTCTACCTCATCTTCTATTATCTCTTTAGCTATTTTCTTCCTATTCCCGTATGCTATATATTCTATTCTACTCTATGTGCTCAGCACAACTAGTGAGCTTTTTGAGTGACTGAATATCTCATTGCATCATGTGAGGGTGTGATTGAGCATATTATTGAGTGACACACGAAGGGATTACTTTAATAATATATACATAAGCCATCCATTTAGTCCATATAATATGTAGGATTTATCCATGTCCCACTTCTGTGGCATAGCATTGATCTCATGATAAATGTATGGGCAATAACCTCTTTTCTTCTCATCATGGTTTTCTCTTTCCTTTCACATAACCATAACTTCTGCTTCTCTAAACTATGCTTCTTTCTTCTTCATTTCATCTCCTTTCCTCATTTATTTTCCATTCCTCTCTATATTCAACATTAGTGAGGCTAAATAATTTTTTATTCCTGAAGCAAGGAGTGAGTATTAAGTGTAGAGTTATGTAAGGAGTGTGAAATCTACATATGAGTGAGGTAAGGGAGATGTCATCTTTAGGAATCTAGCCACATCTCACTTCTATGATAGAGCATCTCACCGTTGGTGTATTGGTGATGTCCCTCACATTCTTCCCCTACCTTTTTTATTTATCTCTCTTTTTCATTTTCTACTATCTCCTTTTCTTTCTATATTTCTTTCTCTTTACATGCTCTACATTGGTGAGGCCAAATGAGTATCTCTACTTTACTCCATTGAGAGGGTGTGATTAAGAGAATTGAGTGACTTAGGGAGTGATATATCTACATTTCTTATGTGCTTTTTGGGATCTAGCCACACCCCACTTCTATGGTGTAACACTCCACCATAAATGTATCAATGATATCCCAAACTTTCTTCCCTATTATCTTGCTTTATCTAATCCTCTTGTAAGTACCTATCAACTCATGTCTTTTCTTCATGGATTCTCCTTCATCTCTTTAGCAATATCCATCAAGAGGGGGAAATGTTGTACCCACTTTGACTTTTTCTACATAAGCCAAAAACTTAAGTAAATTCTATGGCTTTTCAATGATTAAGATCATCTTTAGTAGTTTGAATTCAATGTTCTGCATCATCCACAATAGAGTTTTTAGATATCTATCTATATCTTATAAAAAATTATGTTTTGCATCATTAACAG
Source organism: Gnetum montanum (assembly GCA_015680685.1). Classification (NCBI taxonomy): domain Eukaryota; kingdom Viridiplantae; phylum Streptophyta; class Gnetopsida; order Gnetales; family Gnetaceae; genus Gnetum; species Gnetum montanum. Next base: position 464,665 of record MNCI01034224.1, on the reverse strand, counting down.
TGTCATTTCAAATCCCCTTTGAGTTTTAACATCTAACGTTAGCTCTAGCATCAATTCTTCTTCTGCCTTAGTGATGAAGTGTCAAAAAGTCAATGCGTTGACTGGGCCACGTATACATGGCCGCGTCGACGCGGGCCCGTCGATGTAGCCACCCTACATCGATGTGGCCCTATTTACGCAACCACCCTTCCTGGCCTATAAATATGAGGGCCTTCCGCCTCATTTAGGCATCTTTTGAGTAGTTGTAGCGAAGCTCTTGCAGTTTGCTCCCTCAAGAGATAGAATATTTTCTAAGTGCCCACAGCAGGTGTACAAAAAGTGATCGCATCTTTATTCGAGTGTTGATGTATCTGAGCCCATTGGCATGACAGCAATAAAGATGAACTGTTCAAGCATACCTTGCAGCATTTGGACTTAGTTATTTCATGCATTTAATAGTTTAATATGTTTATGCTTTATTAATTACTTGTTTATGCTTTATTAGTTACTTGTTGATTATTTAAGTTTTCATTATTGTTCATTCGTAGTTCGTTAAAGGCATAAGTACGACCATCTCGAACGTAATCCGAACACTTGGTAAGCCCAGTGATGCTTAACGTTTGGTGACCCAAAAGTGTTAGGAGATGCTCAAAACGTGCTCGGAAGATGGGACCAGATACTTATGTTAGGAATAGTTAAGATTTAGATTAAGATAATTTTAGATTAATTAATATTCTATCCTTATTTTCCAAAATGATTAGTCGCCAAAAAGATAATTAAAAAGATATAAAAATCATTAGCCTTAGTCTCACTTAACCAATGTAAACAGAGTTTCACAAGTGAGATGAGGATTACAATGATCGTTCTAACCCAAGGTTTCATTGGTTAGAAGTCTGGTATATGTTAAGTGCTTACAATCTGCGGATTTCGATCGAGTCACGCACGAACGCTCGTGATTTGTATGGTTGGGCATAGGGATACCTAGCCGTTCATCATTGGTGCCGTTGCCGAGGACTGTTAGTCTTACATGTGTCATCTGACTTTAGTGAAATTGTCAAGTCATTAGAATGGACCGAGGGTAGAAAAATTTATGCACACTAGGCGAACTTAAGTTAATCATAAGGTACACTGATTATATGGACCATCTAACGTCCAACATGTCTTCTCACAAGAGAGATGCATTTGAACCACCGGTGCCATAAGAATGTCAGGTGGTGTACAAATATCCCGATGAATATCTCCCTAATTTCACATTCATCATACATCAGGATGAGCATCTTCAATGGCGGGACATGGAGGGTAGCATCGTGCTATCGCCTGACCGAGCAGCTCCTGCGATGCTATATCACAATCTAGGCAAATTGGGCATCCATGACCAAGTGGCAGAGCATGTCATGGAGGACCATGACTACCAGGACTATCATCCCATAGAAGCTTAATGGACAAGAGATCAACAGCAAGTTGAGAGATATGAACAATAGAAGGGGAAACACTTCAAAACCTCTTATTCTCACAAGGGCCACAAGATGATGGAGATCCCGTATTTTGTGATACTCATTCGACCAAACTTCACCTGGGGCCACAGATCCTCCAGTCAGTCATTCAGAACAAACCTCCAAGTGACCATGATCCCCAAGGGGATGGCGGGTCACGTAGCAAAGCTGAAGGAGATGACCGCGGCTGTCATAAGGGTAGATGGGGAGATCGCTGCCAAAGTGGTGGCGATGCCTCTCCTTCTTCTCCGTCCTCCCCCTCTCCTACACCTTCTTCCAGCTCAAGCTCTGAGGGTAACATGGGAAGGCTGGAGAGAAAGGACAGTGGTAAACAAGTTTGAAAGAGGCAACATGAGGAAGCACGCGACCAATCGCGTGGTCCTCGCCAACATGAAAGAAGGGGTAGCTGAAATCGTCACAAACGTCAAAGTCCCCAAAAAGACTATGACTCAGAAAAGCCATTGTTAGCTACTCGAAGCATGCTCCAAATTGCAGAGGCAGTTCACATTCCAAGCAGGCACATGAAGGATAGATGGATCAAGCATGTTGATATGAACAACATCCCCAAATTTGAAGGGGGATACAACTGTCATCCGCAGACCCACCTGCAGGCATTCCATGATGCCTGCACCCTGCAAAATATTGATAATGATTGACAATGGTTAAAGCTGTTCCCTCGCACACTCATCAAGGAAGCTGAAAGTTGGTATTGGTCCTTAGAGCTGGAATCAATCAAAAGATGGAGTACGATGCTTGAAATCTCTAATGACAAATATCAAACATACTCTAAAGTGGCAAATCTGAGATGGAAGATCCAAGGTTGGAAACAAGGGAATCATGAACCCTTGGATGCCACCATGAGTAGGTATTACTCATTGTTGCATCGGTGCCCTGGTCATGGTTACTCTCAACGGACACAGCTTCACCACATTATTGATGGGCTCCGTTTTGAAACGTGAAAGACCCTGGGCGTGTACACCAAGGGACGATTGTCAGAACTAAGGGCCCATCAATTATAGTGTCTCATTGATCAGGTGGCCAAAGACAAAGAAGAACTAAGAAAAAAGGAGAGTGCAGAAGAATTCAACTGGGACCCTTCTCTTAGAAAGAAGGAGGTCTGATTTTGTGATGAGGAGGACGAGTCACCTCTGGAAGTAGCGGTGAATCAGAAGACTTTTCCGTTACAAAATTTCACATCTGAAATATTGGCAAAAGTTGATAAAATGTAGGATTCTTTGGATGAGAAATTCCAAAGTGTATTGAAAATTGCAGAAGAGTCCAAAGAACATGGTAGTGACCATGATCGGCGTAGGAAGAAGGGAGCTGAATGTGCCCTACATAAGGGTAAGGGAAAAGTTGTTGTAGCAGAGCAGGTTGCAGACTCTGACACTAAGGAGGATGATGGATGTAGCATATGCCAATATGAACATCCTAAGGGATGCTGTCCTATGGTGTCCCACCTTTAAGAGTCTAGGGTCTATGCCTTGAACCCTTGATTAGCGTAGTGGCAGACACCCCGAAGGTTGCCTTATCCACAAGGCAACCCCAGGCAATTCCACCAGCAGTAGCAAGGATATTATCTGAGTGGAACACCACTGCAACCATATGAATACTTCCAATCGTGGCAGCAACCACAAACGTGGGGGATGCCACCTCCAAGGCAGTAGTACCCTTACAAGCAGTCAGATCCTTATGGGTACTATGTTTAGCAACTGGTCTCTCCAAGAGACTCTTCCAGTCATGTAGCCTTTCTCAGTTACTACCATCCCCCTGAATATATTAGACATCCATCTCCATCACCCAGGGGGACAAATCCACATCTCTTCTACCCTCCGTCACCTTCTTCTTTCATTCCTCCACATCATCCCTCTCAGTTGCCACCTGCTTCATCCATGCAGGGAGAAATACCGCCACAGCCACAACAACGAAATGCTACAAGGGCTATTAACTTAGAACTGGCACCTCGGCTGAGTAGATCGAAATCCAAGCCACGAAAATGTCCTTTCTTCTGACCCAATAATTTAAAGACACCCTCACCTATGCCTATGGCCAGTGCCTCCAAACCTATCAATGTCTCTACCATTATACCGCCCGAGTAGTCCTCCACTCCATCGCAATCCAATGTCCAAACAGTCATGCTCACACATGTTGTGACCGACTGGATCACACTAAGGACTCCTCCCCAAAAATTGACGGATCTGGGAAGCCCCCTCATATATCTTCAGGGGGCTGGGAACAAGCCATGAAATGTACAAGAACTAGAACCTGCTCCCACTAAAGAAGAGCAACATTTAGCTCAAGTTAGCAGATCAATCCATCATTGTTCCCTTGGGTTTGGTGGAGGACATTGTGACCACCGTTTGTGGGTGGTCCTACTCTGCTGACTTCCTGGTCATTCGTGTTGAGAACTGTAAGGGGAACTTCCTAATCATTATGGGAAGACCCTGGCTAAGCACGGTGGATGCACAACTAGGACTCCAAGATCTGTCCCTAGAAATTTCAAAGGAAAATCCTTTCGAGAAGATCGAGAAGAAAAGAGTTCCATGCATCACGTATAGTGACTCGAGGTGCAACTATGTGTAGCAGTTATGGTCTGCTAAGTAGACATCCATTCAAGCATGTAGTCGGTGTACCGAGGAATCACCAATTCAACAATGCCTGTACGCAACAGCAACTAACCAAGAGGGCATCCAATGGTTGATAGCTAATCCTGCTAGCAGCACATTATGCATGGAACCGTCTAAGGGGCTAGTGCAAGCCTATATTGATAGCATGGATGTGATGGAGGAGATTCATCAACAAAACTCCATCGTTGATGACCAAGATGACTAGGGAATGCTACAAATCCCTGAGAACTTCAAACAAGAGCCCCTTGAGCTAAAGTCCCTACTAGCTCACTTAGAGTATGCATTCTTGCAAAATGGCAAGCCGGTAATTATTAATGCTACCCTTGCTCCTAAATAGAAAAAGAAGTTGCTAGTGATGGTAAACAAATGGGTTGCTGCATTCGAGTGGTCCTATCCTGAGCTGACTAGAGTTGATCCCAGGATCTACCAACACCGAATCTATCTTGACCCTTCCATGAAGCCACGACGATAGCCACAAAGACGGTTGAATCCCAAATTAAAGCAGGTTGTAAAAGATGAAATTGAACAATTACTAAAAGTGGGATTCATCTAANAAAAGATGAAATTGAACAATTACTAAAAGTGGGATTCATCTATTCTGTCGCCGATAGCAAATGGGTTACCCCACTCATTATCGTACCCAAGAAAGGTGGCAAGTGGAGGATCTATATTAATTTCTGGTTGCTCAACATGGCAACTTTCAAGGACCACTTCCCGCTCCCATTTGTGGCCCAAGTGTTGGACACAATCGCAGGACACCAATATTATAGTTTTTTGGATGGTTATAGTGGTTATAACCAAATCCAAATAGCACCAGAGAACCAAGCCAAAACTACTTTCATGAGTCCATGGGGGACTTTTGCATATAAGAAGATGTCCTTTGGCCTATGCAATGCACCTGCGACGTTCCAACGTCTTGTCCTAAGCATCTTTCAGCAACAAATTGGTAATGGTGTAGAGGTCTTCATGGATGACTTCTCCACCTACGGTGCCACGTTTATGCAAGGCTTGGACCGCCTAGAGCAAGTTCTAAAGAGGTGTGTAGACACCAATCTGCCTCAATTGGCAAAATAGCANGAGGTGTGTAGACACCAATCTGCCTCAATTGGCAAAATAGCAATCTAATGGTCCAAGAGGGCATTGTGTTGGGGCATCGCATTTCATCAATAGGGATCAGCATAGACCCTGAAAAGATCAAGGTCATCCAAGGAATTACCCACCAACCAAGTACTGTCAAAGATATGCGATCATTCCTTGGACACACTGGTTACTACTGGCATTTCATTGAGCGCTTCTCAAAGATAGCCTAGCCATTGGTAGAGGTTACAAAGAAGGATGCTCCATTCATCTGGACCAAGGAATGTGAGTCTGCATTCCAAGAGCTGAAATAGAAACTCGTAGAAGCTTTGGTTCTACAGGCACCTGATTGGTCTAGACCTTTTCACATTATGATAGATGCCTCCAATTATGCCTTGGGAGCCATGCTCACAGAGTGTGATGATCAGAAACGTCCATATTATATCCACTATTCAAGCCGTAGCATTGTGGGTGCATAGCTAAACTATACCACCACCAAAAAGGAATTGATGGTGGTGGTGTTCACATCAGACAAATTTCGGTACTATGTGCACGGATAGGAGGTGTTTGTGCACACTGACCATAGTGCTATCTGGTTCCTGATGAACAAACTAATGGTGAGCCCCCACATAATCCGGTGGCTGGTGATTCTTCAGGAGTTTGATCTTACCATGGTAGATAGAAAGGGAACTGAGAATGTGGTCGCTGACCACTTGTCTCGGTTACGATGGGACAACATAGAAGAGGAGGAGCCTTTATCCAACCAATTTCCAGATGAACCCCGCTTCACAGGCGTCGTTGATCCTCAAGTACCCAAGGAATCCCCTTGGTTTCACCACATCCTCACCTACCTTACAACCCAGGAGCTACCAAAAGATTGGAACCATCGGTAGAAATAGCAGTTTTTCCATAAGGTCAATCATTTCATGGAGATCAACGGACACCTACACAAGGTGTGTGCAAGTGGCTTGGTTCGATGATGTGTCCATGATGCTGATACACTACGCATCCTCCAAGATGCTCATGAGGGCCCTTGTGGGGGCCACTATGTTGGATGCAGAACGACCATTAAAATCCTGCTTGTAAGGTATTATTGGCCTACACTTTTCAAGGACGCGTAATGGTTCACCCACTCCTGCCAACAATGCCAAAGAGATGGTGGGATGTCGGCACGGTTGGAGGGACCTCAATAGTGGATCCAAACACTGGAGCCCTTCGAAATTTGGGGTATCAACTTCATGGGGCCCATCACCCCCTTGTCAAATGAAAAGGCATACATCATCGTGGTGGTGGACTACTGTACAAAGTGGGCAAAAGCGGTAGCCGTCATCGACTATTCTTCCAACACCGCCACACGATTTATCCAGCAACAAATCGTTACCAGGTTTGGAGTTCCTCGCGCACTTATTTCTGACAATGGGACTCACTTCACAAGGGTCACTTTTCAAAAACTCATGCAACACTTAGGGGTAATACATAAATTCACAACACCTTATCACCCCCAAGCCAACGGGCAGGCCGAAGTCATAAATAGGGAAATCACCAAGATCCTTACATGAACAATTAGCAAATAGAAAAGGAATTGGAGTACCAAGCTCAACGATACCTTATGGACCTATCGCTCCACTTGGAAACTTCCTATAGGGTACTCTCCCTATGAGTTAGTGTACGGAAAGTTGCCAACACTTCCAATCCAAGCGAAACTCCAGACACTATCCACCGCCTGTGACCTCAGTCTTGATCTACCGCTAGCATAACGAGAACAATTAAGCAATTTAAGTGTGCTAGATGAGAACCGATTAGTGGCCCTATTTTCCAATGAAACCCACAAGACCTATAACAAGAAACGACATGATCTTAGCATTCGGAAGGTCACATTTCAATGTGGAGACAAAGTATTGTATTGGAATCCCTCACAGATATCCCAACCGACAAAGTTTCAAACACTATGGGAGGGACCTTATATTATCTCTGAAACCTTCCCATCTGGGGCCTTGCTCATCCACAAACCTGGGGATCCCACCAGAACATAGTTGGTCAATCGCCAACAACTCAAACCTTTCCGAGAGCTCCACACAACCAGTGCCACTACCTTGTCATTAGCCAGTCATCCACGCTCCATCCTTCGTGTCTCCTCCTTTTCACCCAGTCGTGGGGGAGACACTCATCGTTGCTAATCCATTTCACTGCACCCCTCACCATTTTACACTTTTTTGTTTTCCATTTTTTTGTTGTTTTACACTTTTTGTTGTTGTTTTCCACTTTTTGTTTTCTACTTCTTTGTTTTCCACTTCTTTGTTTTACACTTTTTTGTTTTACACTTCTTTGTTTTATCATTTTCTGTTTTACAATTTTTTATTTACACTTTTTTTTGTTTTATACTTATTATTTTACACTTTTTGGTCTTTCACCATCGTTCATACGTTTGCACATTCTTTGCTCATCTTTTCATTTTCTTTAATTATTTTTTATTTTTTGTACCTGTCTATTTTTTTATGTAATGGCAAACGTCGTCGTATTGTCTTCAGATGTTTGGCACAGTCGATTTTCGTTACGATGGATACTGTAATAGTCTTCCTCATTATCTAGTTCCTACCATTACATGGTTGTCCTTGGATTGTACGTCGTTTTCACTTCATAAACTCGGTAGTGAGTCCACATCATCCACCCATTCACCATTCCCTGGTTTTCCTTTTGTCGCGAACATGCAACCCCTTCACTTAACAAACATTTTAATGAATGTGTGACTTGTGTAGTTCCCCGACTATGGGATGACCCACTAGTCTGAATTGGGTGTGACTTCAAGGGGAATGCTTTATTCGTTGTTCTATTCTATTCCTTGGGTTGCTGGTGTGTCCTTAAAGATTTCCTACGACTCCAAGTCTCTCTCCACAAAAGCTTTTGGGCAGTTCAACCTTGTATGGTGTGGTCCTCACTGAAAAAATTCAAAAGAAAAAAAAAATAAAAAGAAGCAAAAAAGGCAAAAACAGAAAAACAAAAAATAAAAAATAAACTGAGAATTCAAAGCACACCCCTTGGTCGAATGCATGCAAACATCATGGGTCTTCGCATGGTGTGGTTCCCCTGCACAAAAGAAAAGAACAATGAATCGTGGTGGGAACTCAAATCACACCCCTTAGACCGCCTCTTATGGACCACACGCATTGGTTATGGGACCTTTTTGGTCCCCTCTAAATTTGTCCCATCTCACTTCTTTCTTCTTACATTTCTTGGAGTGATGGTTCTCTATGGGGTCATTCTCGTTTCCTTGGGGGATAGTCGGACCTGCGTCTATCGCTACGAGGTCACTGTTTACGGATGGTTTTGTGTCTGACCTCAGGAAAGGTTCTACCGAGTCACTTAACCACGCTCTCACACGGGGTTTCATGTGGCCAACACTCAGAATTCCATTCTCTCCTCTCCCTCTATTCCCGCTTCTCTCCATACTCACCTCACTGCCCTTTTTATGTTTTGTGTGTTCGTCATGTTTTTCGTTGGTCTCTCATGCCTTGGCGGGTTCTTTTGGTTTGGAGTCTTCACAAGTCAACACCACTTATCGGCACCCGGGCCCGCAGACCCTGGTGTTGAGGGTATGTAGGGGCTACAAAGGCTATTTCCTGCTATGCAGAGGACCCACCTGCATACTCTTGGTTCTGCCTGTTAAGCCTCCCATCCTTTGGATTTCTTGGTTGACTGGTTTCAGTGTCCCCTCATTCGATTGCATCCTTACACAAGTTCTTTTTGGCCCCCGTTCTCCAATTTTTTCTCTTTTTCGTGCTCAATTCCCTTCCTCCTGTCCTTAGCCATGATTGGGCCTTTTCTGCACTTCAATCGCCTCAATTTGGGTTTTCAAATTTTTCATTTTGGGTGTTTTTAGGGTTGGTCAACGCTGGTCCATGGGTGAATAGTGCTTCGTATACGTATACGCGGCCGCATATACATGGCCCCGTCGACGCAGTGCCCAACCCCTATATATACCCTAACGCACGTTGCATTTTTCATCATTTGGAGTCCAAATTGAGGGGAGTTTTTGCCGTTTTTTCTACCTAACCCTTCCCAACACACCTTCATTCCAACGCGTGTTCACATCAACCTGTCCTTGCCCTTTTTCTGCAACCAAATATATGCTCTCAGTCATGGGGGGGTGGTGCCCTTGTGTAATTAATTAATTATGAAAACTTTGACCCTAACCCCTAACTTAATGCTTCGAGAAACTTAACGGTGTGCTTGTGCCATTAACATAACTTGGTCAAACTGAGAAAGTATATACGGACCATCTCAAACCACTTATGAACAGTCTAACAGACGGTTATGTTTGATTGTAGATGGCACCCAAACTGAGGCACCCAAGGGATGAAGGACCATCACAACTAAGGGACAAGCGTCCATGTATGGGAAGGGGATGAGGTGTGCAACCGCCAGAGTATGCGGAGGGCTCTCATGCCACTAGGCCCTTCCACGAAGGACCTGATGTGGAATCTATTCGCCAGATTCCCGAAGAGGAGATTCCCGATGAGCAATCGCTCGGGGATGAGACTCCTGGGATAGCATCACGACTTGAGGTTACCTTGACCCAAGCTTGCCTTGGTGCTATCACGCCACACGAGGTGCAACGGACGATCCCCCAAGAGTTAAATTTTGGACCATTCCTCGTGAATGCTCCAAAAGACGTGAGACTCCAATTGCAAAACACTCCAATGTGGCCAATCATCACAACCAGTGGTGAGTGGTACTTAGGAGAAACCTATCTTTTCTGGACAAATCGGCAACCAGGGTCAAGAGTAAGAATCAAAGACATTTATGTCTCTTACTCTTTGGAAGCAATAGCACAAGCTCTGGGGTTGCCTGAAATTGTGGCAGATGTGGTAGAAATTCCTAAGCAGGCCGATCCAAAGGTGAAGGCGCAATGGATCCAACGGTGCTATAGAGTAGAGCACAAGGAATTTGGCTCCTTGACCATGACAGAGAGAGTATACTCCAAGATAGCGTCTTACAATTTGAATCCAATGGTAAGACCTAGCAAAATCATAGCCTTCTCCGCTCATGCATGTGCCGCCTTGAGTGGAAAATTTCCCATGAGTCTTCCAAAACTACTGTTTCTATAGATTGAAAAGAGGTTCACTGAGAACGAATGTGGAAGATGAGCTCTCCCCTTTCCCTGCCTAATCCAAAAGTTGTGCAAATGGGCAAGGATAGCATGATATTATAATGACATATTCTGGCGTGCCCCAAATGCCTCGTCGTGAGAGATGATGAAAGACAAAACTCCTACTACCACACAAACAGAGGAAGAGCAGCAACCACCTCCACCACCTACACAAACAACGCAGCCAAGCTCACAAACCATAGCAGAATACATCCGCGAGATCCAGGAAATGCTCTCAAGTCAACGAGAGCCATCCGGCAGGACTGGTGGAGGAAAAGATACTTCGGTCTATTGCCCTGCCATGAGCCACCTGGAGTAAGTGGCACAATCAGTCAACTTGCTTGAAAGGGTAGGGCCAATATTTTCCATCGCTCGAGCACCCATTCCAACTAGAACAGATCCAAGCATCCGAGATATATCAACTGCAACCCAGTAGTTATTCCCTGAAATTTCAAGGAATGCTGCTACTTTCTTGGTACGTTTGGAAGATGGTGATGGGGTAATGGTCCTGGTGATGCAGCACCAGGGACAAGAAGTTGCGGCCGAAGTGGTTGCTGATACAATTGCTACGGTTCTCAATGTACTAGCAGCACCTGTACTAGACATCCATGGACTACAATATGTACAGGTGTCTGCCAGAACTTCACGTAGCAAGATTGATGTAGCCCAACATGAAGAATTGTTAGACCAACTGATGGGAACCGGGCAACTGCTTCTGTATGTCTTCAACCTTCTAGACAACATCACTGCGACCCAGTCAAAGCTGCACTTGGCAAGGGGAAAGAGCCTTGTTTTGGAAGGGCAACTAGAAGCTGCTCAAGTCGCTTGTCAACGCTTGGCAATAGAGGTCACCCAATTAAGAGCCCAGCTTGCCAATCCAGCCATCCTCAACCGCGAAATCACCAGAGATGAATCTTTTCAACAGCTTCAGCTTAAACTTTAGGTTGTTGATAATGAAAGGCAGATGGTGATTCTAGACAAGTCCATAGCAGACGCCTGAGCGTATCACTTAGAGAAGGACTTGGCGAAGGTTCGCCAGGAGAATGTGTAGCTAACCGCAGAAGTTCATTGCTTACGCAATGTTGGTGCAGAGAACAAGCGTATGAAAGATTTCATCCACCAATAGCAGGAGGAGCTAGCCAGGGTGAGCACAGACATAAGAAAGTTGGAAGTTGAGAATCAGAATCTGTCAATGGAGGAGGTTCGGGCATTGTGACAAGAGTCTACAATTGAAATTGCCGCTTCGAAGAATGAGGCCCTAAAATTCGAAAAAGTTAAAAATCATTACAGGGACCAAGTGGGATTGCAGAAGGAGATAAACAAGAAGCACATTCAAGTTGCTAAAGCCCAAATGAACCAAGTGCTCTAGCAGCTCCGAGAGCAAGGCGATATATGGCCATCCATCTTTGATGGGTTGAATGCCTACAACAAAGCAGAAATCTACCAAAAGCAATTGTAGATCGAAGAAATGATAGAATACATGGAATTGGCCAACCTTTGATATGAAAACCTGGCTATGCTCACAGCTGGGAGACCGCGGTCAGAGTTAGAAAAGCAAGTGGCCACCTTGTATTCCTTATACGAGGGTGAGTTCCAGCTGCACAAGGTAGCAAAACAAAAGCTGGCAACAGAAAACGCGGAACTCGAGGTCCTCCGCACAAGCTTTGAAGGCGAACATGCCGTCATGGCCAAATGTATGGGCAATAACCTCTTTTCTTCTCATCATGGTTTTCTCTTTCCTTTCACATAACCATAACTTCTTCTTCTCTAAACTATGCTTCTTTCTTCTTCATTTCATCTCCTTTCCTCATCTATTTTCCATTCCTCTCTATATTCAACATTAGTAAGGCTAAATAATTTTTTATTCTTGAAGTAAGGAGTGAGTATTAAGTGTAGAGTTATGTAAGGAGTGTGAAATCTACATATGAGTGAGGTAAGGGAGATGTCATCTTTAGGAATCTAGCCACATCTCACTTCTATGATAGAGCATCTCACCGTTGGTGTATTGGTGATGTCCCTCACATTCTTTCCCTACCTTTTTTATTTATCTCTCTTTTTCAATTTCTACTATCTCCTCTTCTTTCTATATTTCTTTCTCTTTACTTGCTCTACATTGGTGAGGCCAAATGAGTATCTCTACTTTACTCCATTAAGAGGGTGTGATTAAGAGAATTGAGTGACTTAGGGAGTGATATATCTACATTTCTTATGTGCTTTTTGGGATCTAGCCACACCCCACTTCTATGGTGTAGTACTCCACCATAAATGTATCAACGATATCCCAAACTTTCTTCCCTATTATCTTGCTTTATCTAATCCTCTTGTAAGTACCTATCAACTCATGTCTTTTCTTCATGGATTCTCCTTCATCTCTTTAGCAATATCCATCAAGAGGGGGAAATGTTGTACCCACTTTGACTTTTTCTACATAAGCCAAAAACTTAAGTAAATTCTATGGCTTTTCAATGATTAAGATCATCTTTAGTAGTTTGAATTCAATGTTCTGCATCATCCACAACAGAGTTTTTAGATATCTATCTATATCTTTAAAAAAATTATGTTTTGCATCATTAACAGTGTCATTTCAAATCCCCTTTGAGTTTTAATATCTAACATTAGCTCTAGCATCAATTCTTCTTCTGCCTTAGTGATGAAGTGTCAAAAAGTCAATGTGTCAACTGGGCCGCGTATACACGGCCGCGTCGACGCGGGCCCATCGATGTAGCCACTCTACGTTGACGTGGCCCCGTTTATGCAGCCACCCTTCTTGACCTATAAATATGAGGGCCTTCCGCCTCATTTAGGCATCTTTTGAGTAGTTGTAATGAAGCTCGTGCAGTTTGCTCCCGCAAGAGATAGAATATTTTCCAAGTACCTGCAGTAGGTGTACGAAAAGTGATCGCATCTTTCTTCGAGCATTGATGTATCTGAGCCCATTGGCGTCATGGCAATAAAGACAAACTGTTCAAGCATACCTTGCAGCATTTGGACTTAATTATTTCATGCATTTAATAGTTTAATATGTTTATGCTTTATTAATTACTCATTTATGCTTTATTAGTTACTTGTTGATTATTTAAGTTTTCATTATTATAATTTCAATAGTTATTGTTCATTCATAGTTCATTAAAGGCATAAGTACGACCATCTCGAACATAATCAAAACGCTTGGTAAGCCTAGTGATGCTTAACATCTAGTGACCCAGAAGTGTTAGGAGATGCTCAAAATGTGCTCGGAAGATGGGACCAGATACTTATGTTAGGAATAGTTAAGATTTAGATTAAGATAATTTTAGATTAATTAATATTCTATTCTTATTTTCCAAAATGATTAGTCGCCAAAAAGATAATTAAAAAGATATAAAAATCATTAGCCTTAGTCTCACTTAACCAATGTAAATAGAGCTTCACAAGTGAGATTAGGATGACAACGACCGTTCTAACCCAAGGTTTCACTGGTTAGAAGTCTGGTGTATGTTAAGTGCTTAAAGTCTGCAAATTTCGACCGAGTCGTGCATGAATGCTCGTGATTCGTATGGTTGGGCGTAGGGATACCTAGCCACTCATCACTTAGGATATTTTTTGTTAGATCTACTTTTGATATTCAACATTTGATCTCATATTTTTGAATATATCAACTCTCCAACATCCAACTTCAATCCTTCATTCAATGTCCAACATCAATATTTATGTCCACATGTCATTTCTCCTATCCAAAATCTTCTAGAATCTTTTGGAGGATTCTATGGATCCCACTGCATTATTTTTACATTATCTACAAGGCATTTTTGGCCTATAAATAAGATGATAGCCCTAAATAGAAAGGGATTACCTTTTGGATAATTTGACTTCTGATTAAACATCCCTTTTAGTGCATAATATTTGATGCTCTCTCTCTGCTACTAAGTGTAGTTAGCAATTTTTGTGATTAGTGATTTGGAAAATCTCTTCCAAAGACATGACCTTTATGCAAAATAACTACCCTCTCTTTTTCTCTTTCCTACTAACACATTGTATTCCCTTCATGTTGTTCTCCTGACACACAAAGATATCACTTAGAATCATGTCAATACATTGATCTGATCCTTCCCTCTACTTCATCAACCATGGAATCTACTATTGTTCCTACCAGATCTACATTAGGTGCATATATTGGAGAAGGAACATGGTAACATAGCTCTTCGTAAAATGTCTTTGATCCCTAGTACATGTCCTAGAATGTCTTTTTGCACATTCCTAATTTTCTCTTTTTTCTATAATATGGATTTTTCCTTTTAGCTTTTCTCTCTTTATCATCATCCAGATTTTTGATGAATCTAGTTTCTATTTTTCCATACTTGATTTTGATTTAACATTTTAATGGATTAGATTTATTTTTCTTCACATCTCATTGCCAATCACTTTGATCTTCCAACCACCCATTATTCTTTGCTTTTCATAGATCTACATATGATCTTTGTACATTTTTCCCATTAGCTATTCTACGTACTCATTTATCTTTCCACTTTTAATTTTCTAACGTTTGGCTTGAATTGTTGGACTTTTATCCTATGATCTCTAAGTCTCCTTTCGATTTGAGGGAGGTTATTCGATATTTTAATTTTCCTAGATCGTTAGGTGGCCACAAGATTACCTTGCTCAATTTCATGTTAGGTTATGTCAAATTCCATTATTACAATGATTCCTACCATAATAATAGAAAATCATGATCAATGATCTTATCCACCAACATAGCTACATTGGGAAATAGATAAACATTGTTTAGGTGATCTTGCTTAAGTCCTAAAAATTAATACATATCATAATGATACAATCCTTTTTGGACATGGTCAGCGTAGTTGACATTCAAGATGAGTAATTCATAAGTCTAATGAAGTTATCTATGAGAAGCCTCTATACATTCTCTTTTACTACTAAAGTAATTTTCAACTTAATGGGTTTTGCTCTTAGCTACAGCATGATGTTGTGCAAGATAATGAATTGTAAGATGTCTAACATGTTTTTGTAATGCTAAGTGAAAAGTTCCTTGAACCATATTAAGTTTCTTTGAATTACTCATTGCATCATTGATGAACATTGTTGTCTCATGTATAAATCATGAACTTGTTTATTTTGGTCCAAGATAAATTCTATGTATAGATGCTACTACTATGATGCTAAAGATACCTTTTACATTTTAGTTCTTTACTACATGTAGTTTTTCAATGGAAAATTCTAATTTTCCTCAATCATCCATGAAATAAAATTTTATAAGAAATAAGTCCTTTTCAACTATATACTCAATGAGATCATTATTGATGATGCATATAATCTCATGCCCATACTAGAAAAACTTCATGAAGTATTAAAGGATTCATAACATTCTTTCTTAAAAGATCAAGATGTAGGCCTACATAAGGTATGATTAGATAACTGATAGAGGATATCTCTATAGGAGAAATGTTGGGCATAGGATTGAAATAAAATGGGGTTGATGTTAGAATAAGTCTTTTCTTAAATGATTACCAATATTTTAATCAGAATTAACATTATAGGATAACTATTGTTGTTGCTAACCAAAATAAAAGAAAATAGTAAACATATAAAAGAAATTTTGCTAAACCTAGACTAACATGAGAAATGGCTCTAACTAATTTAATTTTGATGTTTTTTTTAGTGTATTTAATGAAAGGATTGAGAAGATCAACAAAAACTTAAATGAAGGAAGGTTCATAATGTCATAAACATTCCTAGATGGACATGTAGTAAGAGGGAGGAAGAAGCAAATCCAAGGTAAAATTATGTTAGAGATCATGGCTAGGATTTTTAATTAATTTGGTTATCTACATTGACCTTCTTCTTGGTTGCACTATGCCACAACACTTAGGTGTTTAAGCCTTGTATTCTTCCTAATTTTATTTTATGAACTCTTGTAAATCTAGTTCTTTATTTTCATGGATCCTCTACTTTTCTTTCTCATGACTTGAGGTATCTTGGATTATTATAATTTCTTCTATGCTTTGTATAGGATTGATTTTTTAGGGTACTAGTATTGTCAATGGGATAAGAATCCCTTTCAATGAATAAGAAGAAGAAAAATAGATTTCAATGATCTCTTACAATAAAATCCTATGCACAAAATTATTGTAAGATTTTTATTTCCCTTAATTTCTCTTGCATTTGTTAAATTCATTCTTATATCTTCTTTACTTTTCTTCTATTTTCTTTTCTTTTTTATTTCCAGTGGCCAATGCTTCATATCATTTCCATGAAAGCAACTTACTAGATCCTCTACAACCAATGTAATTTTAAGCTTTCTTGATATGAGGATTCTATAATTTTATAGAACCCTACTTTTCACCTTTAATGTTTTACACTTTTTGGTATTCTAGTGAACTACTAAAATCATATGTTAAGCAATTGCATTAGCTAGCTCTAAATCTAGATTTTCTTCTTCATTTGTGTCATTTTTAACATTAATGTTGCTCAAGGTTCAACTTTTGATATTGAACTTTTATTTTCCTCTATACTTTTCTCCTCTTTTTCAAGTCATTTTATCCTATCGGCTTTTCCGAGATCAAGAGCAATGCATCTAGTTCCAATCAAGCTAAGAAGAATCTCTTTGAATTAAAAGAGGATTTTCTCATCATAGTGATAAGGGAGGATCTTGTGATGACTAAACTCTCATCACTTACTTCTGCAAAATTTGTAATCATAGTAGTGCTCGATAGGGTATGTCAAGATTTTGCTCTAACAATAACCTAGGTTCCAACAATGAAGAGACTTCAACCCTTTTCCTACCTTGTTAGAAAGCTATAAGAAGGGGAATCCATGGAAGCAATAAGAGAAAGGAGAACTATATATAATAGAAATATATAACTTATTCTAGGTTTTTTTCTTACATATCTAAGCATTCTTAGAACCAAGGGCTAGAAAATAAAGCTATAGTCAATAGGTTTACTAGAGATTATATTAATCTTTAACTTAACAATTGACATTCTAGAGGTACATGAGATTATGCATGACTACCACTCCCTATATTAGTGTGATTTTGATGTTTCAAAGTTTTTCTAGATGGTTCTCAACATCAACTAAATCTTATTTGCTAAAATATCCTCTTTACATAAAGAGATCTAGATGATTCATCTTAGAACTACTTATGATAGAAATTCTTCTAAGGGAGAGGTCCTATCCTTCTAGGATGTAGAGGCCCAAGTAGACCTAATTTACATTTAAGAGATTAAGCATCTAATATGTGAGCTAGTTTTTCCTTTTATGAAGTGGTTAGCAAGCTACAAATCTTAGTCAAGGGACATGATTATCTAAAAGGTCCTTTGGAACCTATATAACATCTTGAACAATGATGAATCAGTAAATTGACTTGATATAATGTGTTTTTGCCTATGTGATCAAGTCAAGAACGCTTGCAAAAAAGATATAAATTTAAATTCAACTAGCATCTTCAACATTTATGCTGATATGTATGCTACTCAAGAATTTATGATCTTAGAAAGACATTCCAACTACATGCATAAAAGGGGGTTCTTTAGAAAGTGCATTCATCATCTATAAACCTAGGGGAAAACTTAGATGAGAATGACAAGATTGACATGTTGAAGCTTACTAATTCTATCATAGATCAAACTAAGGCTAATCCTACATAATAGAAAATTTAGCATTTATGGAATGTTGGAATACATTCATACTTAAATATTAAAGTTTCATCCTATAAAAATTATTGATTTGTTTTATTAAAGATCCATAATAGATAATTGAAAAGTACTAAAGCAAGTTTTTATCAAAATTGTTTTAATTTAGAAAAGAATTTATCTACATGAGATCCTAAGTATTATAAGGCATGGTTAATGATATTTCCATGCATAAATTCCATCTTAAGTGTAATAAAGATGATATGCAATCATAAGCATCATCATATCATAGTGTCTTTACCCCATCTAAGATGGGTTGGCCATTATAGTACACAAAAGATTTAATGATGACATACTATGATTAACTTTATACCTAATTTTTTAGTTTCTCAAACTATATTTTTATGATGCTTCTAGGTTTCACATGTCTCAACATAGCCTAGAATTGAACTTGTGACTTACATACCATAAGTCATATGCTTTAACCAAATGAGCAATGTTTCATTAAATTAAATTATATAATACCCCAATGATCATTACTTCAACAAAAGATATCATGAATTTTGTCTTTTCTTCAAAGAAAATTTTGAATTCATGATTGAAATCTATTTATCCATAATAACCAATTTCATTATAGATAGTGATCATTTTTATTATCTTAGAAAATTAAATTAGTATTATCTATGTAACTATGGTAATAGATTATAAGAGTTTGCAAGCCTAGTACATGAATCACCATCATCATCATCATTTTTATGCATAAATTTGATGCTCATTACCTATTTTTAGG
Source organism: Gnetum montanum (assembly GCA_015680685.1). Classification (NCBI taxonomy): domain Eukaryota; kingdom Viridiplantae; phylum Streptophyta; class Gnetopsida; order Gnetales; family Gnetaceae; genus Gnetum; species Gnetum montanum. Next base: position 445,925 of record MNCI01034224.1, on the reverse strand, counting down.
GCATTTTTTCTTGTAAAATATGGGCATAAATTAAAATATCCAATTTTTAAAAATGGATAAATTATGATACCTTGTTATTGATAATATATGATATATATAAGCATTACATTTAGCTATTAACTTTAGTACAAAAATATGCTATTTATGCTATTTTAATAAAAGTTGATCATCACATTATATAACAAATAACTAATGAGAATTGATGCCCATAGATTTCACAACCTAATCATCATCGTCATCTTAATCTTATTCTAACTACATGGAATCGGTGATATGAATTTTTTTTTGTTATTCACTTCTGTTAAGAGTTAAATATGCATTAATATCCAAATCGTATATGTCTTTGTTTATGTAAATAAACTAGATACCTTTTGATCAACTTCTTTGTTGGATCCCCTCAACTTTAATAAAGCAACCTCTTCTAATAGGAACATTCTCTCTCTTAGCATATGACCAAATCATATAAGATGAATATTTTAATATTCTGATCTAGAGATGCTACTTTGAAACTTCTCCTAGTAAGAGAAAATTTGATGAAATGTTTCTTACTGATATTCATCTTTACCCTAAGCATACATTAAGCTGAATGCTTTTTAACAGGCTAGTATTTTTGTGACATTCCATTTCCAAATGTCATGTAAAATGTCAAACATTCAACATTATGTATAAAGAAAGCGACAGGAAAAATTAAAAAGGAAATGAAAAAATGTTTTATTAATGTTTAAAAAGTATATCTAGGTCATTATCTAAGGGTTCCTTGGGATAATCTTCCTTCAACATCTATACCTTAAAGGCAATCTAGCAATGCCATGATGGTTAGGCCTCTAACTAGCTAGAAGGGATGGTCAATCATCTTCCTATAAATAGCTTTGCCTAGACCCATTACTTGTCATTTTTGGCTCTACAACTCAATGCTAGCATGACCTCTAGTTTCTAGGTTTAAATACCTCAAGTCAAAGCCATAAAGGTCAACTTAAGATACATGCTCATTATTACAATATGTTCTTTCAAGTATTTTTACAATAATTACATTATTTGCTACAAAGTGCACCATCTCTATTAAAGAAAAATGCTATTTGGAAATGAAGACATGATAATTTGTACCATAAATGATCATAGGTTTGATATCATCTTTATTAACTTACTATTCAATATAGTAGGATTCTTCTATCACAAAGCACACTACTATCTTCCTATCATTTTTTTTCATTCTACTTCAATTTTTTTACATCATTGCTAATATCACTATATATTTCAATAAGCAATTCCAAGTATTTGAATTACTTACATTGAAAAATTATTGGTTTTAGATTCTAATCCTTGTTTATTAATTACTCACTTTCTCATTTAAGTGTACTTCATGTATTTCATGTTACTTCTATTAATCATTAATTCTTTTTATTCTAAGGTGTTTTTAAAATCTTTATTTTTATAATCAATACTTCATTAAATTTATCCACCAAAATAATATCATTAGCAAAAAGCATACATCAAGGAATACCCACTTGAATATCTTTGATTAGGTTATCCATAATAATGGGAAATGAACAAGAGCTTAAATTAGATCTTTGATATAACTAGATCTTCATTGGAAATTTTAAAGTCTCTCCACAATGTGAACATAAGTTATTGCTCTATCATACATGTATTGAATAGTTGTTATATACCTAATAGAAATATTCTTCCTCAACACCCATCAAATAATATCTTAATAAAAATCTATCATAAGCTTTGTTCAAGTCAATAAAAATCATGTGTAGATTCTCTCTTACAATTAAATTTTACCATCAACTATTATAAAGAGAGAATTTCTTCCATAGTCGACATTTTAGGCATAAAACTAGAAATAGTTTATTCTTGCCTTAAGTGTTGTTCTATAGCCCTTTCCCATAACTTCATGATATGGCTCATAAACTTGATGCCTCTATAATTTTCATAGTTTTGGATATCTTTTTTATTCTTGTAGGTAGGTGTTATAGTGTTTCTTCTCTAATAACTTGATATTTTATGCTTCTTCTCATTGAAAAAATTATAACTTTAAGTAGAAAAGCTTTAGTAAAATCTAAATAATTAATTATTTTCAAATTTTGTTACTATTATTTATTTCTAATCGATGCTTTCTTTTGTCTTTTGTTGAATAAATTTGTTTACCAAGTAATCCATATATCTTTCATAAAATTTTGTACCTTTATAAATATACCACCAAGTCCTATCACTTTATCATTCCTGATCTTTTTAAGAGCTTTCTTTACTTCAAGATCAAAATGTTAAAGATTTGATATGTTCTAGAAAGTTTAACATATTAGTTAGTGTATACATCTAGTAACACCATGAATACTTGCATACACCGTCATGGTGTACAACACCATCTACAATATCTTATCTTATGTGTATTAAAGTTAAAGTTAATTATGGATCATTAGCTATCTTATATTTTTTAACTACTATTCATTAGTCATTGTGTCTATTGGCTTTCTATATGTAACTATTTCATTGCATCTGTAGTGTTTATTCTAGTTTTCTTTGAGTAAGTAATACAATACAATATACATAACTTAGAACAAAGATACTTGGTTATATTATTCTTCTCTGTTACATTATGTGTTCATGTCTTGCGTATAATACATATAAAACTGTGGGTTATATTATTTTCGTGGTGCATGTTCATCTTAATTTTAGTAGTCACCAAGCCATTTCTAATATCTGAGACCTAGTAACTTAAACATCCCAAGACTTCACAAAAAAATATAATTTATTATGGTTATGTCTTGTTCCATGTCTTCAATTTCATTTCTAGAAAATTATTTGTTAATTAGTTCCTAAAAATAGATCCTTCATCACTTCAAGATTTCCTTATTTGAGAACAAAATCCTTTCATTATCAAACTAGATGTATCTAACAATGTTAAATTCTTTACACCTCTTGTTCTTATCCTTAGCTAACTTGTATATCAACTTTTTACTCTACTTAATTTGTAGATTCTCATAAAAGAAATCAAAAACATTTAGCCTTACTCACTATCTTATTTGCCACATACTTCACTACCTTGTATCTTTTGAAGTCATCCTATTTGCCACTTCTTTAAACACTTTTTTATCTTGAACTTTTTCTTAAACTTCTTCCTCCACTATCATGTTACCTTTTGAATATGCTTCATTCCTCTTGAAATTACAATTGTTTTTTTCCTATCTTCTCAATACACCCCTTCATATAACCCCAACTATCATTCACATATAGGAGAAAGGGATGTTCGAACCTGAAGCTTTCTTTATAATAGTATTAGCCCTTAAGATATATGGTTTAATTAAAACTTTATAACTTAGCATTATTCACCAAAATCAAACCCATAATGTTGAGCTTCCAAATCAAGAGTCTTCAAACTACCATTCACAGTTAAGTTTAAATATTAAGATTCTAATGTACGCAATCTATCGTTAAAGGTAATATTTTTATTTTCCTAAATTTCTATATTTTATACATAGCACCCCTTCTTAAAGCCTCTACTAATACCACTTTTGATAGTCAAATTAATCATTATAAGTCTATGCTAATTTCTAGGGCTTTCTCTAAATGACTTCTCAATTCTTACATGTTTTTCAATCTCTCTTTCTCACTAAGTTGTAGTTTATCTAGGTTGAGTTACACTTGCTCTTAAAGACTACCAAGTGTTTTTTTAAAATAGATATTAGCTAGTGTAGAAGGGCCATCATTTGAAGTGATGATAAGGTGCTTATTTCTCAAGTCATAAGACCTAGGTTCAAGCCTAGGCATAGCCAATCAAAAACAGGTTAGATTTTCGTTCATCTACTGATCCTTCTTGGACCTCACTTGGTGGAATTATCATTGAGTCTTTTGGTGATACTTCTTTTATTAGCTAGTATAAGATCACATGCCAATGCAAATTTAATAATATACTTCCTCATATCATTTTTTTTATCCAATATCATGCTCACCATGCATCATATATTTATGTCATCCAGATAAAAAGAATATCATCATGCTATAGTATCTATTATAGAATTTTATCCAAAGCATCCTAAAAGGCCCTCTTATCATGCTCTCCCAAACCAACCTAAGAAGCATGGACACTTAGGATGTTAATAAGTTTCTTCCTTAACATAAAAATAATACTCATAGATGTTTCTCTAATAGATTTAATGTTTCTCCATTAGATCTAATTTTTCTTTAGCAGATCTCATTTTCTCTCTTTAATTTTTCTCTAATAGATTTTATCTTTCTAGAATTCTTCTACAAAGGATTCTAAATAACCTCCAATTTATTTAATTAATGCTAAAATTTTTGCTTCTTTTATCAATGTTGAACTTTTTATTGATTTTGAGAATGCAGATTTATAAGCTTTTGAGTAAAATTTGAATTTCATTCTTCTAGTGATTCTAACATCGCTAAGATACTTGATTTTATTCTCCCTAATGATTAATGTGAATCATTAGTAGCTGATCTAACATCATGATATGTGTTCATTCAAATTTTAGGTTACTTTCCTCATAATCAAAGTTTTTCTTCATAGTTAAATGATGTAATACAAAAACATTATATTTAAAGCATTCATGCTAGGTATTATTCTCATTTTTTCTACGTGTTAAGCTAGGCAATGCTTTGATAGTGTAATGTGTCTTAGTTATAGGATCTTTTATATAGAAACATGCAATGTTAATCATTCATAAGTGGACTCCAAGTTTTGATGTTCAATCTAAAAAATATTTTAAAGTTCTATTAGAGGTGGGCTTTACGCCTCATGGAACCCTCTACAATGACAATATCTTTATCTATGAAAATAGTTAACATAAGATTTAATAATTTAACAAATTGGTAATCTTGAATGTACTCATCATTCTTTGTAACAACATTGTGTCATATTCTGTAGTCTTTTGTAATTTGACTTTGTCGTTAGCTATCTTATTATGAACTTAGCTCTTCTCATCTTTACAAAGGAAAACTTGGTTGGTTGGACTTTACAACATATTTCTTTGTAAGTCTTGCTTTTTCTTTACCTTTTTATTAGATTCTTAACTTAGATTTATTGGAATTTATGAAATTCTTCTTCATAAGCCTTTTCTTTTTTTTAACCATCATAATCTTCCAGATAACCTTTACTTCTTACTCAAGAACCTAAACTAGGCTACATATGGTACTTCTTAGCTCTTCTCTTCTTATTTAAGAAACTAGATCCTAGTGTCATTGAGATATGTTTCTTCTCTTCCATAATACTTACTTATCAATCTACAAAAAAGACTGATGGCTAGTTCATCTCCTCAAGGTTCAATTTAAAATAGTTGAAAGGTTCTTTATGTTATGAATTATGAATGTTGTCTTGTAAGCTTCTTTACTTATAACTACTTTTCTTCATTTATTGTGAATTGGATCATGATGTTCTTCCTTTTATGAGTTAGCTCATGAGGTTTAATATATGTTATGAACCCTATGATTCTTTTTTCCTGCTTCTTCTTCCTCATGGTTCTTCTTACATTTTTTATGTATAGATTATTCCTTTCTCTTCTTTATTATTATTCCTTACTTCACACATTTCCAAATTGATGAGACACAATATTGCATAGGCAATGATATCGCGGCCGTCGCGATATCGCATCCCATGCAATATCGCATAAGCAATATCGCGTAATCCCCTGCGATATCGCATACACGATATCACGGTCCATCACCAAGTCTATAAATAAGAGGTGGCTCTCCCTTGTTTTCTCATCCTGGGCTAGAAGTAGGGAAACTCTGGTAGATTGATCACTCCAAAGATAGAATATTTTCCATGTGCCTGCAGTAGGAGTCCTAAAGTGAACGGATCTTTATTCGAGCAACATTGTACCTGAACACAAGTTGTGTACGGCAATAAAGACGAACTTGTCGGATAAACCTTGCAGTGCATGGAATAGGATTTTATTTATTACTTTCTCTCTCACCCTTAAACTCCTAGAACATGGAATGAGTACAACTTGATTACGAGCATCTAGTGTGACTACTTGGTAACCCAGTGGCGTATTTAAGATCTGCGCTTGGTAATCCCAATGGTAGTTGTGCACAAGGATGTGTACAGTTAGTCAAGGAATCGGCTACTCATCACACTTAGGCTAGATTACATTCTCTCAATCCTTTCCTCCTAGTTAAATGCCTCAGTACAACCACTTCGAGCACGTGCGTTACGCGTGGTGATCCCAGCAACGATTAGCGTTTGGTAGCCGCGGTTGCATCGGTTCAAGGTGTGTACGGTAAGTGGGAACGGATACTGATGCTAGGTAATTTAGACTTAGTCATTAGTTAGAATTAGTAATTAGTTTCTCAACCCTCAACTCAATAGCATAGGAGAAAAACATAAAAGACTATGAAAATCATATACCTCAGACTTACTTAACCATACACCGTGACAACTACAAGTAAGTTTGGGAAGACAACGAATGGTTAACCTTAAATGTTCCATGAGGCATGTAGGCATTTAGTCTACAGAGTTTAACCAGGTCATGCGTGCTATGCTCGTATTCATATGGTTGAGTGTAGGGGTACCTCGCCACTCATCATTGGCGCGGTTGCCGAGGACTAAGTGTTTGTGCGCTAAGTATCACATAAGAGATCATTTACATCGTTGGGAACTTAAACGAACCTTAGGGTTAATCAAATAAGAAAAATTTTATATAATGGTAAAATCAACACACCTATAAGACATCATGTCTTTTTCTTCTTCTTCTCACAAGAGCAACACATCACCTAGAAATATACAAAAGATAGTCGACAATCAAAAACACATAACCGAAATCAGCCAAGTCCTTACCAATATAGGGTGACATATACTCATCCCGATGAGTATATACCTGATTATACTTTTATCCTCAATCAAGATGAACAGATGCACTAGAGATATTTGTTTGGTAACATAGTATTACCTCCAGATTGATCTGTCCCAAACATGCTTCTCCATGCTTTGGCAAAGATTGGCATGACAAAACTATAAGCTGAATATGTTGCGGAAAATTTTGATGTAAAGGATTACCATCCCACACCTTTATAACGTATGAGGGATGCAAGGCAGGAGAGCCAACATACACTGTTGAAGGGCAAAGAGGTCCTGCACATCCTTAGTGAAACTAGAGATGGTGAACCACTCATAACGAGTTCTCTATCAAGAGATGTTCCCCCTCCTAACGATGGTGAGGAGGTTGGGTATCAGAACCTACGCTCAATGATACACAAACTTGGTTCTGATTCTTGTGAACACCAGCTGTTCATAGAGGGAACAACAACAAAACACAAGGATGGGCACTTAGATTGTCACCACAATCGGGGTCGAAGCAGCCGAAGAGAAGGTAGAAAACATTGCCACGACGATGGTTCTCCTTCTTCTTTCCCTTCTTCACATCACTCACCCTCTCCTTCCACCTCTGGGCACAATCATAGGGAGCATAATGAAGAGGATAAAGGTAAGAAAAATGAGAGACCTCGACGAGAGAGTCGAGAGAGAGGATAAGGGCATGAACAAAGGGAAATTAGGGAACAACGCAGACATCACAGGCGTCATGAAAGAGATGATCATGACGAGCCCCTACTTGCAACCCAAAGTATGCTTAACATAACGGAGGCTGTTAGAATCCCAACAAGGCATCTAAAAGATAGTTGGATCAAGCACTTGGATATGAACAACATCCCACGATTTGATGGGGGATACAACTCATATCTGCAAAATCATTTACAAGCATTCCATGATGCCTGTGCCTTGCAAAACATTGAGAATGAGTGGCAGAAACTTAAGTTGTTTCCCAGGACACTCATCAAGGAAGCAAAGAGCTAGTACCAGTCCTTAGAACCAGAAACCATTAGGAGGTAGAGTACGATGCTAGAACTCTTCAATGATAAGTATCAAACATACTCCCGAGTGTCTAATTTACGTAAGCAGATCCAAGGATGGAAGCAAGGAAATCACGAACCCTTGGATGCTGCCATGGCCTGCTACTACACATTGTTACATCATTGCCCGGGCCATGGATACGCACAGCGGGATCAACTTCGCCACATCGTAGATGGGCTAAGGCATGAGACTAGAAGAACCCTGGGAATTATGCCCAAGGGAGACTATTACAACTTAGAGCCCATGAAGTACATAACTTGTTGGAATAAGTAGCAAAAGAAGAAGACGAGCTACACAAGAGGGAAAGTGCAGAAGAATACAACCGCGACCCCTCCCTTCGAAAGAAGGGAGTGAAATTTTGTGATGAGCAGGATGAGTCACCACTCGAGGAGTTGGTGAACCGGAAAACCTTGCCAATTCAAAAGTTAACAACAGAAATAGTGGCTAAGGTAGACGACGTATGGAGTTCCTTAGACTCTAAAATTGAAACTGTCTTAAAAATTGTAGAAGAGTCTAAGATAGAATAAAGTAGTGACAAAGGTAAGATAAAGTGGAGAGATTTAGACCCTACACATAACAAGGGTAAGGGGAAAATCACTAACTCCGATGTGGTTGTGGATTCAGACACAGACGATGACGGTGGATGTGAGATCTGCCACTATGACCATCCTAAGGGATGTTGCCCAATCATCTCACATCTACAAGAGTCTGGAGTGTATGCACTTAATCCGAGACTTAATCAACAACAAACACCCCGTAGGTTACCTTATCCCCAAGGTAACCCAAGGCAGTTCCACCAACCATTAACGTATTATCCAAGTGGAACTCCACCAGAATCCATCGGACAGCATTAGTAGTGGCAATACCCACAGTCATGGGGGATGCCATCACCGAAACATCAGTACCCTTACCGGCAGCCTGACCCTTATGGATATTATGTGTAGTAGCCAATTTCTCCAAGTGACTCTATGAGTCACACAAATCCCCACCATTACTACCAAGTTCAAGAGTACTTCAGAAGGACTCCTTCTCCTCTGAGAGACACTCCATACCCACACCATCCTCCAAATCCATCTGCACCTCTTCCACGAGTAGTTCCCATAACACCTCCTGCTCCAACAATGCAAGGGGAACTTCCTCCTCAACCACTGCAACATCACGCTGCGAGAGCTATAAATATTCAACCTGCTACTGGTTCTGACAACTGTAAAAAGAGAAGACCCTTCTTCAGAATCAAAAGCCCAGACAAACTCTTGCAACAACAAGCGGTTGAGCCCATGTACACTCCTCCACCATCTAACACTTCGGAGCACCCTTCAGTTCAATAGAGCTTAATGCATATGGTCATGTTAACGTAACCGACTGGATCAAGGTAGGCCACCTTCCTAGGAAACTAACTGACCCTGGGAGTCCCTTAATCTACCTTCGNGTAGGGCACCTTCCCAGGAAACTAACTGACCCTGGGAGTCCCTTAATCTACCTTCG
>MNCI01034224.1:403222-432984 GCA_015680685.1 Gnetum montanum | reverse complement strand
GGAGTTCGACCAGATCGTGCATGCTACGCTCATATTCGTACGGTTGAGTGTAGGGGTACCTCGCCACTCATCACTAACTTACTATTAGCTTTCTTATATTTCAAAGAAATGTTATGATGGTTCCTAAGTTACAAATCATATCTTCTTATTAAAAACTTATTAAGAATGATTACGAATAGTCATGAATGAATATCAAACTAATGATTATATAGTTTATGTAGTTCAATGCTCCTCTTCAAGAATTACTTTCATAACTTCATTTGTTGTTTCTTGCAAAGTCATTGAGTGAAAATGATTGATTACAAGTATACAACAGTTCATGGTGGTCGGCCACAAAGAATTGTAAATTTGTAAGAATTAATGGACATAATCCCATTAACTCATATATTCATATAAAAAATAAATGATATTAAACTCTAAAAAAACACAAAGAATTGATTTTCTTCATTAATATCTCAAGTCAACATTACATCACAGGATCCCAATCTGAGGAATAAACAAAGTGGATTCCATCTTAGCAAGAAGAGAGGATGGAGGTTTTGGATTAGATGATGATTCCATAGCTTGAGATTATACCTTAGCAGCAACAACAATAGGGACCGTTTCATATGATGATGCAGAAGGAGAATAATCATTGATATGTTAAAGAACTTCTACATTGCCTATATTAGTTGTTATTTCTAAAGCTGGTAAATGCAAAACTTTAGGTTGCTTCATGGTTCTCTAATAGCTTCATAGCTTCTTGTAACTATGCTAGTTCTTCTTAATACATAATGACTTCATCTTCTTTTGCACTTAACTTTAAATGATATTCTTCAAACAATATACTTACTATCATGAATTTGCTTATTAGCTTCCTAGATATTAACCTGCAATACCTTATGCTCTTCTACAGGTTCTTAATTGGTCTTACAAAGATCTTGTACTTCTTGCTTAAGTCATGAATTCTTACCTATAAGATCTTTTAACTCTTGTTTGTATTATTCCTTTATCTTTGTAGCCTCTATTGATTATTTAGTAGGTAGAGTTTTTACTTCACTTAGTCCCTAATCCAATAGCAATAACTTAGGCCTAATTTGTGCCTTAAATTATTTCACAATCTAAGAAAACTTTAGAAAATTTTTCTTTAGTTTTTCATATTTGTTAATCTGTGCTTGCAATATTGTATCCCAATCTTCTTTCTCTTTCTCAATAAGCAACAATTTCTTAATTACCTCAAAAATTTCATCATCTTTATTATCCTCAACTTATCTGAATGTAACATAGTGGATCATGACTTTCACATATAAATATTCTCCTACTCTCATAAGCTCATGATCATTTAGAGCATTCTTTAATCTAGAATCTAATGAATATCTAATACTAATTTTGATTGTTGCATCTACATTATTACTTTATTATTACACCAATTTCTCTTAGAAATTTTTATTATTATTTCATTCATAAGAGCATGGAATTCTTATGTGTGGCAAATAATTTTGTGTACCAATCATGATACATCTCTTTGTAGACATTAAGTCAACACAAGCTCTTAATGTATATGTTACCTTAGTCAAATTCATGATTTGATTATTCTTCACTAAGTTAGTTATATCAAAAAATTGTACATATGTAAATAACTTAAGATCTACAATATCAACATAATTTGGAGAATGGATAATAAAGAAATCATTACCAAACTATTGTTTTTCCTCAAGAAGAGTCATCTCCTTCCCTTTCTCTTCAGAAGTCTTATGAATAATTGGGATGACTCTAGATTTCTTCGATGAACCTTCTTCTAATGATGTAAATGGTAATGCATACTTGATAAACCTTCTTGTGCTTGTTGTTGTACCTGTCGTAACAATGATTATGCTTTGATCTATTATTACAATTGAGATTTTTCTAATCATGACCTTCAATTTGTCATTTGGATTTATAATCTCTTTTTCTACTAACAAAATAGGAACTACTGGTGATGTTGGAACCTAAGTAGGCATTGCCTTATTGCAGAACTTCTTTCCTAAGAAAGCAAGAAGTCTACTAAATCCAAACTTTTTGACTACTTTGTCCTTAAGTTTTATAAGTACATGATAAAATTTGTACACTAAGATTCTTATCCAAGTGCATTTTAGTTTCTAGGCTTGAATGTAAATAGACTCTTAAGAATACCCTACTGCAAATTCATTTGATAATCAACATAGTTCATCTAGTTGTTGTAAACTTTTTCCATATCCAAATACTTGTGCAGTTATCTTGAAAACATTACTTGGAAATAAAGAAAAATACTACAGCCTCATAAGTTGTTGTAAACTTTTTCCATATCCAAATACTTGTGCAGTTATCTTGAAAACATTACTTGGAAATAAAGAAAAATACTACAACATCATAATTAATAAAACAAATATCTATAAATGGCATATAAACATTTTTATCCTTGGCAGCAAATCTAATTAGTTGTTCATTAATGAATGTTGGGTTTTTTAAGAGCAAAGATGATCATTTTTTTGTTTTTATTATACAATAGAAGTTTATTTTAATAAAATATAAAAAATTTCTATTTTTATGGGTAGTTATAATTCTATTTTAACCCCAATTCATATATATATATAATTCTAAAGATTTTACTTTTTCTTTAGGGCTATGTTGTATTATTTTTAGTAAACTTTACCCCACATGTCACATATTTTGTTAATCTTTTGGTATGTCAAAACCTTAAGAAAAATGGAGAGCATAAAATGTTGTGGAGTGTGATGATTTTGTAGGTCAAGAATGAGATCTACAAAGAGATGTCAAAGTGGATACTACAAGGACTTAAGAGTGCATAGATGAGAATGAAGACTACAATGTTCCAGGGATTGAGAGGAAGCTAAATGTATTTGTTTGTGTTGATTTTGTTGATGGTGATTATTGAACATTTTTACATATTTTGAAGTGTTTTTAGCTAATTTTGTTGAGTCTAGGAGATTATAGGATCTATGGGGACTTGTTTCAAGGCATCTAGAGGCTCCCAACATCAAAATGAGCAGTTTCATTTTTGGCCCCTATAGAAGAGACGTCTTCCTAGAGATGTCTCCTTAGAGATGTCACAAAGATGTCTTCCCTGAAGAGTATATGTCTTCTAAAAATAGGAGATGTCTCCCTAAATTTGAGGCTAAATTTAGAGAGATGTCTCAATCTCAAAGGAGACATCTACACTGGCCGTAAAGTGACCGATGGATGAATTCTGATGTGATTTTGGAAACTTCAAAGCTATAAGAAGACATTAATTCTTGGGAATAGAAAAAGCGAAATGCATTTGAATATGAATAGTCAACATCAAGCTTTCATTATCTAATTTATTATACTCATGTACTTCCTTGTAACATCATTTGTACTATTATATTGATTGTTTGTTCTACTGTACCTCAAAGTACAAGGACTTGTAATTTAATTACCTTATTTCCTTGTAATTTTATTTTCTCTCTTTTTGCCCCACTAGGGTTGATGCTCTTCTTGCGAGAAGGCATCATCATTGAGATTGTCAGGATCTCATTGGGATTGAGTGGTTGCTGCAACGTCATAACAGTTTGGAGTGGAGCTCAATTTGTAAAGGTTGTGGGATGCTTGAAATCAAATTATGAACTTGTTAGGACCTGGCTACGTTGAGTGGTTTCATGGTGATGAAACACTTCAGAGCAAAGCTTAGAGCTTGTACAAGGTGTGGTGCTCTTCAAACCACATTTCAGAGAAACAAAGTTTGAAGATATACAAGTGAACTACCCTCAAAGCGTGAAGTACCCAAGCTAGGGAACCACATAAAAATTGGTGTGTGCCTTGTATTGAAGAATTTTTGTTTTGGTGAACTTATTCATCCCCCTCCCCACAACCCCCCAACCCCACCCCCCGCCCGCACCCCACCACCCCCCCTGTTTTCTAAGTTCTATGATCCTCATATTTATATCTAAGACATTTCTTGAAAATTTCTATCACAAAATCATGAATATAATTTCATCAACATCATTCATCATTATTTACTTAATCTTAAAAGTTGAATAGTCAAAATTACGAATATTTACTACTTTCATTATATATGAGATATTTCACAACATTTTTAGTAATTCTAGATTTATTAAAAATCTATAACAAGTGGGTACATGCAGCTAAAATTTTAGTTCAATATCTATTTCGAATTGAGAGATATTAACTCTATAATTAGGTAGATTTTTTGAATCCTAAATTTTTACTAAAATGAATGATGATCAATGATTAGATGATTTCTCCACTATTGCATACTAATTTGACGTGATGTTGGATTTATTTGAAATTTAATATCTTTTAAAGGTTTAGTTAAAATCTTAGCATAAAAAGCTTAATAACTTTTAAGTTATCATCTCTCAAAATTGCACTATTAGAATTACCATGATTTTTAATAGATTTAAAAGAACATAACATAACCTCAACTTATGGATATCTTTTTTACTACTTCCTTTCTTCAAATTGTAGAGAACTTCTAGGCTTTTCAAAAATACAAATTTTCTTAACTAATTCTTTATGAAACCAAGATAACCAAGTAATTATTTTGTTGTTTAAAATGCCTTCAATGGATAGGCAAACATACTTACCCTAATAGAAAATTTTTATCAAACTATCATGGTCAAACTGTAGGATTTGACTTATCTCAGAATATGTCATCAATTCTACTAATGAAAGCTCTAATTCTACGTAACTATCCATGCTAAGTTTATTAGATGATCATGAACCTTAGGATCTGTTAGTTTTTCTAGATGATTTGAGTTGTAAGTGATGGTGCATTTAATTTCAGGTTTGCTTACAACTAGAGTTACTAGAAAAATTATGAATGTCTCTTTGTTGGCATGAATACCTTAAAAGTTAATTTTCCTTTTTGGAATCATCTTGATTATAAATAGGACCTCTCTAAATTGATGGGAACGAGCACAAATCAACCTTGCTAAACTCATGGATATAGATTCTTTGCTATTTTTATTTTTTTTTCTTAGAGTCCTTGCCCGAAATTGCATAAACTCTTTTCTAACTGAAAATTTGAGGATTCTACATTTGGCATTCATGATGATTTGTGTAATCATTATGCATTTAATATTTGAGGCTATAATATTTCATAATATGATAATTCATTATGAAACATTCTTTATTTATTCTTTATTTCTTTCTTAACACATGTTTACAAGAGATTAAGTTAAGTTTTATAAAAATTTAACTTATTTCTTTCATGGATTGCAAAGGATAGGCTTTGCATGAATTAGCTTATGATGGTAGGATATTTAATGTCTATTCCCTTTGGACTTAGGAAATTGAAGATTATCTTTAGGCCTTTGATTACAATTGTATTGTCTCTTAATTTACCCATGGATGTTGAAGATCTACATCCTCTTATCTTTCTAACTACTTCTAGTGTAGACTTCCTTATTCATGTAAACAAGAATTTCATCCAACTTATCCTCGATTTGTAAGAGTATGTTGACTATATACTTAATATAGTGTTCAAAAAGTGGATGATTCATATTGATGTTACTTTGATCTTCTAATATCATAGGAGTTTCACGCATTCTCTCCAAGGTTTTCTTTAGAAGCTTCATTTTTTCATGAATAGATTCCATGTCTCTCAACCTCACCCCTTTCTATAATATCAACTCTTCTACCCTCTAATAATCTCCAATGTATCGTCCCCTATTTTTTTTTCTCCTTTGACCTTTTTTTATCATTTTGGTTATAATTTTAGTTTGCCAACTACCATATATAACTATCTCTTATTTATGAATCATCATATTTCCTAAGCATATTGTTTTCTTTTTATATTTATAACCACCATTCTATTTCTTGTTAATCCATAACTTCTTGTTCTCATAGGCAATTTTCAACTTCATGCTTTAATACCATGTTAGAATTTGCTTTTACACCCCATGGACAACTTTAAAATACCAAGATCCTTATCTATGAGAATAGTTAATAGATGACTTAACAATTTAACAAATTGATAATCTTAAATGTACTTATCATTCTTCGTAACAATATTACTTCATATTCTACAATCTTTCCTAATCTAACTTTATTCTTAGCTAGTTCACTAAAAACTTAGGCATTCTATTTTTTATAAGAGAATACTTGGTTAGTTAGACTTTATGAAATACTTCTTCATAAGTCTTCCTTTCTTTTCTTTATTATGCTAAGTCATGCTTGACCTAGCTTTATTGGGCTTTATGAAATCTTTCTTCTAATCATTATAACTTTTTCAATGGCCTTCACTTCTTATTTAAGAAATTAGACCAAGCTATATATGTTACTTCTTAGATCTTCTCTTCATATTTAATAAACTAGGTATTGGTGTTGCAAAGATCTATTTCTTATCTTCTACAATACTTTCTTATCAATCTTATGAATAGGACTAATAGTAACTTAATCTCCTTAGGGCTCTATTTGAAAGAGTTGGGAAGCTTCTTACATTATGAATTATGCATATTGTTGTTTAATAAGCTTCTTTACTAACAACTACTTCTTTACATTCATCATGAATTAGTTCATGACATTCTTTCATTCATGAGTTAGCTCATAAGATTTAATACATGTTATGAACTCTATCATTCCTTTTATGCTTATTCTTTCTCATGGTTCGTCTCATGTTCTTCACTTATAAATTGTTTCTTTACCTTCTTTTTTATTATTTTTCACTTCACACACTTTGTAACTTATTCTTATCTTGCTTATATTTCATAGAAAGGCTATAATGATTTCCAGGTTATGAATCATACCTTCTTATTATGAACTTATTAATAAATATTACAAAAAGAATGATTATATAGTTCTAACTTATGTAGTTCAACAAGTTTCATGTTTTGTCAAGCTATTTAATCTTTTATTCATTTTTCAAAAAAATCAGTAGAAAGTTTTTAGTCTTTTTGGTTCTATAAAATATATGGAATCTATTTACACACTATTTGATTTTTATAGAGATCTCTTTATTGAAATCAATCTTCTTAACCATAAAAAGGGATTGGCGTTACAAGTAGGTAAAAAGAATTAGATTCAAATAATTACTTATTCTAATCTTTATAATTCTTACAATTGTTATCATCATGAAGAATATTTGTTTAATGTTTATTCTTTTTTGTTTAAGAAAAAGAAAAAATATGTAAAATCTAAGGATGAAAAATTAACAAATTGAAGCTAAACAGGCAAAAAATTAAGATAATGTTCATAACAAGAATGATCAAATGGTAATAAATTAACCAAAGAAAATATAAGCTTCTATGACTACTTTTACTTTCACTATAAGAAATAATGATCAATTTGAATAGGCAGCATATAAGAAAAATTTCACCTAGTTGTTAAATCTTATGTTGATGAAAGGTCTATAGAAAATTCCAAAAGGTCTCGATGTAATATTAATTGTAATGAATAATATGTGCCAACATATACTATTGTACCTTCCTCTCCTATATCTAATGATTTTGCTATTTTAAGTTTGAGCATAGATATGGAAATTTATGTTAAGACTAGAATTTTGAGACCACTCTACCTATTAAATTTTCTTTCTTGATTTTCCAAAGCATCTATTATAGAGTTTTATAGCTAATTAAACATTCCTAAAATGGGAAAATTATTTCTTTTCATGTTTTTTTTGGTAATTTCTACTTAGTGATTAAGCATTTCATGTCCTCTAAATTGTTTATACTTATTATTAATAATTTTTTGAGATCTAACATCCCTTTTAAAGTTAATATTCATTGGAGAAAAGGGACATTAGAACCTAATACATTTTTTTAATAATATTTACCCACAAGACATCTAGTCAAATTAGAACTTTATAACTCACTATTACCCATAAGAATCAAGCCCATAACTTGGAGTTTCCAAATCAAAAATCTTACCACTAAGCTAATACCTTATTTTTAAAATTAATCCTCATGATTCCATCATCCCTTCAAGTAATTACTGCTATCACTTTATCCCTCAATTGTAAGTAAGCTAAGTACACTCTTTTTCTCAAATCTAAAATTTTGTTAAAGTATCCCTAGTATGAGGTCATGAGTTCAATCCTAAGTTATGCATATAACTAGTAATTTAATTGATAAGTTCATTTAATGTTAGTATTAATATAATTTTGTTAGTTTTGTTTATCAACAAGCCTATATTTCACATACCTAATTGCAAAAGGTAAACTAGCTTTTTTACTCATACATGCTCATGACGTGAGAACCCTTACATATTTGACATAATAATTGTTGAAATTCTACCTTGTTAGTAGTTTGAAGGATGCTTCCCTATTAGAATAATAGCTAAAATAAATATAAAGATCCACTAGGGTTCCATGCTATCTTAAGCATCCTCCTATCATCATAGATATACATAACTCTAATCCTCTATGTTTGTTACATAGGACTATGTAGCAAATCTTAAGCTTTGATTTTTGATGTAAGCACCACTCCTACCCTTTAGAGAAAGGAGTTTAGAACTAGAAGTATGCCCTAGTTGAAGTGCATTTCTAGTGAGCCTCATGATATGCTTGATGATCCTTTGAGGTTATGTACATATGTCCTATTATTTATTGGCATTTCACATGTGAACTAGAAGTGAGTTTCTAGTTGTATCAAGGATTATTGTGACTTACATATATCCTAGTATTTTCTATGATCTTGTATCCATGTGTGTCTCAATGATTCATTACTTATATGATTATTTGTGATGTCCTCATAATGCTCCTAATCATTAATCTAATGCATGACATGTGTGTTATGCATGCAAATTCTTATTGTTGATCTTTTGATATGTCAAAATCTTAGAAAATGGAGAATTGGAAAGTATGCTTGTGAGATCTTACAAGACTACAAAATAAATAAGCCAAGAAAAAGATAAGAACATGATTGAGACCAAGATTAGAGCTAAGTTACCAATCTATTATACCAAAGTCACAACCAAGATTACAACAACTTGGGAGAAGTCATAGGGATGTACAATATCTAGAAGCCTAAAGAAGGTATTCCAATGTTTTCTAGGATGTCTAGAAGAATAGCAAATTTCCTAGTTAGAAAGCTTAGTTTCAGGCTAAACATCCCAGAAAAATAGTAGGCATCCCAAGTGCTGCTAAGACGTCTCAATCAAGATGTCTCATGTGAGATGTCCCACCAGTAAGCATCTAAAATTTAGTAAGAAATTTCAAGCTCAAATGAGATGTCCCAACTAGCTATTTTTTAGTCATTTTATAGACTCCAATGGTCAATTAACAATGACAAAGACTATAAAAGAAGACGATATCTTTGTGTGAATTATGTAGCACTATTCATGTAAATTGATTATCATTGTATACATCTTGAGATATATTTTGATACTTCAATTCTCTATCTTTTATAAGTTGTGTATCTAAAAGCTTTAAAGCAAGAAATCTGTAATTTGAATACTTTCTCTCCTTGATCTTTCTTTTCTCTGTTTCTAAGCCCTACAAGGTTAATGCACTTCTTGCAAGAAGAAATCCTTTGAGCTTGCTGGGACCTTACAAGGTTGGATGTGTTTTTGTGTGAAAACACTCTTTGCAGAGCTCACACTCTATAAAGGCTGTGTTGTCCTTGAAACTACATTTTTGAAGGAATAAAGTCTAGAGGTATGCAAGGATTTTACCCTCCGAGTATGGAGGTACTCAAGTTAGGGAACCACATACATCTATGTGAAATTTTCATTTTAATTGGTGGATTTTATTCAATCCTCCTTCTAAGTTCTCGATCTTCACTTATGTGTATTGAGGTGTTATCCATCTTGAATCTACTTTAGAATATTTGATGATGTTAGGACTTACGATGATGCTTAGTAATGCTCTCTAGGAAAATGTCATTATACTTAGTATCAAAGCTAATGTTTTTCTTCAAGTGATAAACTCATTCAAATACTTATGCAAAGCAGTTACAAGTGACATATGAGATGTCTAAAGACAAGTGAATATATCCTAATCCTATTTCTTGTAGAAGATGTAATTATGAAAAAAGTTATTACATGTAGCAAACATAATCATGTGTCATCTACCTCGGGTAGAATTAGTCAAAATAATTCAAAAGTTGATCGATTCCATAAAAGTTCCTTTTTATAAGAGTTAATCTCTAACACCAAACACAAACTTACTCTAGCTTAAAATTTTGTATTAAGAAATCATGTGGAGTACCAAGGGGATGTTGTCGATGGCCTTCAATTATGTGTGGCAAATTTGGTTGTAGTAACCTATGGAAGAAACAACTTTGTTCTACCAATTGATATTTGTGATAATTTAAAAAGAAGATCTTACTCTATGTTGAAATTAAGCTAATGTATTAGACTAGTACTTCTTGCAAAGTATGATGCTTCTATATGTGTGGTTGTATTTATTTTCATTAATGCTATGAGTAATTAATTTTTAAAAGTTTCAAAGTCTTAATTTCTTTGTTCAAATTTTTCTCATTAAGGACTTGATTTAGTTCATGGATTAATTATATCGAATGTGGATGGTGATTCATCTCTATATGAAACAAAGTAAAACATAGTAGTGGGAGATTTCGCATTAAGCCCAAACTCTTTAGAAAAAATTGTTAAAATCTAAAAGTAATCTTAGAGCCTCTATTTAATACAATCTTATTTGAAACTTCATGCAATCTAAAAATCTCTAATAGGAACAATTGAGTAATATTTTTTATGTTGGCTATTACTTTCATGGCAATGATGTAAGAATATTTGCTTAAAAGATCTATGACCATAAGAATAGAATCTTTCCTACACTTGGTACATGGCAAACCAGTGATGAAGTCCATGTTAATATTTTCCAATCTTCACATTGGAATGTTATATGAATGAAGATAATCACCAAGCCTCTTATGCTCTACATTCAGCTACTAATACACAAAGTATTTGTAATCTTTTCCTTATACCAAAAAATATAAAAAGTTGTTATGAAGTTATATCATCCTTGATCCTAGGTAGAATAGTGAGACTGTAGAGTTTCCTAGCTATCCTACTTAGTGCATTTGCCACCTTGCTCCCTTTACCATAGTGACATTACATAGTAAAATTAAAATCTACTAATAAT
The DNA here is from genome assembly GCA_015680685.1 of Gnetum montanum. Lineage (NCBI taxonomy): Eukaryota > Viridiplantae > Streptophyta > Gnetopsida > Gnetales > Gnetaceae > Gnetum > Gnetum montanum. Next base: position 421,946 of record MNCI01034224.1, on the reverse strand, counting down.
TCTACCCATCACTTGTACCTCATGTTCATCTATGGTTAATTCATAATATAGTACAAACTCTTATGATCCATCTGATGAATCATGGTTTCTCAAGTGCTAATATTGGACCCTTGACGTCGAACCCTTGACGTTGGACCCTTGACATCGAACCCTTGATGTTGGACCCTCGATATCGGACCCTTGATATTAGAACCCCAATATCGGGTACGTGATACCGCAGCCTAATAAGTGATATTAGATACGCTATATTGCGGTTCCCATGTGAGCCTATAAAAACACAATGGGGCACACAGGAAATTCATAGGGAAAAGTTAGTATTAGAGTAGGATCTTTTTGTCAATTTCAATTCCTCTCAACCCTTTCCCTAGTGCATGCCCGCAGTGTGATGATTGTAATTATACGGAACCTTTATTCGAGTGTGACGTACTTGGACATGCACATGATCGGCAATAAATATCGAGATTACTTCATCATTGTAGCATTTACTTAGTTTTAACTATTATTTATTGCTTTCTTACTTAATCTCTTTTTACCTTCCTCTCCTATCCCTATTATTAAACATGGAATGAGTACGACTTAATCATGAGCATTTAAGTGTGACTACTTGTTATCCTAGTACCGTACCTAGGACATGCACTTGGTAATCCCAGTAGTAGTACACGAGGTCCAAGATGTGTATGGATGATTAAGGGATGGATGCTCATAGCACTTAGGCTAGCTTAGACTCTCTTCACCCTTTCCCTCTTAGTTAAAACAAGTTACTTTCCATTGCCTCTAGGAGTAGCACTAGTCTAGGACCACATCATACACCTCACTCTAGACTAAACCATACATGACAAAGCAAATACTAGTCTAGGTGGGAAGACAGCAAACTGTGATCAACAAGTAACTATCTAAATACCACAACTAGCTCGTCTACGGAGTTCGACCGGATCATGCATGAACACTTGTATTCATATGGTTGAGTGTAGGGGTACCTTGCCACTCATCACCATCCAAAATATAATCTACTCATCATATAGGTAATGTCTTTAAATCTTAAGACTAAAGATAATGAAACCAAGTTCTAGATCATGAGTTGGATTTATCATCACATGAGGTTTTAGTAGTCAAAAAGCATATGCCACTACCTTCCCATCTTTCATGGAACAACCAACACCCAAACCTTCTATTAAAGCATCTATGTACACATCATAAGACTTACTAGGAACTAGTGAGATAAAGATAGGTACTCAAACAAATCTTTGTTTCAACTATTTAAAAGTCTTTTGACAAGTATTTAACTAAGAGAAAACATAGTCTTTCCTAACTTATCTGGAGTTACTGCAATCTTAGAAAAATCCTTAACAAACCTTTTGTAATATCTTGCTAAATCTAAAATTTTTTTTAACTTTATTCACTGAAGTTGAAGTAGACTAATCCTTAATCACTACTATGCTTAGGTGGGGTGACTTCATGTTTGAAAATAGTGGAAGATGTGACAATGCTCTTGGACTAATCATCTCGATCACAAGTATATAGAGGCTTTAATAAATAAGTTTTTATATTCATCACCTTTCTTCCATGTCTTACTTCTTACATGGATGAAAATTTGGTTACACTATTTTCTATTAATGTGGTGAGATGCTTTAGGTTACTTATAAATATTATGTTAAATAGTAATTCTTGTTTTATGGAAGATCTTGACAAAGATTATTTTTCATGCTAAACACTTTGTTGAGTATGATAGTGAAGAAGAATGAAAATTTTGAGGTCCATGTAGCTAGCACATCAAAGTTTGACTATTTTGATGAGATATGTTGAAAGATACCTCTGAATAAATCAATCTAATAAGAGAAGCATCTTCAAGCTTGAAGCAAAAATTTCTTTAGTAACTTCAAGTAGGAAGCACCAATTTTTGTTATGTTTATAAGTAAGAAGCACACATATCTATCATGACTCCAAGTAGGGAGTACATATTTTATATTCTAATTTCAAGTAGGAAGCATAGATTTCTAATGTAATTCAAAGTAGAGAATACATAATTTCCAATGTGACTTCAAGTAGGGAGCATAAATTTCTAAAATGACTTAGAGTAGGGAGCATGTAGTTTCTATTATGACTGCAAGGAGAAATCACAAATTTTATTATGAATTCAGGTAGGAAGCATAAGTTTTAAGATGGAGGAATGAGTGCCTCCAAATTTTTTACACATGTGCATCACTATAATGGATAATGTTAAACCCATTTATTCGGCTAACCAATGACCACGTTAAGAGTGGTCATGACATTATAACACATAAAATATAGCATCAAACACCATCAATTTAGCACTTTAAGATGAATGTGTATCTCCCAAAGGCTCGTAGGCATCATCCAAGTTCATAATCCAACTTATGAACTTTATTCTTGCTAATTTCCAAAAGATCTTGAAATCAAAATTTTTCAAAGTATTGGAGCTAACATGAATCCTACATCAGCTCCAACCTAATCAACATCACCCACAAAATTGCATTTTGTCATCAAAATTACCCTCATAAGGTCCTAGATAGTGCATCCTGATTTTCCATGGCATCATAGGAATGAAATTTTACAATTTTAGGTAGTTTGACACTAAGATTCTAGGATCAAAAAATTTTCTAAGTTTGAATTAACACTAAAATTAATGTCAACAGTAGTAATGAAATTGATTCCTTAGATGCCCCTAGAGAACATCCTATGTAACACCTCTATTAATTATCTATAAGATCCTATCAATAACTAATAGAAATACTACAAAACCCCAAGGACCTAGATTTAACCTTAATTTACTATTTTAATAAGAAACCATAAAATAAATAAAATTTATTAATTAGGAGCATAAATACAGTAAAGCAATGTAGCATAACAAAATTTCATATTACTTGCACATATAATTAAATAAAATTTATTTAATGCATAAGAGAGATTTGTGCAACCACAAAAAGGTAAATGTTGAGAAATTTTGTTAAGTGCATCATAGATTAGTACATAAAATATCGCTCCCAATGATACTTATTTTGCCTTAATTGAACATTTAAAATAAAGAAATTTATGTTTGAAGTTTACCAAATCAATTAATAAAATTAAAAATAATAATTAAATAAAATATTAATATGTAATAAATAATATTAAATTTTCCTGAACATATAGCATGCATTGAAATGAAAAATGTTTCTTGCAATCTCAAGGTCCTAATGGCATAAATGACAAATTCATATCTATCATACTTTATTATTTATTCATAAAAAGAAGTACATGGCTCAAATATCCAAAAAGTATACAAAGTTTCTATTTTACCAAAATACAAAATATACAAAAACTATTTTCTAAGTTTAAATGGTCCATCTTATATAGAATTGATCCACCTTTCATTCCATGTCCCTCTTCCAATGTTTTCATAACTACTCTGGGCTCTCTACATCGAAATGCAAGAGGAGTCAAAACCTCTCAAATAAGAAAAGTTATTATATTTCTCTCTTTATTGAGCATAAAGATTCTAGGCCAAAAGTTTCAAGTTATGGGCTAGACAAAGGTTTCCAATAAAATATTCAAAAATGTTTCAAAGTTTAAAAATGCCATAAATTTTCCAAAATGTTTAAAAGTCCAGAAATACTACAATATTTCCAAAATTTTTAAAAGTTCAGAAATACCACAAATTTTCCAAAAATCCAACGAATGTATATTTTATCTAGGCATCTCTAAAGGCTAGGTCTTGGTTATCCTTACTACCAAAAGAATATATGAACAAGTCTTGGAATCATCTCACAACTATCATAGAATTATCCTTTTAATTATTTAATATCCAAATATATCACAAACTTATCCAACAAAAACCCAAAGAATGTATACTTTAACCAAGCATCTCTGAAAACTAGGCCTTAGTTATCCTCACTACCAAAGGGAAACAGTGACAGGTCTTGGAATAACCTCACTACTATCATTGGATTATCTTCCTAACCTCAAACAAGCCACTCATGATATATTATTTTATTTCAAAATTCCAAAAGATTTCCAAAATAGCCAAGAATCCATTATAGCCAAAATTCTAGAAAATTCTCACAAAATCATGTTTATATTATGAGCTAATCCAAAATATGCATAAAATATCCAAGAGAAAATTTCGTAAAATTTCTACAATTCCAAAAATTCATCAAAGAACAAAAATGGGCTCTAGACATGATTAAAATACTAATTTAAAAAAAAAGCCCAAAAGGACAAAAATTCGATAAAATCTCAGTATAGTAATCAATATTGTAGAAAAATAATTAATCATATGCATTAAATAATTAAATTTATGCAAATTTCTAGGTTGTAACATCCTACCTATAGTTCAGATCCCTTTCTGCCTTCCCAAACTCCTCAGTAACCTTTCAACATAAATTTTGACCTCTATAATGACAATTTTGGTAACACAAAGAGTAATTTTTGGTAGATTTGAAAAATTAAAAAATTTTCCTAATCCTGTATGTGACATTGAAGCATCATCATTACCATGATGATGTTATCTCCATCCCAAATGATTGGAAATGATATTCAATGCCTTCTCTTTTACTCTGTACGTTCCTTGATATCACACAAACATCATTCTAATGTATTTTGGCTTTAACTTGGCCATCCTAGATGTCAACACTATTAAATGGGGAAAAATTAAAAAAATTATGTAATTACTACTAATGCTGACATTGACATTAGCATCAACATCAACGTTGACGCTTTTGGAATCCACACCTTGACCTCCATGATCATCTTACAAAACATTTGATAACGTTTCCTAGCCTCTCAAGTCTTTTGGCATTGTCTTAGTAGTGTTCAACTTTAATTTAGGTGTCAAATAAGGCTTTGGAAGCTTGAAATGGTAACTTGGACAAAATTATTAAAATTTTGTCTAGGTATGGTAATGTTGACATTGATGTTAGCATCAACATTAGCATTACCACCATAAAGACCATAAATGTAACATCATCTACCTTTATCTCAACATTTGGTAGCATACCCCAATCTCATGAGCATCTTGACAACATCTTGATACTATTCGACATTGGTTCCAGCATCAAATGAAGCTCCAAAAGATTAGAACTAGTACTTAGAAAATTTTATTAAAATTTAACTTAAGTGTTGGTGGCACTAACATCACTATTCCAAGTTGTTGGACATTTCAAGTTCAAAGATCAAACTTGCCTTCCTTGAACTCAAGATCAACTTTAGAAAAGTAACACTTAACTCCAAGATCAAATTTGGCAATTCTCAATTGAAATTGGTAATTGTGTACCTATAAATATGATTTCAAAATGTAAATTCTGGACCAATTTCTTGAGATCTTGAGCATGTTTTGAGATTTTGAGAGATCACAGTCATGTGTAGTAAACCACCCTTATCTTCAACAAGCTCCACGATTACCTATACCTCCTCAAGTATCACCATCAACATCAACTTATTATCTGCATCAATCCTACATCCCCAACATCAACAGTTACTACTTAGAAATTTTTCTATCTTTGGGTCATCTTCTAGAGTTAGAATTTTTTCTACTCTAGCATCAATGGCAAATGCTTAGTTAGAACAAACCAATCTTACTCAAAATCAACTTTGAATCACTCCTACAAATACATCATCCATCTATCTACTTGTCAAAGGTTTTGAATCATTCATTAAATCTACATTAAAAAGAGGATCATCACCCAAAACCATAGTTCTCATCTTGTCAAGCAAGATCCTGAGAGGGTTGGTAGATGGGCAAAAGCCTAACCTATTCAAGTGGCTATGTTTAGGCTCAAACCCAGGTCTTCAACTTAAGAAATAGGCATCTTACCATCACTCCAAATGATGGTGCCTTCATTAAATCCACATCTTGCTCCTAAATTAGGTTTTTATTGTCAATTTTTCAACACTCACATTTTGTTCAATGCTTGTAGTCTTAGCCCTTCATAAGAGGTGAATGTTATTCAACCATTAATAAAGCTTTGCTATTTGCTTAGGAAGGTAGCTTAAACTCTTTCCCCCTCCCTGGTCCATATTGTGATGCCTAATCTCTATTATTTTATATGTGATTAATCTTATTTTTTGCTTAAAATTACTCTATCTTTCTGAACATATTTTCATACTTGGATAAATTTGCAATTTTCTCATCCATAGTCAAATTTTCAATATTTTACACTTAGCCATGTTTTTCAAAATAATAATCCCAAAGTTTTTGTTAACCCTTGATCATCCCTAGTTAGTGTCTAGTAAGGTTAAGTTTACATTCGATTAGAGACTTATGTCCCATTATGTTCCTATCATTAATTAAGTGAAGGTTATACTAAGTTGAAGATCATTTATGGCCATGAATAAGGATTGACACACTTAGTTCATGGAGATGCTCCTACATGATTAGAAAGAACATTTTTGTAGGAACCAATATAGTGGTTCACATTTCAAGTGGGACCTTACTCTAAGTAAAATGGCTGGTTCTATTTACATGAAAAAGGGTAATTCTTTTCTTTCTTAACCCAAGTTCCATAAGCATATTTAACTCTCAATTGCATGTCAAGTTAGGTTCAACATTTGTATTGTACAGTTGATAGCCATGGTCATTAAACCTTCTTTTCTACAATTATTAGATGAGCATTAAGTTGTTCAATATCCTTAGTATTCACTTTACTCTTCATGTTTAGAAAGTATATGGAAAATTATTTAAGCTTCAAGGACATCCCTTCTTTTAAGTGAGAGATATTATAGAGAGTATGTCTTAGTATTAATTCAAAGGATCACATGCTATCCTAAGCATCATCCTCTTACCTTAGAACTACATAGTTCTAATTTATTATGTTCATAACATAAGAGTATGTAGGTAGCCTTAAGCTTTGGCCTTTAATGTGAGCACATCCACTACTCTTTGGAGAAGAGGGCTTAGATCTCTAGAAGTATCTATCTATAGTCTTCTAGGAGCATGTTCTAGTCAAAGAATATTATTAGTGAATCTTATGGTATGCTTAATAATTTTTAAAGATTATGTATGTGTTTCTTATCATTGCTTAACATTTCATGTGTGAATTAGGAGTAAGTTCCTAGCCATATCAAGGATTATTATTGCTTACATATACTCTAATGTTTTTTGTGGTACAATTCATCACTTATATGATTATGTATGATGTCCTCGCAAAGCTACTAACTATTAAGCTAACATTTAACATGTTGGTTGTACACTCTTTATGCTCATAGATTCTTGAGTACATTGAAGCATAGTCCATTTTTAGTCTACTCTAGAATAATTGATAATTTTGAAACACAAAGTGATGATGAGCAACTCTCTCCAAAGTAATGTTGTTACAACAACATAGCTTTTTGTCGTATGTCACTTCTAGAAAATATTTTAGTTATCATGATAACCAAGGGCTTATTGCATTTAGGAACACCTTTGCTTTTGGGAGGGGGGGGGTGCGGGGGTTGGGGGGTAATAGACTATAAAAAATGAATACTAATATTTAAAAAATTAGAGTACATTAGATGATTAAAGAAAGAGTCTAAAGGAAAAGTCCAATAGCTTTGGAAATATGTTTTTAGGTTTTCATCCTTATAGCCAATCCTGAAAAATCTCCCCTTGTAATGACATTGGTATGATGAAGCATTGTTTGGCATCACCCTTGAGGCTAAAATTAATGAGTTGATCAAGAATGAACCCAAGATAAACTACACCTTAATCTTTATAATACCTGCATGCATAGCATATGCATACATCATCCATTAGTGCTTAAGTTAGGAGTGTATCGAGTACGTCACATGAAATCATATAAGAGACATTACCAACACAACATACACAAGCATGACCATAACAAGCACATGCAAGCATATGAGACACCATTCTTCTATAAGAGCTAAGACATGTTCCTATGCTAACATAGCTAGTCCTTAGCCCTACTCTTGAAGAGAAGGCCAATGACCTGAGCATCAAAGCCAAGGCTCCTCTATAAGCCTACATATCCTTGTGACAAAGTACATAAAGGAATTAGGGCCAATGTAGTTCTTTGTTGATGGTTGTGATATCATGAAATCCATGAGGATCTTCACACTCCTCTAGCCCCCATTCTAAAGGGAAATAGTCTTCGATCCACTAACAAGATAATTTTTCCTATACTCTTCCCTGCTTGAAAGAAGTAACTTACTTGGATCTTAAGTCCTTGTTCATATGCCCTTTCAAACGTGGAGAGCATAATGGATAACAAGGATATTGAACAACTCAAAACTCATTTAATAGTTATAGATAAGAACATTCAATGACTAGGATAATCAACTATAAAGCATAAATTTTGAACTCAACTTGACATCCAACTAAGGCTTAGAGATGTTCACACAGCCTAGGTTAAGGAAGAAAAGACTTGTCCTTTTTCATGTAAATTGTACCAACCTTTCTACCTAAATCAAGACTCTCTTTACATGCAAGCCTTTTCCACACTTACAGTGATACAGAAATGTACTCTTCTAGAGGCACTTATTCCTTCATCTAAATCCAATGGTTTCTACTCAAAGACATCTTCTCAAATCTAGCACTTCCTACTCAAATACACCTTCTCGAATCTAGTGCTTCCCACTCGAAGGTACCTTCTCAAATCCCTTACTTCCTACTCAAATACGTCTCCTCAAATCCAACACTTTCTACTTAATGACTTCTTCTTATCACTATGCTTCCTACTCAAAGATGTAGCCAAAATCTTGTGCTTCCTACTCAAAGACACAATTAAAACCCTACACTTCCTACTTGAAGATATAATCAAAGCCCTATGCTTCCTACTCATAGATGTAGTTAAGAACATAGCTATGATTTTCATCAAGAACATGCATTTCACTACTTTTACACATATGCATGCTTATTCTCCTCTCTTTTTCATCCTCTCTCTATCCAAAATCAATTCATGAAGGAAACAGTTGGACTAGGCTAACCATGCACCATTCCTCTTATTTTTTGCTCTAATTAATTACCAAATCCACCACCTTGTGCTAAGGTAACTAGGCCCTCATGAACCTATTGGAAGGACTTCAAAACTCTCATATTTTGCTTTTATTCATCCCCATTAGAGATCATTAATGGATTATAAGGTTGGTACTCAACTACAATCAACCTATGATTTTCATCTAGCCTATTACCACTATTTCTTATTTGAAGGTTTCGAGAGCATTTTTGAGCATAATGCCCTCCATCATAGATGTAGCATTTTAAGCTTGGGTCCCTCAAAGGATATTGAGAGAACCCTTCAAAACATGGTTATTTGTTCCACAACTCCTGCTATTCTTGGAAATCATGATGTTTTCCATGCCCTAAGGATGAGTTTTATTTACTTAGAGCTGGCTCAACATAAGGGCCTTAAAATCCACCCAAACTCACATGTTCATCACCCTTCCAAGATTTATTACTTTTTTCTTACTCTTGATTAGCTATTCCAATGTAGACTTATCCTTCTTTTCCACCTTGTAATCAAACAAATTAGCAGCAACTTGAATGACCTCTATGAATCCTATCATTTTATGAGTTTTTAGCTTGTGTTGAATCTAGGGTTTGAGATCATTGAGAAATCATTTGTACTTGATGTCATCATTAATTTTTGGGATTTGTATGATGATGTTTTGGTATTTCCAAATATAACTTTCTATATCTCCTTTAGCCTCACTTAGGCTTTGTCAATGGAATTGCATGAACGAAAATTCTCGATCAAAGCCTCCTTAACTTAGTCCCAAGTTCTAATGGGTCTTCTCATCCTAGCCTTTTCTTCTTGAAGTATGCTGAGCCACTAGCTTTTTAATTTTTCACCAAAGAAGTAGATAGCAAAAGATCTTATCTTTTGGTGGCACATTCATGCATCTCTAGAAATTCTTTTGATTTAAATAGAATGGTATATATCATAGTATCATCCTTTTCATTTTCATAGATTTTTGGTTCCTTCGCTCAAAACTTGAAAACTGATTGACCCACCCTTGATGCCAATGCCCTTGCCTACATAGTCAGCTAATCCATCACAACCCTAGTCTCATCAACAAATTTCTTTTGTAAGGCATTAATCTTATTTTATTAGTTTTCATACAAAGCTTTTTGAGTTTCTAGGAATGATCATAGCTCTTAATTTTCATCTTGGAGCTTCTCATTGACAAGCTAGAGATCATCAACATCCCCAAGTCAATCCACCTAGTTTCTCAGCATAAAGTTTTGATTTAGGGAAAGTTTATGTTTTGTACTAAAGCCCAACTCTAGAAAAAATGGAGCTTCCATCAAATCCACTAACTCTTAGATCATACTAGCTTTATCAACTATGAGTAGACTATGCATGATGATGTTGTCTTCTTGCAATAAATTACTCCATAGTTCTTGCATCTTATAAGAGGATTCATCAATATCCCTCTCACCAATCATCTCAACATCCTCATTTTTTTGTACATCCTTGTATACATCTGCATCATCGTGTAGCTCCTTGTACACACAACTACCTCAAATATAATCTTTCATTGGTCCGTTATGAGGATTGAGACCAGGAATATTGCTGTCAAGATTTTAGCTCTCTTTTCTCTTCTTTTTGTACACCATGGTGCCACACAAGTCATGAATAATGAGTCAAGATCATGAACCATGTACCAAGAATCACCACCAACATCAAACTATAAACCATAACTCTAATACGAAGTGTAATGACACTACTTTAGCAAAGCACCATTTAATAGTATCCTTGAGTCCTAAATTATCCAAATGATCAAAAGTAGATCCAAAATGTACTACACCTCAACCTTCATAGCACTTGCATGCACAACATAAGTGTACATTACATGTTGGTGCATGAGTTAAAGGCATATTGAGTATGTCACATGAAATCATATAAGTAGCATGACCAATAGAACAAACACAAGCATTACCACAACAAGTATACACAACCACAAGAGACACTATTCTCTTATAAGAGCTAAGACATGTTTCTATCCTAATATACCTAATCCTAAGTCCCACTCTTGAAGAAAAGGATGGTGACCTAAGCATTGAAACTAAGGCTCCTCCACAAGCCTACATATCCTTGTGATGAAGTACACAAACAAATTATGACCAATGTAGTTCTCTGGTGATGGTTGTAATAGCATGAAATCCATGAGGATCTCCACACTTTTTCGGTCCACATTCCAAAAGAAAATAGCCTTTGATCCACCAACAAGACATGTTTTCTTACACCCCTCTAGGGTATGAAAAGGATCAAGTCTTGCCCTTATTCATAAGCACCCTCATGAATTTTCACTTCTTACTAGAGGATTTTTTATAAAGAGAATGAGAAAATTCTCTCAAAAGATAAAAGAATACATTAATTAAAAATAAAGAATAAATAGCAACTAAAGATGAAAGATTCCCATCCTTGAGCCTCTAGAACAAAAAGAAATTAATACTATATAAAAAAATTAATTTTTTAACTTTTACTAGCAGCTTTTTTGCTTGAAGTTGTAGTTAAAGAGCAACATCTTTAAGAATGTGGTATTTGACTCTTAAATAGATAACATAGTTATGCTTTTGCTATTGGAAAATAACTGCATATTGAAGCTTCCAAATAGAGTAGAGAATAAGTGGTTGAAGAAATTTTCAAATGCAAAGAAATAAAGTAGAAAAGCAAGCTAATCACCAAGAATGACTTCATTGATGCCTAGTTGAAAGTTGTTAAAAATTTTGCATGTCCATTTCCAAGCATGCTGAGTAACAAGACACTCAAAGAAAACATGAGAAAATGATTCTTCACTTCTATAAAGAGGATATTAAGGAAAAAAAAATTTCATATGTTTAAGATGAGTGTCGATAGGAACACCTTGATGAATAAGACACCATAAATAATACAAATTTTAGGAAATGTAGGAGCTCTACAAATATCTTTCATTTTCCTCATCAAAAAGTGCAATGATAATTATATTTTCTAGGACTTATTGAATTTGTTATGAATAAAATCATTTTTTATAATAATATCATAAACAACTTTCAAATTAAAAGGAAAGACATATCTATTATCCTTCCAAAATAAATTCTAAATTATGAAATTAATTTTTCAAAATTTGTTTTTTTCTTTTTATTCAAATGATAAAGGTTAGAAGCTTCATTTTAAGTAATTCATCTATCATGCATACATAGACAAGAAACTACAATGATCCGAAATATGCTCAAAATGGTATACAATCTAGATGCATTAGTAGCCCAAGCTCCTTCATTAAAAGGAAGCCACCATAGGCTAATTTTCTTAAGCACATGTAACAACCTATATTTTTAATTTCCTATTTTATCTTTATCTTTGGTTAACCTTTATTGAATTAACTCTTACTAAGGATTTGATTTCATCACCTTTAAAACATTAATGATTATGCTCTATTCTATTATGAAAGCTTTTAATTAGCTTTTATTTAACTTGCCTTGTATTTCTATGATCTTTCCATTTTGAAATATTACCCTTTTAAATTCTTATTTTGGTATCTAATAGCATATTTTGTTAATATTGTTTTTTTTTTGAGCTTTTGAATTTAGATGCTACTAATTTCTTTATGTTTCTTGCTAAGAACAAGTTGATGGAAGGTGGCACATGCTGTGAATTGGAACAAGAAATTTTGGGGAAAAAAACCATACTTTTGATAACATGCATAAATCCTTACTTCTATTTTCTTTTCTTTTTTAAACTGGATATTTAGTATTACTACCAAACTCTTATTAAACCTTTCTTTTTATCATGTGTGTGATTTTTGGAAATAACTCATTGTAAACCATTGTTGCTATATTGACTAGAGTTTGTAATCTAGTATTAATTATGAGTTTCCATCTTCCTCTAACATCAATTTTTCTTTCTCATCAATTGTATCTTCCTCATGATGATTAGATTCTTTGGCATTCAACTTGTGTGTTGCAATCCAACCTCCATTGTAGCTTAGTTTGTTGAGGTAGAGTAACCAATCCAAGATTTTCTTTCCCTTGTTTGTTTTCAATGTTTCAGTTATTTCTTTATGTTCACTAGATTTATTATCCATGTTTCCAAAGTCTCTAATATATTATTATCCTTTGATGATCTTTTGTGGTCATCTCGCCCCATTTTCCAACCAAATGAAACATCTTGAAGGTCAAGGAAATGTCTTTCCCAAAGTACTAAAAATTACACAAGACATCTCTATGGCAAAAAAGATGTCTTGCTAGAGACATATCTCTAGGAAGAAGACGTCTGGTAAGAGATGTCTTACCAGAGAGGTAGACATCTCATAAGAGACATCTCATCAAAGAGGTCTCCTAGCAAGATGAAACATCTTACCTGCTAGGACTATTTGAAAATCAACCCAAATTGAGATGTAGAGCTTCATTTTATGCTTAAACAAGTTTCTTTGATCCCAAGGCATCTAGAAGTCTTTGAAACATATCCAAAAACACCCATAATTAGGTAAAATGTGCCATTTTTGTGGTATATTATGGATACCATTTATCTTGTCTACTTCATGTTGTTTTCATAATATCTAAAGTACACTTGATCTTTGGTGTCTCATTCTAATCTCCTAATGATGGATAATATAGGATTGATAAGTAAGCTTTGTGGGAAGTCTAGGATAGCCTCTAGAACTTCACCCACATCACTTATGATCATACCCTAGGTAATTGGATCTATGTATTAATGGGTAGGAATTATGGGAGGTAAGGTTGGTGCCCTTGCCTATCCCACGTTGCCTATGGTTATACTTAGACTATGGCATTGAGCAAGCATTGTGGGGAAACTAACTAGCAAATAGTTTTTGCTCACATCACTTGTGAATGTCATGTGACTGGTTTTCATGATGCAAAACTAAAGGATAGGTAATTTGTATGAGTTTGCCTCTAGGTTTGATTTGTTCAAGAGAGGCAAGGTTGGTCAACCAAACCTTAAGAAGGGTTACTACCCTTCAAGATAGACAAGACTCTTACAGACCAAGAATTCTTGTAGATGATTAATTTTAGTTCATTCTTGGTCTGCCTATCTCTTGATGTTTGTAGATATCATGATTTTGGATTTGGCTTTTGGTATATAATCTCATGAATCTTGAGATGGCTTCTTATGCAACATGTGACTCATTTGTTAGCTTGTTCCAGATGCACCAAGATGGTTAGCTCTACTAGAAGTTCTCTAACCCTTCTTGCATGTGTGGATGTAGATTTGAGTGGTAGAAGGTAGATGTTGGATGGTGATGAAGCTAGATCTTTGGAGTTCTATTTATGTTTTAGATTTTTTTTATGTTATCATAATGATCATGATGTATTTGAGCTAATATAATATTGAATTACATCAACTCTCTTTTAAGGTTATGAACATGTTATATTTTGAGATTCAGTCATGGTTTATGGATAATGGCATTACTGCTTAGAGTATTCCGATGTGTTATTGTTTAACCATGCATTTTGGTTAAGGTTTATAATGCTTATGGTGATTATTTTATTTTGAATATAAGAATTATGAGATCACATGCCCAAGTTATAAGATTTACATAATTAAACTTAAATTATCTAAGTGTGAAATTTTGGGATGTGATAACATCTCTTCTAAAATTGTAATATGATTGTAATTCCAATATTTGCTAAGCTTGCATCATGTCTTCGAAATGTGTTTAAGAATTGGTGAACTAGAAATAGAAATAGCTTGAAGAAAAAGAAGATAGTGAAAAAAGTTATTAGAAGACCAATTATCATCATTCTTAGGTTTTCCTTACATAAATTTGTTTCTTATAAGGAGCAATTAAACATTATTTCCATTAATGCACTTTGTAATTCATTTTTTTTGTAAGAGAAATACCGTGGTTATAATAATTAATGAGGTAAAGTCTTCTGTCTTTCTTGCTACTAGTGCAAATATCCCAAACAACCTTAGAAAAACCTTTCTATGTTGCTTGGTAGATCAAAGAAACTCACAAATAATATAATCAATTCTATCATAAGAAATTTTAAAAGGAGCCCAACAACTAGAGTAATAAACATGAGTTAATTGAAGCATTTTCTTAATAACTAAAACTTTATCAACAAGGATGAGCTTTATTTCTTTTCATTTATCAAGCTTCTTTTCAATGTTATTAACCACATAATTCTACAAAATAGTAAGATTGGGCTCAAAAGAAAAAGGTATTTCTAAAATTGTGAAGACAGAATCTTTTTTCAAGATTTTTAAAGGTGTGAGTAATCCAGTTATTAATATTGCTATTACAATAAACAACAAATTTTTGTCGATTGATCTGAGAGCTAGACAACATGTAGTGATTCTCCATTCTAGGTAAAAGAGTATCAACATGTTGTAGAGAGTTATTAATCATAAAAAAAGAATCATATGTAAAGTGCATGTTAAGAAATTCTATACCTTGATTATCAATTAAAATTTCATTAATGATATTTATTTATTAATCATAATGCATATTATGTAAAAGAAATTCTATAGTAATAATTAAAAGATAAAGATCTAGAAGATAACCTTAACAAATTGACTATTAAAGAGAATGAAGAAGCTTAATCCAAAATTAGTAGCAACTTGAGCATTAGCATTAATAAGTAGGATACTAATGAGTGACGAGGTACCCCTATGCCCAACCATATGAATCACAAGCATTCACGTATGATCCTGTCAAATTCCGTAGACCTTAAGTTCTTAAGTACATTGGTTCTGAGACATGAAATCTAATCGAAATGATCGTTGTCTTCTCAAAAACACTCGTAAAGTACAAGTATATGGTTAAGTGCAACTAAGGTATATGATTCTTATCATTTTGTATTTTATAAATTTAGTCACCTAGAGTAAGAATGAAAGGTAGAGGAATGTAATATCTAATTAACCTACTGCCTAGCTAGCCTAACACAAGTTCCCATTCCCACTTCCCGAACACATCCTGAATGCATGTAGTGTTGCTGGGTTACCAAACATTAAGTGTTTCTGGGTTACCAAATGTTAAGTGTTTTTGGGTTACCAAGTGTTACACGTATGCTCAAAGTGGTCATGATTGTGTTTATTAACAAATGAAAATTAATTGCTTAATGAAAATGCATTAAAGTAAAGTGCATGAATGATAAATGCATTAAAGGAAACATTAATCTATTCTTAGTGCTACAAGGATTATCAAAATGACTCATTTTATTCATTTAATACTGTTGTGCTTAGGTACATTAGTGCTCGAATAAAGTTCTATATACACTCAAACTCCTACTGCAGTTACTCAGAAAATATTCTAACTCTAGAGAAAACAAACTGCAAGAGCTTTGCTATGCTATGACAAAACTATGAAAAACTATGAAAATCGTTATCCCAAGTGCTATATTTATAGGCTAGCATATACCCCACAATATCAAATATTTAACATCGCATTTTAGGCTCCAACATTGAGCATCCAATATCAAGGCTCCAATATCTAATATCGGAGCTAGCCAAAACATGATTCATCATACCCTTAGCATTGAATGAAAACTCATTTTCAAGTAAAGAAAAGAAGGAACAAGTTCCTTACAAAATATTGGGAAGGTATGGGATTATTGACTGACATACAAACTAACTCAAATGGATCAAATAAACTCCTAAGTGCCTAAGTGTATGAATGTACAATATTTTACAAAATTGTATGTTCATGACAAGAGAAGAGAACACCCTAGACAAAACTGACATCCAACTCCTCTTGGTAACTGAAGAGCGAGAGAGAAGATCCAATGATCATGAACGATCCTCATTGTGTGGTACTACTGCATCATCTGTGGTGAAGATAGTCCCGCTTCCAGTCCATGCTTTCCACTGTAATCACAATAAAATCATGGATTAGTGTACAATGTGTAACTTATAGCTTTGAAGTACCTCATCTTGTTGGTGGTTACACTTGGCTAGGTTGTGATTATGGTGGATTGATTCTATTAGTAGTATTAGCAGGAAGACTGACAAATAGGGTAACATGAATAAGTAGTCCATTAAATTTGAAAAAGTTCTACACAAGGAAATATTTGAAGAGGATGTAAGAATTTGCAATAGTAACTATAAAAGGTTTCACTGAAAAATGTTGTGAATATGTGCACAATTAGATGTCATTGATGAGGTAAACAAAAGGATTGATTGTAAGAGTGTCTAAGGATAAAGAACTTAACTAACCTAATCAAAAGATATGCAAGTGGGTCCTCCCCAAAGTAGGCATAGGCCTTTTATTTCCCTTGCATAACTTCAAACCGAGGAGTCCATGGGCTCCATGGATAATTAATGGTTACAAAAAGTTAAATACAAAAACTTGGAAGAAACTACCTAAGAATTTGACACATCGAACAAGAACATGAAATTGGTAATGAGGTGAGACATGGAAAGCATAGGTGGAAGAAAGAGAGAGTGGAATGGAGTTCCTAATTAAGGTCACATAAAGTCCCTTGTGAATTTTATGGTTAAATGACTTCATAAGATCCATCCTTAGTCCAANCCCCCCCCCCCCCCCAAGATATAAGAGTGCTTCCACAAAATAACCACCATTCCTTATTAGAGAAGAAAAGAGAAGTAGAAAGTGAGGAAGGGCATTAGTTAGAGGGGACCTTCAAGCATGGGTAACATACCTTTCTAGTCCCATAACTAGTGCTTGTAGTTCATTTATTTTGTCTAAGGGGTGTGCTTTGAATTTCCATCATTTTTTTGTTATTTTTTTTTATTTTTCTTTTTTTTTATAATGAAAGCCACACCATGCAAAGACTTATTCAACTTCCTCTTATTAGTCAACACAGAACGATAAGAAATCCATGAAAACACACGTGCACCCAAGTAGAAAAGCACAAAGAATACTGAATCCCCTTAAAGTCACACCCTGTTCAATCCTTTAAATCCTTTTCAAATCTAAAAACTACCAAAGTCATAAGTTCATTAAAGTTTTATTAATGAAAAAGAGACTGCACATTTCTATAACAAGAAAAACCATAGAGTTTGTGGATGTTGTGGACTCACTGCCTATTGCATGAAAAAGAAACCATGTCCTAATTATTCGTAAAAAAATTCAAAGTTAGAACCCAAACACTAACAATCAAATAACTGAATAGTACATACCACCATCAAGTAATGAATTACCACTGTGCCTGGCACTTATCAACAACAAGTTAGAAAAATGCACTAGAATAAAAAAAATATAAAAGAAAGTGTAAAATATTTAAGAAATAGCAAATGTATTAACGATGGTATAACACAAAAATTAGAAAAGATTAATAAGATGAAAATAAGAAGATGTAAAATAAAGAATGTGTAAAACAAAAAGGATGAAAAATTGAGGAGCTATTTATATAGTTAGCATGGATGGCCATCTCTCCCACGACTAAGTTGAAAGGAAGAGATCTGAAATATTGAGCATGGTTGTTCATCTGATGAGGTGTGTGTTGTATTAGCGAGCTTAGGCTCATGGAAAGGTTTAACTTGTTGTATGTTGACTAGTTGCTTTTTTTTGGGCTTTTAGGTTTATAGATCATCACGGCCCCAGAAGGAAAAGTTTCATAAATGATATAAGGTTCTTTCCACAACATCTAGAACTTGGTTCATTGAGGTACATGTGTGGGGTTCTAGTAAAGAACCTTATCTCCCAATTGAAATTTGACTTTCCTAATTTTAAGGTCATGGTGTGATGAGTGGCGAGGTACCCCTACACTCCACCATACGAAACGAGCGTACACGCGCGATCCGGTCGAACTCCGCAGACTAAATGCCTTAACGCCACAAGAAACACTTGGGGTTAATCGTTCGTTGTCTTCCCAGGCTTGCTTGTA